>JARHVA010005888.1:0-600000 GCA_037957365.1 Torreya grandis | reverse complement strand
GAATATGGAGTGGATTTTATGGGGGTATAGTGATTGGTATGATATGCCTAAAGGGTAGGGGATATCTGAAAGTGCCAACCATGACTAGCATCATTGACAATATTTTTGAGAATAATGACAATGGTTTTGTTTGATGCTTCATCCTAGCCATTACCTTGAGGGTAATATGCTATAGAAAAATGTTGTGTGATGTTATATTAGGTACATATCTTGTCAACATCCTTGTTCTTGAATGATTTTCAATTATCAGATATAATTTCAGAGGGGATATTTTAATAACAAATGAGATGGTTGAAGATGAACTTGGAAATTTGCTTTCCAGTCATGTAAGTGAGGGGTATAGCTTCAACCCACTTAGTGAAATATTTGGCGGTAGTAAGGATGTGTTTATGGTCATTAGATGAAGCAGGGTTAATCTTCTTAATGAGGTTGAGTCCCCATGTAGCAAATGTCCATGGTGTCAACATTAGTTTCAGAGTTTATGTTAAGGCATGAATCATATTAGCATAGTATTGACATTTTCACACTTCTTTACATATGTAGCTACACATGCATCCATCATGGGCCAATAATAACCAGTACGTAGGAGATTTTTGGATAAGACTACCTTGCTATAATGAGATTCACATAACCCTTCATGAATTTATCTTAATGCTAGTATAGACTCTACCAAAGTTAAACAATGAATTAGAGTTCCATCAAAACTACAGAGGTAAAGGGTGGATGCAAGTAGTGTATAATGAGTGGAATTATGAATAAAGGTTGTGGTTTGTTTTTGAGATAGGTTAGGTGGTATAACTTGGTCATGAAGGTAGTTGTATAGTTATGAGTATTAGATAGAATTAGGACCAAAAATATCATAAATCATTGCCATAGTTGAAGGTTCATGAGCTGGTGCAACCAAATTCTTTATGAAGAACTAATACTCTCTAGCTTGGTTAGTTTGTTGAATTAGAGAGCCAATAGTAGCCATGGAATCTATAGTTGTATTACTAGCCCTTGGTATATGCTCAAATTGGATATTTGTAAATTTTTTCTTTAGGGTATCGACCATAGCCTTATATGGAACCAACTCATCATCTTTGGTTTAGAAATGATCTGTGACTTGATTGATGATTAACTGAGAATCACCATAAACTTGGAGATGAGATATTTTCCAATGTACTACTTGTTGAAGTCCTATGATAAGTTCTTCATACTGAGCCATGTTGTTTATATAAGGAAAACTAATTCTAAATTATTTAGGGATTAGATCCCCATGTGGTGTAATAAATAAGAGGCCTACTCATGACCCATGTGCAATAAATGAACCATCAAAATACATCTTCCAGTGATTCTCCTCAAGAGGTGTATCAATTATAGTCATTATGGATTCATTATGAAAATGAAATGTGAGTGGCTTTATGTCTAGAAGGGGTGCTTCAGTAAGTTCATCTACAAGGACCTATCCTTTGATTACCTTCTGATTGACATACTCTATGTCAAACTCACTAAGAAGCATGATGCATTTGGCCATTCTACCTTGTAAAGATACTTTAGATAGTAGATACTTAAGCAGATCTACTTTTGAAATGACCATGGTCTTATTATTCAACATGTAATGGCATAATTTTTGAGCTATAAAGACCATGGCTAGACAAGCTTTTTTAATAGGTGCATATTTGTGTTCATATGTGACCAAGGTATGGCTTAAGTAGTATAATAAATAATCTTTTCCATTGTTATCATGTTGAGCTAAAAGTTCCCCCAAGGTATTATCAGTAGCTGATAGATATAACAAGAATGGTTGTCCTGTCATAGGAAGTAATAAAATAGGTGGAATAACTGGATAGTCCTTGAGTTTTTGAAATTTTGTTTGACAATGGTCATCCTAGTGAAATGCAACTCCCTTATTTAGAAGATGTGTAAATATATGACACTTGTTTGTTAGCTGAGAGATGAAGCATTGGATTGACTAGATCTTGCCCTATAAACCATGGAGTTGCTTCAAATTAGTTGGTGGTAGTATCTCGATTATAACATGGACTTTAGCTGCATCAACTTCAATACCCCTATGAGACATACTAAATCCAATTAACTTTCTTGAGGTTACTCCAAACACACATTTCTTTGCATTGAGTCTGAATTTACACTCCCACAATATTTCAAATATCCTACCTGGCACTATTGGATGGTTGGCCCTAGTTTTTTATTTTCCTAATATGTCATCAACATAGTCTTCAATAATATCAAGCATCATATCATATAATATGATATTCATGGCCATTTGATATGTATCTCTAGAGTTATTAAGACCAAATGGCATTACCTGGTAACAAAATGTTTCCCATGGAGTGGTGAACATTGTTTTATGTTGGTCTTTTGGTGCTATTATAATCTGGTTGTATCTTAAAAATCCATCCATGAGTAAAATCATTTAATAACCTATTATGGAGTTGATGATCATGTCAATATTAGGAAATGGAAATTCATCCTTAGGATAAGATTTGTTTATGTCTCAAAAATTAGTATTGATTCTAATTCTTTTAGGCTTTTTGCTAATAGATACAACATTATATATCCATTCTGAGTAGTCAATGGACCAGATACACCCTAATTATAAGATTTTTTACAACTCTTTCTTTACCAAGACAATAATGTGAGGATGCATATTACGCATTTTTTGTTTCACTGGTTGACATCAAGATTGACCACAAGGTAGTGTAGAACCAAGGCAAGGTCTAAACCTAGCATATCAAAATAAGCCCATGCAAAGATATCTATAAATTCTCTCAATAGAGCTATAAATACTTCACATTCCTCCTCAATGAGGGACATAACTAATTTGATACATTTTGGGTCTGATGGAGTCCTGATGTTTACCTCTATTGTATCTTCAACTAGAAGGGTTGAAATATCTTCTAGGATAATAGATAAAGACTTGAATTATTAGACTATATTAGGGTCTTCTTTTAGGAATCACTCTTAAAATATCCTAGGCATGATGAATCTAAGTCCCTCAATGGGAGATCTAGCCATGTGACAAAAATAGTTAGAAATTATTGAAGAATTCAATCAAATACTTGTTATTATACAAAACTAAACTCAGATTCATAGGCAAGTTCATCATTGGTGGTATCTTGGTCTAAATTTGAAGAATAATGAACACCCCCATCTAATGGCACCTTAAATAGGCTTTCACCACTAGACTAGACTTTATCTTTACTTTTTTCCTAGTCAAAAAGTGCCTCAAAGAGGTTTTCACTTGGGGACCTCAATGTTTTATTTATTTGTCTTTGGCTAAGGGTGTTCACTTGCTATCCAAAATAGGATTCAGGATCCAATGTAATTAAGAATCCTAATTTATGATCTCCCAATGGAACATTGTCTCTAAGGCCTACAAAATCACAAAATGCTTCATCATTCTAAAACTCATCAACTAATAAACTAGATTTTTATTGATCCCAATCTATCATTTAGGGATAGTATAATGGCAATGGGTTGTGACAAATTATTTGGATAAGGGTAAAAATGGCATTATTATCAAATTTATTAGTCTCATCTAGGTCATCAAAGGTGAGGCTATGATCGGACTCTGTTTCACTATCTTCATCATCATCAACATCACTAGCCATCAGTGACAAAACTTGAATAAGATATCTGGGGTCACCCCCAAGTGGTTTAAATCCAAGTCCATATGGTATTTTCTACTTAGTCATGGAAATTGGCTCAATAATTCCTTTTTGACTTGGTTTGAGGCCTCTTCTTTCATAATCTTAATGCTCCATGATCTTATTGGGAATAGGATATTTTGTGCTTTTATAAAAATCAGCTTGGTTATCATTGTATAACCATCATTCATCCCCTTCAAGAGGGTTTGGTTATAGGATAGATGTTATTACAAACTAATAAGTCCCTTATCTTTATTCCATTTTTGTTAATGCATGTGTGGGCTATTTTTAGGTCATCCAAATGTCTTTAGATTCTAAGAAAAATTGACAATATGGAAGGTATCATGGGTCACATACTCCCCTAGGCCATTATCTAAAATGGTAAAATGATTGGAAGCTTCAGGAGGTGGCATATGGGAAAGGGAATCCAAGATATTAGGATCTGTGCAATTATCCTATGGAGGATCAATAAGTATGGCCTTTATTTTATCATTTTTGGAACATGGATTCATGTTGTATTGGTAATTATAACTCTAAAACTCAACTTTAAGATGTTTTCAATGTTCATATGGGTGTAAATCTCCTAGAATATTCACTTCAATCCCTAAGTGGGAGAACTTAATACATTGGTGTAGTGTTGATGGGACTGCATGAATCTCATGTAACCAAGGTCTACCTAGAAGCATATTATATGACAATTTAAGATCAAGAAAATGGCAAAGTATATCATGGGTTAGAGGCCTAATGATAACTGGTAAGCTAATGGTGCCTTATGATTCTCTTTCTTGATTATCATAGTCTTCGATAGTTATCATTTCTAGCTAGAGATTTACCATTATATACCCAAGAAGCTTGATGAGATTTAGAGACACTATGTTGAGGCTTGATCCATTATCTGTAAGAACACATTTCACTTTCTGTCACTTTAAATAAGCTTCTATGTACAATGGATTATTATGGAGTGGACCAAAGGAAGACATATCACTTTGGTTGAATGTGACTTCTTGGGTTGGAGCTAGGTGTCCAACTAAAGCTTAAAATTTACTAGGGAATATGTCACTGGCAATAGTGGATTGGGTTAAAAATTAATTAAAAATGTTTTTGTGGATTGTTTATGTTCACAGCAAATATAAAATAGAAATTTATATTGGTGTCTTCTGTAATTATTCCATAATATCAAACTTCTTGTCTTGGTCAATGGTGAATGGTTTTTCCTAGGTTGAATGGTTGGTTCGATAACAAGAAAAGTGGTAGATGGTTGTGGGCCTGGGATAGTACTATTTGACCTTTGAGTTATGATTGCATAATTGGGATTATATGTTGGACCATAATTGTTAACAAATGTTTGGAATGGTGTGGGACTAGATAGGATAAGTCTCATTTTCTAGTGCACTTGTATGTGGTCATGTGGTAAGGGTGAGTTATCGATATATGGTCGAAAAGTGGGAGTCCCAATTTATCAATTTGCTTATGTGTAGTCCCAAGTCAAAGAAGGATTTTCCATGTAATTTAGTTGAGTGGTAATGTTTAGCAATGGTCTAGATTGATTAGTGCTTGGTATAGGATTAATGGAGATGGTATTAACACTACCCCCTACAATATAACCTACAACCCTATTGTAGTCATGTACAACTGCATGGTATGTTTGTTGGTTGTTACCATTACGACCTTGGTTTTTCCATTGTTCTGACATTATGGGTTTTGATATTGATTCTATTGGTTTGGCCTTTGATTTTGATACTATTGATTTTGTTGTTGCACTAGCCAGTGTTGTTGTTATTGATTGCTATATTATTCTATGTGTCATGTTTGGGAAAGGGGTTTTGATAAATCTCAAGAGTTTGATTAGAGGTGGAAACACTATTATCCAATGTTATCTCCCCATTATCCAACATATTCTCAATCAAATGCTTGATTTTCACACATATTTATAGATTATGCCCATTAACACAATGATATTCATAGAATTCATTTTCATAGTACCAATCAAGATAAGGAATGCCTTATGGATAATGCTTTAGTATAGGCTAGCCAATTAGATTAATAATGGAAATTTTGTCAAATATAAACTCAATAGGCTCTCCTAGGTCACTAAATACATGATGCATAGGCATAATTCTCCTTAGAGGAGGGGTTTATAAGGGTAAATGTTGTTCTATTTATTATGCAAGTCTCAATTATTCTACTTGAGACATTGGTTGGAGAGGTTGTTGGGTAGGATTAAGTTGAAAAGGTGGCATAGATGATGTTTGCACTATTTGGATATGATGTGACTTGGTTACTCCATTACCCACAACATTCTTATTACAGTTTAATTGTTTTGGTCTATCTTAGTTATTGGCCTATGCTAGTTATGATGCTTACACTTGGATTTGATGTTGGTTTTGGCCACTTCCCTTATTGGTACCTTGATTCTAATTAGTTTAAGTAAGCTTGATAATCCCTTTATTAATAAGAAATCACTCAATAATAAATTCCTTTGTTGATGATCTCCTTGAAAGTATGTGCACATTGTAGTTTCAAATGACAAGTTATCTCACTATGAAAATTTTTAATAAACACAGTGGCTAATTTTTTATCTAGTAAACTGTGGGTGAATCAGCTTACAAGAACAATCCATCACTATAAATAAATTGTAAAACTCTCACTAAATTTTTGTTTTGGTTATGTTAAGTCAACCAATGAAAACTCATGTTTGAGATTATAGGAAAAGGGTTTCACAAAATTATCAAAAAGATCATCAAAATTTGTTACTAAAGTCTTGGGAAAATTTAAGAACCACTCCAAGGCTTGTCTAGCCAAGATTCTTAAGACAAAAACAAACGGTGTATATCACTATATGCCATGGGTTGACATGTGACAAAGAACTCAGTCAAATGGGCCTTAGGGTCACCTTTCCCTTTGTATTTGTCAAATTTTGATGGTTTGTATCTTGGAGGAAATGATATCTAAAATTACTCCATGTTGAATGGATAAGAACACATGTCATCCAACTTAAAATTTTTAGTCTTTTCCCAGCTTAAATGGCAGTAATTGCATCCTTCATCTATTGTAATTCTTGGGATAGGAAACTAGAAGGAACATTGGTTTAAGGGAGAACATTAGTTTGAGTAAATGGTTAGGAGGTCACAAGTGGGACACTTGGATCAAGGTATGATGAAGATATCTATTGGGGTACATTATTTTGGTTGGGAAATGGACTAGGAATATACATACGTGGACTAGGATGTACTTGAAATTATATATTTAGTTATGCAATATTATGATTTGGTTTAGATATAAAGGTTTGAATTAGAGGATTTTGTGGTTGAGATGGAGGGATATAACTATACTATGCCTATTTTGGTTGAAAAGGGACATGTTACTAACTAATTAAACCTTGTTGTTAAGTGGGAACTTGTGAACCAAGACCTTGTCTTTGAACTTGTGGCATATTTGAACTAATTGTTATCTAGTAGGTACTTGAGAAACATAAGAGTCTCCTTGTTGCATGAATCCTTGTTGGGAAGTGAACACATGTTGAATATTTAGCATCTATCACTGACCAATATTTCACATTGTTGGCTAGTCATCATTTGGTTTTAGATTGGTACACTAGTATATGATTGAAGAGGTATTTTTATCGCTACCTAATAAGGTGGAATATTAGTTTCCCTTTATTGAGGTGGCAATACATTCAACCTTTTTTGTCTTAGTACACTATATTGTGCTTGCTATTATGGAATACTACTCATCCCTTGTTGAGGAGGAATAGGATTCATCACATTCTATTGTTGAGGCATAACATTAGTTGTTGGTTGACTACCTATTCCTATTGGTTGCATAATTGATGAAGCAATTGGTTGAGGTTGGGATGTAGAAACTCCCACTCCCTCTTATGATGGTCCACTCATGGTATTAACTATAGTTACACGTTGTTAACTAGTTATTTATGCATTAGTATCACTTTGATTTAGATTGGATGTTTCTTGTATGTTATCCACTATATTTTGCTCATTATTATTCATAGAAGTAGAAAGCAATTCTTTAATGATTGGCATATGTAGCAAGTTGTCTACCAAAGTGTTTTGCATGAATGGGTCTGAACTTGAATTATCTTGACTAGTTAACTCTATCAAAAATTCTATTAAAGGAACTAAGTCAATAAGAGGTTTGGTCACCATGGTTATCTAATTAAAATTGTGTGTTAGACTCAAGTAGGTTTGGTATGCCATCTGCATTTGGTTATAGTGGTATTCCATGAGGTTTTTCCCTCTGTCAGGCATATCAGGGTCTTGATATGTTATTTGGACTAGAGCTAAAGGATTACTAGAAGAAGCCTATTGATCATAAATAATGTTGTGGGGCATTCTTGCTAGGCTTGGTAAGTTCTCATGGGGGAAGTCTACTAGAAACTTGGCCCCTACCTCTATGTATCTGACCAAAATATCATCTTTTTTATCTAATAAATGATGCTCAAATAAAAATTGATCATATGTGCAAGGCGTATTAGTAGAGCATGATTATTGTAGAACTAGTTTGTCAATTGTAGGTATTATGTGGTTTGTTCTTGGTCTTATTTTGAATAAGGTGGTGTATTAACAAAATAGTTAACTAATGGATCTTGGCTTTGTAACCCTAATTGAGTATTATAAGAGGGATAAGAATCCATCTCATAAGCAATATTATATGTGTAGGGATCTTGCACCATTTCTTCCTAAGCAACCACATTACTAATCCTTGGATTGTACCTGAGTCCACTATGAGTGTAGGAATACATGTTGGGATCCATAATAAATATTTTTGTAATAAAAAGTTAAAGAGTTCAACAAACTCTATAAAAACACTATCTAAAATCTGATGTTTAAACTTGGTCTAGATTCATCAAAAGGATCAAAAAGGTTTATGCAAAGATTTGTGATAACTCTAGCTAATGTTAAGTATATAATGCTACACATCTTACACAAACAGATTAAGTAAATGAACCAAAAATAAAAATGCCAAATGCTAAGGTTGAAGTGTTTTAAATCAGGCTAATCTAGGAAATTAAAAGTTGTTATGTCTTTTGGCTAAACACAGTGTTAAAATCTAGGCTCAAACAAGGCATGCACTCAGACTCTTGGCCAAATGATGTCAAAAGCTAGACTTTGAAAATAGATGAAATTTTTAATCTAAAAAATTTGAAACACTTCTAACAAACACTGGGCATTTGATTCTTAGACATAGAGTCAATCAAATAGGTATAAGGTATGAAACAAAAGGCATTTTATAGATAGTTTACTTTTCTCACAAATAATGGTATAAAACTTGGTTCTTTTGACAAATAAGCTAGAAAAAAAGTGAACAATGTAACTATAATAGATAAAGGTTCACAAAGGTATACTCAGATTGGTTTGAAACTGTAGGAACAAATTTGAACTCTATGTAAGAGGGCTTATGAAATAATATCTAAATTTTTTTGGTTAGCGTAACAATGCTAGACTACCCAAAAGATGTGAAAAAATACTTATTTCAAAAACTATCTAAGGCAAAGATAATTTCTCAAAAATTTGATAGCATAGCACTACCTTTGTTGACTCAAAATGTTGTGGTTTATAGACTCAAAGTGCAAGTGTTTAGCACAAAATGACTTAAGTCTATCAAGTGGTGATAATGATCATGATTCTTAAATGACCTTCAACCCAAATTGGAAATTGAACCTAAGTTCCCTCAAGTTTAGTGCAAATGGTGAACCCACTTAACACACAACCTTATAGACTTATAATGGTGAAAATTTGAATTTAGATTATAAATGAAGGACTTAAACAACTTTGGAAAAGGTATAGACTCAATTGGGTAGCATAATTGTGCCAAAGTGGATGATATGACTCCACATTTTGATGAACTTTGAATAAGGAAAATTAATGATTCATGTGGGCAACATAACTCCTCCTTGTTCAAATTAGGGACCATGTGTTTTGTTTGCATCATTTTTTTACACCAAGTTTTGACTCCAAACAAGACTTTAATCTAGGACAAAACCAACTAATTAATCACTCCTAGATCCTAGTTGTTTGGTATTGCTGAAATCCATAAATATACATCATTTGAGAGGATTTTAAGTGTTCATCCAAAATTAAATTTTCATTATATAGTAGGGTTTTTACACCCCCCTTATCTCAAATGATAGTACTGGGACATGGACCTTGAGGTGCACCTTGTACCAATGGTACTTCCATGGCAAGTGGGGACTTGTCTAAGATCTAAAAGTTTGTAAACATTCTAGTGGAATAAATTACATAATGAATTTCACATCAAATAATACAAAAAAGCATATATTTTGGGTCCATATCACTTGGCTTATTGCAAAAAGGTCTATTCCTTTTTGCAATCACTACATCCTATTATTAACTTAGTGTAGTGTGATTTCCAAAGTTGCCACTATGTCTTGTGTGAAACTCTAATATGGAGCCAAATGAAGTCAGTGTCAGGAGGTGAAACCCCAGGTCAAATCTTCCCTATAGAACTCATGGGAGGTAATGATTTCCCCCTCACAAGCCAAGTTTACATGAAATTAAAAAATCATAAAATAGAAAGACTTTTGGGTTATTGTCAAGGTCACCTAATACTTTTACAATTTTTTGGGGAGTGCTTTAGATGACATTCTTTCTATGCCTTGGATTAGGTAATTTGTAAATAAGGAAAGAGATTTTGATTCCAAGTGTTCCCTAAATGGGAAAAATGGAAGAGCATACACATAACATCCTTGTGTTTTGTGAAAATAAAGTGTTAATTGAAACAAGCAATGAACATGAAAGCTTTGAAAGATGAGTTCATTTTTAGGCCCCAAATCAAAAGGTGTGGCGGTGTTTTTTTGACCCCTTGGTCTTACTTAAGCACCTAAATGTTACATTAAGTACCAAAATAATGTTCCTAGTTCATTTTAAATCATGTAAAAGATGATCTAAACATGTTTTAGCAATTTTACAAGCTGGTCCTATAATGAAAAAGTTAGTATGCCCTTCAACCTTAAAGCTAAATTTAGTTTAAAATAATGAACTTTGAAAAATGAAGTCTCAAGTTTTTTGCATAGTGCAATCCCACTACTCCATAGAGCAATACCGTAAGTTGTAGGATAATCTCAAAAATTTAAGAGTTGTAGTATTGTAACCACCCACTAAGTCACAATACCATGACTCTATTTGATGATCCCATGAGTTGAAAAATGATCCAACTTTAATCATTGTGGTATTGCAAATAAAAATCCTACTACTTGGGGTAAAATGAGGTTTTCTAAAAAAAGTATACAACTCTAGGCTAAAATAATGACATATAATGAAAATTCAAGAAAAAACACATGGTTTTAAAAAAAAACACTCAAAATGGAGTCTAGATGACCCCAAATGAAGCTAAAAAATGGCATATTGTGTACACTATGATACCATGACTCACAGTGACAATCTCATGAGTTGCAAGACAATCTTGCCACTTTAAAATTAGTGATATTGTCGCTTAACCTACTAGTAGTTAGACAATACTGTGACTTGGTTTGGCAACCCCACAAGTTGTAGAACAATCCCATTACTAAGATAGTAGTGTTATTGTTAAACCTACATAGAAACACAAATCTAGTCCAAAAAAATTAGTTAAACACAATACCATGAGTTGTAAGACAATCCTGTGACTCAGAGAAAAAATACCATGACTATGTTAGAACAAACCCATGACTTCCAAAAAAAATTTACTTAAATTTTCACTCTTTTTGGCTTCTTAATTCAAGATTCTACAAGTAAATAATTAATAGGTTGCTTGAAAGATCTTTGTGATCATTTTTTTGAAGTTATTCAGTCCCACTAGGCATGCCATTTGTGAACATAAGATTGCAATAAGGGGAGATTAGTATTGTGTTAGTAAATGAAATTAAAATCAAACAAAACACACTAAATGCTAACACCTTAATCCTATCTCAAATGGGGAGCTTAGTGAATAAAAATAAATAAACAAAGCACAAATAAAATTCAAGAAATACACATTCTTTACCTTCCTTGATACTCCAAGAGTGTTCTTCGATTAGCTTGCTTAGTTTATTCTCATGAAGTCTTCATCAAAGGAGACTTGGCTATCTCCTCTTCTCCTTAGAAGCTTGTAGCTTATGGCTTGGATTGGCTTGGCTTGGATCAACAATTTGGAATTATAAAACTAATTTTCATGAGGCTCTAAAGTCAATCTGGCATGGTAATTTTACATTATTCAATCTTAAGATTCATGTAGCAAGGCCTCTTATTTATAGATTTTTACAAATGAGTAGAATGAACCTGAACTATCTATCTCAGTATTGAGATGTGTGGCTAAGGATTAATCCAAAATTTTAATTAAAACTCATAAATAGGCTCATCAATATTTGGGATAAAGGAGTAATTAAGAGGCATGGAAGGGCTTTGATGAGGCATGGGAGGCATGAATCCTAATATTTGTGGCATTTATGGCCTAGGGATGTCTTTCCCAAGAAATGAGGTCACTTTATGATTTAGATATTCAATATTCATTTATAAAAATAAGTATTCAACAAGTTTCCATGGAATTCTTAATTAGGCTTAACTTGGTTTAACTAGCTCTTAAGCATGATTAAGCACTTTGTGCACAAATTACTCAAATTAATTAGAATGCCTTGTTATTGGTCCAAAATTTGACTAGATTGAAATTAAAAGTCAATGTCAGATGCATTAGATATGTTATCCCATTTAGTATTTTACCAACATCAAATAACAAAGGCACGTGTCTTGTGTAAGAGATTTGATAGGAAAGAGCAATCTAGAGCACCCAAGTGCAAAATTGGCATTTTGACTTAGAATGATTTCATCAAAGTTAACTGGCCCATAAATTTCATTACCCCATTTAGGGATAACCTAACCAAAATTGTCACTTGAATATATCAGGTTCAAGGTTTTTAATGTACTTTAGTGTTTTTAGGCCAAATTGTTTATTTTAGTAAGAGTTGGTCAAAACCCTGATTGGAGGTCATTGGTGGCTAGATTTAGGTGTCTACAAATTTGACCTCATGGAGCCAAACTAATCAAATGAGATTCACTTTTGATCATGGATGAGAAAGTAGGTGTGTTCTATTTAGTTGTTCCTAATAGTTTAATGTCTTGTTTTAATAAGTATGTCATACATTAGTCTATAGTTAATTGCCTTAGTTATTTTGGTCTCTATATTTTTAGTTCTTAGGTGTTGTTTATTTGGTTTTATTTATTGTGTATTATGATTTATTATAGTGTTATATGTTTTATCAGGTGTTAATCTATTTGATACTCAAACAAATAAGCCAGCCAAGTCATAGTGTCACCTTAGTGAGTCATCAATGCCATAAAGAGTTAGTGGGTTCTCTTGACCAACAGGTTGGTCAACCATATGAGTCACCAAAAGCTATTAAAATTTCAGCCACCCACGATAAATTTAAACCCCTAAAATCAAAAACTTCCACATGACATCCACCCAAGCCTTCACATGGTGATCTCTTGCATGGTAATATATTCATTGATCTCATTTTGAACCTCATTAACACTGTTAGTAACGTAATGGTATGTACTAGAACCTTCTTGTGAACTCATCATATTTCATGGTTATCTTAGGTCCTTAGGTGATATACTAGGTCCTCATGATGGTCATTTTTTAAGTGGAAGAGTGCTAATTTATTTGGAGGTCTATAAGAATGGTCTTAACCTTGTTTGATAAGATTAAGGTCCCCTAGAAATAATTAAGGTATTCTGACAAGATTAAGATTTCCAATCCTTATAGTTTTAGACCTATTTCAAGCCATTTCTTGTGAGAGAGACCTTTCTAATAAATTTTTAATGTGTCTAATCTATTTTTGGGCTCTAATATGAAGCACAGTGATGTGTGTTAAATTCATTCTCCATGGTCTATTTGTTCAAGTTTGTCTCAAACCTTGATTAACCCTTTCAAATCACCAAATGATCCTCAAACATGCCACATGAGTCTATTTACCTTATAAACTTTTGAATAAGGGAGGATATTTTAAGGTCAACTTGTCTATATGGGTCTCAAAGAGTCCCATTTTAATCATATTATCACTTTTAAGGTGTTTCATACTTAATAAGGTTCATTTGGGAACCTAATTTCACCTTTCACTCACCTAGTGCGACCCAAACATGGGAAACCATGACCCTTAAACTCCCCTAGCATACCTCCTATGTTCAAATTATTTTTTGACTTATGTTTTCCCTCCCTCTACCTTCCAATGGCATTCTAAGGTTAGAATCTCAAAGAAAATACAAAAAAGAGAGTGTTTTCAGGTATTTTCTCAAGTTGTATGAACTTGTAGGGTCAATAACATATAGGGATTGTTATAATGTTGCATAAGAGCTCATGTTAGATGTCTTAGAGGATTTTTAGGTCCAAAATATATAAAATAAGTCCAAAACTAACCCTCTTCCTCTATCGAGCTCCTTTGTAACCCAAGACAATCCTTCAGGTTTATGAATGGTAAAAATAGGAGAGAGAAAATGAGAATATAATATATTGGGATGAGGAATTTGGAATATTTAACTTCTCATTCATGGTATTTTTCTATATAATCAATACCTATACTATATGAATAATATCTAATAATATAAGCACTCCAATGATCTTCTTCATTTATGTAGGGATACAAAGGTGTAATAGTTTTGGTGCATCCTTGAGGTGGTTTTGAAATTTGTGATTGATGTGTGTTCCATAGGTCCTAAATGTAATTTAATGATACTCCAAAACCCTATTTCACATGTGTAGTGGTGTATAAATAAACAAATCTTCATGCTCTCTCTATCTATAGACTGAAGATATGCTTCTCTATGTTTTCAGGTATTCAAAACATGATAATATAAGTAAATTATAGTTATGGGTTGAATAATTGTCTATATTAACCCAATGGAGGTTATATACCTTCTGAAAGTACTCAAATAAGACACCATCAGGCCAAGCAACCCTTCAAGTTCTGCTCTATGGTGATTGTTATGAGTGATGTGTGACCTCTTTGGTATAGTGAAAGTATGGTATTTATAGAGAGTCTTTAAGTTTTTTAAGAGGAATAAACATAATACAATAATTTATCTATGATTTTTACTATTTCCTCATATTAATATTTCCCTATACACTAATAATCTCCACCCTCATCCCACTATGTACTGATAAACCCCTCATAGTTACATCAACCCTGCTATACAAACTAAGAAGATGAGGTGCCATTATTAGATTGAAATCTTAGAGTCATAAAGAAACCATGAGGACTCATGTGGGAATATGAATAATAATATAAATTTTAAATTAGGGTCAAAGGTAGGATCAACACTCTCAACCACCTCAAGATAACAACTCAGTCATGACCCCCTTGATCACACTCATGATTGTGATAATAAAATTAAAGAACATGGAGAGAATGATGAGGTCAAGGAGTATCAATAAGTTATAAATAATAGTATAAAAGGACACCAACATAATAGTAACACCCAATAATATAAATTAACATCATTCTTACCTTATCAATTGTCACATACAGCTAGGTAGAATCATTCACCACCTATAGGTAGAGTAAAAGTTAAAGTATTGAATCCTACAAGAGAGTGAAGATCATATGAAAAAAGAGATATCTATACTATTTATTAAGTAACCATCAGTGTTCCCATTTAAATGGTTTAATTCTTAAGGGGTTAGAAGAAACCTAATGATCTAAATAGGCCTAGTTAATCCTAAATAGGCCTAAACAAGCATGTGCATATGGACTAAGGATATTTTTCCCATGTAGGGGTATATGAGATCTGAGGAAATATAAGGTGTGAAGGTGAAGATAGGGTTTCCCACTTGACTTATAAATATTATAGTGTTTTACACTAAAAATATTTAGCTCCTTAGAGGCAACAAAGAGCCTAATGGCCTTTCAGGCCTAAATAGGCTAGTGAATACAATCTGAGATATTTTGCATGCTTAGTGGTTAATATACATATGGAAGAGTTTAAAAACATATGTGTAAGTGGAATTATTATTATTCATTATATTATTCCTATATAAACATAAAAAATTTATCAAAAAAGGAATTCACACTTATAGTCATGACAGGCTTAAAACCACCTACAAGCAGGGTCACTAATAGGGGGTAGAAGTGTGAAAAACATGCAGAGAAGTAAAATATAGGGATGAAGAATAGTATTTAAATTGATCTCTCAAGATTCTCAACCTATATTATATGCTTTATTTTAATTATGATAGTTAAAATAGAGATTAATGGTCTTTTAGGCTTATTAAGTGTAAAATTGATACACATAGGCATAAATATAGAATCTAAGAACATAAACTTTAGGAAAGGTGTGTGAAACCCTACATAAAAGTAAAAAATAAGACCATAGATGGATTTTATAAATTTACCTAAATTTTTACACTATATCCTATTGGAATGCCTTGATCCTTTAAGGTAAATAAGAATTTGATGGCTCAAAAAGGCTTATTAGGCCTAAATAAGCCTGTGCACATGAACTACGACATGTACACATTCAAAAGGATTGATATAAATTTGAAGGAATATAAATGGGAGTGAAATAGTCATATAAATGTTTCATGATGATAATATACTAAGGTAATGTTGAGAGGATACTAAACTTAGTTATCAAGGGTTATGTAAACCCTAGGTAGAAGATGAGGGTATATAAAGGACATAATAGAGGGAAGGTCTAATCCTATGGGTGTTGTCAACACTATAAACATGTTATATGATTTTTAAAATCCATAATCACTATATAAAGGAGATAATATCCTACTCATACCCCATATTACTATCAAAGCACACTTAGGCTTAACATGTAAACAATGACATTTAAGGTAAATCATGAGAGAAAGAGATTGAGATGATATACCAAACATCTAAAGGCAATTAAAGAGAATAAAAAATAGTGAATAATGTGTCATGTTTATGATGAATTACCAAACCACTTATGGGTCACTTAGACCCTTGAAACTTAGTCTAGGCTTGTTAAGCCTAAAATCCATTCTTAAGGCCTCAAACACCACCACCATCTTGGGGCATATATAGGTATTAGTATCATATTGATGGCCATGAACAGGTGAGGAAAGATATTACAGGTCTTAAAATAATTATTTAAAGTAGGGTAATGCAATAAAATGCCAAATTTGGTCTTAAGACCTAACCTTAGTTATACTATTGTAAGCAGTCACCTCAAGCCATCATTTCAAGTGCTCATATCTTTCATCATAGAGAGTATAAGGGAAAATTATATTAGGTTGATTTTGTCACCTATATGTACTCAATATCCATAAATGAGAGAGTGGGTTTTAGAGACCCACCTCTATAAACCATATCTAAGACTACAAACATGTCTAGAAGACTTGCAGAGAGCTCAAGGCACACCATCTTGCATTCATATCTACACACACAAGATGCATGGGACCTAGAACATTTTAGGATTTTTAAGGGGGTTTATGTAATAAACATAAATGACCATAATTTTGGGATTGGAGACCTGATCTTTATGAACCATCATTAAGATGATAGACCTCCAAAACCTTGCTTAAACCCTAAGACAAACCTGACTTGGGAAAAGTGGATATTTTTATATTCAAACACTCTAAATTGACTTGGTAAAGAATTGGATCGCTTATTAAACTTAGAGGATACCTTGATCATGGTAATGGTCTATATAGACTGCTATATAGGCCTATTAGAAATGGTAATTTTCAAATATTTTGAGTAAATAATAGGGTAAAAAGTTATTTTTAAGGTTTAAAATATTTTTAAGGGGTGGTTTAAGACTTATTTTAAATTCACAATTCAAAAAACACTCACATTTCATATTGAAAGTGCCTTTGTAAGTCTCTACCAAACATCCAGTTTACAAGAGCTAGTAGAAGATGGCCTAATCACCTAAGTTAGGTTGAATTGCAGGTTTTACCAAGGTACAGGATTATTCCATGATGAGAAACATTTTTCATGTCCAATCCATAAAAAATTACCTATTATAAGAGGTAATATTCAATTTTCATGGCCATTCAAGGCAATAGTCAAGACACTAGGCCTAGTGGCCTAATAGGCTTACTTGGGTCAGCAAGGAAAGACGAAAATTATCATAGAGGGGTTGTCAAGAGATCAATATAGGGTAAAAAAACCCTTATAACTAATGCATAAATGTGAGAAAATTCACTTCATAATAATAATGGTAGTTTGGATCAGTTTCATTGGCCTAAGTCAATATGTAAGGGAAGGTGGGATACTAAGTGCTTCATGGGAGACTCGATTGAGATAATTTAATGTTTGTAACTATCAAGGGAGAGATGATTGACTATATTTTAGGACTAACATGTCTTGAATATGTCAAAAAAGTTTGACCCATCCCCCCACCACTTCATCTTAATGCCTAATAGCTCATTCAAGACTATTAATTTGAAGGCCAACACATGGATGGAGTTTGAGGGATTGTTATGACTACTGTAACTAATGATGGAGTTATACATGGTAATTTATTACCTATTATCTATACCTTTTTACCAATTTACCCCTATTTATCTCCTCATAATTCTATAAATTTAGGCCTTAAGGCCTTCGTATTTATCCCTCACCTGGGTATGAGGAAACTTTACCTAGATTTGTACTTGGAAACCTTTTGGATTGATTAATTGATTGTTTCAAATTCTCCATGATATTTTATAGTGTGTATATTTTTGTTCTAATATGCATATGTGGTGTAATTTTCCCTTTGTAGGTCCTTGTCACACCTAGAAGCTAATAAATTAGTTTATGTGGGTCATAAGATGTGTCAAAGACTATTAATTATAATTGAAGTGTAAATTGGTTAAAGTGTCTTAATATAGGCCTCTAATCCACCACCTCCAAGTTGTATCCATCTACCATGACTTCCCTATGAAGTACTAATGCATACAATCATTAGAGATAGTTCTCTAGTTCATGTTTAGTTCATTAGTGTTTTTAGGAGTTCAAATAGAGTGTATATCTATATTGATGAATCACCACCCTTATATTAGGTTTATTTTTATGCACTCTCTATCCATTTTCACCATAATTTTATTAGGTCTTAGTGAACTGAGCCAAATAGATGCACTAGGGGAGGTAACCCCATAATCTATAGGTCTAGCCCAATCATAAGTCACCCATAGGCTTTGGGTATTCCCATGTTACCCTAGCCTTAAAGGTAGGCCTAAAAAACTTCCTTATAGGGTGCATATTGGAGAGATAGCACTTATGCTAAAAAATAAAACACACAAAACATGATCGAGTGGGTCGATCTAGTTGAGCACATAGTATAAAATAAACTCAAGCATGTCAACTCAATTTAATGTAAAACAAGCCAAAACAAATGAATTTTTCCAAGTTGAATTATTTTTATGGAAAAATATATACATAAAACTAGATCAAAGAGGTCAATCTAGTTGTCTTTGTGGGTATAGTTTTACAAAACTAAAAATTAAGGAAAAAATATAGAATATAAATTTTAACTAAAAACTAAGGAATTTAATATGATTAAGATTGACAAAATGGAAGAACTAATATGTTAAGAATAAACCTAAAGGATAGAACAAGATCGACTAGGTTGACTTAGTCATTTTTTTAGTGTTGAATTATTATTTTATTAGGATGTCCAAATAGGTTCTTATCTTGTAAAGGCAAAAAACACACTTATTAGATAGAATCAAGCGGTTTGATCTAATCTAAATAAAACTGATATAAAAATAGTAAAATGAAACTAGATCAAGTATATCAATTTCATTTAGTTAAGATAAAAATGTAAATATTACAAAATAAACAAAATTGAGTTGGTCGATTTAGTTAGCTAAAATTGAAATACAAAAATGAAAAAATTCAAGCTAGTTGATTTTGAAGATAAGATAAATGACTGGATCGATTGATTTGATCCACTTGGATAAAAATTAATACTAAAATATAAAATGTAATTGACAGGTTTGATCTAGTTAAAAACCTATGCATAAAAGATAAAATGTGATTGACATACTTGATCTATTTGAAAACTTACACACAAAATATAAAATTGGATCAACAAACTCAATCTAGTAGGCTGTAATTAAAAAATTAAAAATTAAACTAGCTAGGTTGACATCAAGTTGACCAAAAATTTATGAAAAAAACTAGATAAATCTATAAATTATCCAAATTGGTGGATTCCAAGCTTGGAGAAGGAAATCTTACCAATAACTAATTGTATAGCTATTTATATCAAGATGTGAGCAGTTCAAAGCCACTAAACCTAACCAAGGGGATCTCTTACTACACAACACCAAAAGAGATGGTTCCAAAGCCTCTAGTAAAATGATATTATTCAAAAATCATAACTAGCTCTATAATATATAAAATAAATCTAATATAGGGCTCACTAAATATTATGACATAAAGGGGATAGTTAAACAAACAAAACAAACAAAACATGCAAAGAAAACATTACTCAATTCAATGTATAGGTCAACTAAGCAAGGAGTAAAACATTCATCCTATTACTTTTTACAATATCTATCTACCAAACAAAAGAGTAAAATTTAGGAATACTTACCTTGAATGAACATATCATGCCTCAATCTCTTCCTTGGCCAATAGTGCTTTCAAGAGGTTGTTGTGACTTTGTAATAATCACACTATAAAAATCAGATATAGGCTTAAAAAATCATATTTTGCATCTAATACTTTCCCACAAGACAAGTTTCTTTTTCTCCAAGGAAAAACCCTAAGCAATGACTCCTCAGGTGTAGAAATAGTATAATTTTGAGTTGTAAATTAATGTTCCTATCTATTGGATTGAAGTGAATGTGGTATTTATAGCCAAGCATTGACCCTAAACCCTCACATGAATTTAGCTAACAAGATCAAATGAATCAATTTTTTTAAGAGGGAAAGATATTTTTTAGGTCTCTAACTAGGTTAGTCAACCTGATGTAGTTACATAACATGTGCTCAATGCCTAACAAGATCAACTTGAATGGCATATTATGAAAATGAAGAAGAAGGGTGTTTTATTAGTTATGGGATATTTTGGAAGGTGAATTGCTTAAAGGAGTGGATTAATGGATTTTAATTTCTTAGGGAGTTGGATAAAATATATTTATAGTGGGTTTAAGTAGTTGTATAGGGACCAACAATCTTGTGAAGCACCAAAGGTCTACCCACCCCTTTCTCAATGCACCCTTTAAGGCATGCATTCATAGATATTAAAACTCAATAGGTTCTTATAAGAGAGAAAACATCATTAAATAATAAAGTTTAAAAATATTATGTGTATACATGTTTCATCACCAATCTAACCTACTACACATTTCCTTTATCATATTATTATAGATCGACCTACCAAGGTGCTACAACTAGAGTAAGGTGCATCAAGAGATAGTCATTTCATGGATTCATATGCTTTGATCCATAACCCATTAGCCATTGAGATAAAATCCTAAACTTTACCAAAATAATTTTTATCTCCCAAGCTTCCATTATATGAATTTAAAGGTGATCCTAATAAACACCTTAGATCATTCCATGTATCATGCCTAGACTATGCATATAAGGACAAACTATTTACCAAATTAGTTATAAGAAGTATTGAGGACTATGAATTCCAAAGGTTTTATGATATCCCCATTAAATCTATAATATAATTCAATCTTTTGTCCAAAAAATTCCTATCACATTTTTTCATCAATATCAATGAGAAGTTATCTTATACTTCAATTGCTAATCTCAAAAAAGGATCTAATGAGCCAATCAATGACTATGTAATTCAATACAATAGTATGCTAGCTAATATGACAAATTTTATGGATAATAATGAATTATAATGTATGTTCAAACAAATATTTATATAACTACTCCATAATTCAATTATTTTCAATAGGTTCAAATTAATTGATTATCTATGTCATATAATGAGTGATAGAGAATTGAATTTAATAGATTTGAAAAAATCACATATACATCCACCCCTATGACTACATCAATAATGAATTTTCAAATCAAAACAAGTGATAAGGTCAAACCAAATGATAATAATAATGAGACATTAATTATAATAAATACAATGTTAAAATGTACAAACTAATTACAACTGATAACTCCATCAACGAGGTAATTTACAATTTTACCATCACGTCCTTATGTGTTACTAAGGAAGTTGTTTAGGTGAAACCTTATCACACTCCTCCTTCCACAAGATCTTGATATGAATAATACTAGACCAAGGAACTATGATGGAAATACATATTGTGATTATCATTATATTATAGTTCATTCAATGAACATATGTATTTTAGTATTTTTTTTCTTTTTTCAATGTGGTCTAATTATCTATAAAAAACAAAGTAAATGTAGGGTTTTTAAGATTACATGGAGATGGAGATAATTTTTGCACCATTCATCAAGCTTGTGGGAACTCCTATTTGGCTAGGGAGGAATGACCTGAAAATCACACTAACTCACAAAAAAATGGATTAATAGAAAGATGAATGGGCTGACTAGTAAGAAACTAGTCCCAAGAAGCGATATTCTTCCTTAGGTGGATGTCATCCCACATTTAACATTCAAGTTTATAAATAAACATGAAATTACAAAGATATATATTTAGATAGGATGCAAATAGACACACAAAAGATATCTAATCTATAACAAGATTTATGTGATCAAAGTAATCATCCCAAAATTTCATAGCTATATCAACATCCTCTTGAATTATAGCCAATTTTTCATTAATGATTCCTTGATTAGGTGTGAAAACCATAGTACAAAGACCTAATTCAGATGCAATGTCACTTTGATCAGTGAATAAAGGTTTTGGACAATGGGGAGATCAAATATGCTAATAATATCATGTGTTAATCTGGGCAGAGTCATCTACATGTAAAAGATAGATTTTCAAAAAATAGAATGTAGATTTTAACAAGTTTTGAGGATTGTGAATCTTATGAAAATAGACTTTAGGGTTATTTTAATAGTTAAGTAGGGATCGATGGTGATCTTGTAGGATCGATGGTGATCCTATAAGATCAACATTGATTCAAATGGATCGATGTTTATTTTTTAGTTAAATTCTAAACTATGAAAATAGAAGATAAAAATGACTTAAAATTTTGATAAAATAATGAAAACTAAATGTAAACAATGACACAAAGATGTAAAAGACTATAAAATTCAAATGCAAGTAAATTAACATGAAATACTAACCTTAGATGGTTGAAAATACATAGATAAAGAATACTACAAAAGTAGGCTTAAAAATCTTTAAAATATCTTTGTGATATCATGAACAAAGGTTCTACAAGTAGTAAAATGTTGATAAGGTCCGTATGCAGGTTCCAAGATAATTATAGTAGAGTTTTAAAGTCCAAAAATGTCATCCTGAGCCATGGAGGCTAACTGTATATTTATGGATTGATGTCATTCTAGGAAGATTGACATCGATCTCAAAGAATCAACATCAATTTTCCCAAAATGGGTGAAGTTAATTCTTAGGCCATTTAAAAGGGTTGCCTATGGGGGTAAAAAGTGGCTTTAATCAACTTCAAAGCTACTGAGTTATTTTAACCATAAGATGAGTTTGTTTGGAGGTTGGATGGGTTTTATTTTTATTTGTTTTTTATGAATTCTTGATTAGGGATGGTAAAAAGGATTAATTACTATTTGAATATAGTAATATCTTAATTAACTCATATGGTAAAAGTAAATCAGTGAGGTGAACATAATTATTTAAAATAATTAAGAATGGGGGCCATTATGTTAGAGATAAAATGATAACATGATGGCATACCACGTAATACACAAGGGTGTATAAAAATAGTGTCTACATTTCCCCCTTTTTATGGAGTGGTATGTAATAGCATGCCATGAGACAAAAATTATAAGGTGCCTAATGCCCCAAGTTTATTGTGAGGAGGTACCCCCCCTCAAACTGGGCACTGAGAAGTGAGATAAAATGAATGAAAGGTTTGAAAAATATGGAAAGTAAAAACAAATTTGGGTGAGTGTAAATATACAAGTAGAAGATATAAAAGGATAATTAGAAGTGTGGATGGTTTAACAAAGTTTCAAGGTTGAACTTAATGAAATAAAAAGTGATGTAGGTAATAACACCACAAAGACCTAATTGAGTAATAAAATGTCATAACTAAAATAAGTGGCCTTAATTATAGGCTAGCAAGAGAAAAAAGGATAGGAATGGTAGACCATAGCATTTGGTGTGCATATGGTGTATGCATTGCCTATAGATTAATGTTATTAGGACAAAATATACCCTTGGGATCTTAAAATGGCAAGATACTAAAAAAAGGGGTACGCCTTATAGAGATTATGGAACTGACAAAGGTCAAAATCCTCAAATATAAAAGATCATATGACATAAAAATGGATAGCTATAACAAAGGTAATAAGATAGGGATTTGGAGCTAGACTAGGAGCATGTAAAATGGTCCACAAGTGCAAAAATCTAAATAAGCCATAGCAATTGACATCGATCTAGAAAGTTGATGTCAACTTGTAGTAATTGACATCGATTAATCTAATCAATGTCAATCACTAAAAAGGATATAAATAGTCATCTAACATGGCATAAGTCTCATTTGGATATCAATTGAACAATAATTTGGGAGAAAAACTTGACATGTTTCAACCTTTTAAGGATACATGAGAAATGATAGAGGCAAGTGGGAGTGGATGACAATGATGATGACTCCACTATGAGGTAGGTATAATGCATTTTTGATGAAATTTGATGTTTTTATTTTTTCTTAAGAGATTTATTTTTGTAAATTTATGGGAAGGAGGGAGGGTAGGTTAAAAATGTTTGGCCCAAGGGGAAATTTTTAGGGGAAGGAATTGATGACGATCCAATAAGATCGACATGTTTCATGTGGATCGACCATGATCCATAAAGATCACCGTCAGTTTGTTTAAGTCATCATAAATCCTTAGATGATCAATAAAAATATACAATGAAGGTTTGATAATAGAAAACTTAGGATTTTTATTAACCAAAAAGATGTCTTTGATAGGCATGAGAGTTATTGATGATGAGGGATAGGGTCCCTCCACTATTGGAGTAATTATAGGAGTTTATGAGTGATAAAGATTGGGCCCATCTAGAAGATGTAATATTTGTATGGATTCACCATTACCATTATGTCCATTAAGACATTGATATGATAGTGTCTTTGATAGAGCAGTGGGATTATACCACCAACACTTTTTGGGTATCGATTAGTGAGATGACTATTATAACAATGGACATCCATTAGATTTTATGACTACTGATTTTGGGATCCCCTATGTATACTATTGATGAGGCTAGCTAAGAGATAACACTATCACATCTATATGGTGAGGATGCATTGGATATCAAATTCTTTCTTGGTGGGTTCTCATTCTAGCCATTATATGATCAGGACCCTGAGGAGAGACTAGTTCTTACGATGATGATGCTAGCATTGACCTAATATGTGTTACCTAGTTCTATGGGAGGGAGATTACCATAGAATTTTATTGGAATTATAGCAGACATGGTTGATTTTAGGACTATTTTTGCTTGGCTTCCCACACTATTAAAATAGATATATAAGAAGTGTGGGTCTAGTGCACTGAGCACCGGTCAAGTCTTGATATCACATTTGTCTTACATTATTGGGTGTATGGGCATACTCATGTGATTCACCCCATAGGGACCCCATGGATCAAATTCAAAGACATGGTCTACAGTGGAGGGGTCCTTTGGTAGAAGGAATACCTAGTCATTCCTTATATGGATAGGGTATTTCATGATCTAACACACTATAGATAGGGTATTTCATGATCTAACACACTATAGATAGGTTTTTAATAGCTTACAAATGGGGAATGTTATTTGGAGGCCTTATGTATGCTTCCCAACATGGCCTGGTTTAGATGTGGACACAAGGGATGTTTCTCAAGATATATGAGTACATGGATGATGGCTTTAGCACATTGAGTTATTCTATTTTGATAGGGTCCATCATCAGTTTGGGTTATTATAGGATGTTCCATTAGCCCTATGCTTATATAGGTGGGATGATACAAAGCTAGACTAGCCTAACCCTGATACTATAGTGGTTTTGATGGGGCCATAAGTGGAACCTATGGCTATTAACCTAGATGATTTTGGTTATACTGATGACTATGTAACTTGGTTTATAGTTTAAATAGTGAGGAGACAAGAGAGAGTAGTGAGACCTCGGTAGGAGGTAGTCCTTGAGAAGGTAAGGGAGGAGGGTGAGGATAGAGGAGAGGCTGAGTAGGATGTCCTTAGTGCATATATGGAGGAGGTACCATTAAAATATGCTCCTACACATGATCTTATATATATTTTTATAGTTGTCACTAAGAGAGACACACTAAGGGGTGAGTTTACTAGTCTGAGGGTAGAGCTATAGGAGGCATGGAGAATGCATGATACTTTACAAGATCTGATTACCACATTATAGGGTGATCTTGATAACTTGAGAGGTCAATATGACTATGCTATATAAAAGTGAGATAGGTACCTAGCAGAGCTAAAGTGGATGAGATCTAATTTGGTAGAGAGACCAGCCCTAGATATTGTAGGATATAGTGGTGCTCCTATAGATATGGTACCACTATAGAGGTACAAGGATTTGATTGCTAAGATGAGCTATTATTAGAAGATATTATAAAGGAAGCTACCAAATGTTCCTTAATTTGCTTCATACATGGCTAGCCAAAATAGATCATGGAGGACCCCTAGGGGGACTACTAGTATAAAGAACATAGTGATTTGAGGAGGGGATGATGTGGGAGGTGATAGTATTCACCTTAGCAGGATTGATTTTACTGAGTAGATTATATTGTATGGGTTGAGATCCCCACTTCATTCATGTTATGACATTTGTATAGACACTTGATGTATATATATATAGCTATTGCTTATTTTTATGGGTGGATTATGTATGTTTGTTTATAGATTTATGGATACCTATGGATATGTAGTGCTCTTATGGATTATTGATGTGATGTATTATAGATTTAGATATTATGTATTTTAATTCTGATCATTCCTATTATATACGTTATGGATGCTTATGGATTATGGATTTTACATGTTATTTCAAATCTTATATCATGAGATGGGTTTTTACTAATGGATTATGATTATGGATTATGCTACTTTTTGATATAGACCATTATTAACCTTATGGATGCTTATGGTTTCTTAGATGATTGAATACAAATAGATTATGGATTGATGCTTAATGATGATTATGGATTATAGATAGATTTTAATGCTTTATGGCTATGGATTTATGGATTTTAGTGATTGGAGATTATGGATTTACTCAACATTGACTTGGACCATAACCAAAAGAGAATCTCTCATACACATGGTTTATGCATCCATAGCTAGATGATAATAGATATTGACACAACCTTGGTTAGTTAGAGATTCGACCTTAGTCATTTATTAGGATTATATGCTTTTGGTGGGATGGAAGATGGATTGCTTTAGAGATAAACTTCTTCACACCATATTTTGAAATTAGGATTTATCTTTTAGGAATCATTTTTATGCCAATGGGTAGACTGATCAATATAGAAAGTCTACAATTAGAAAGCATATCGATAAGGGAATATTCCTTGGGATATTACTTTTGACAATTTATTTATTTTTTGTTTATTTTTAAGGCTTTTAAGCGGCATAATTTGAAAATTGATCAATGCGGGAAATTTTCTACTTGATAGCCATCCTTTAGGGGAGTGGTCTACATTCTAATGTTTTTGTATATCTATCTTTCAAGGTATCAATCTATTATTTGCCTTTATATATTTGATTATAGTTATCATTCAAGGGATTAGTTTGTTTATGTAGCCCATTTTGATACTTTTGATTTTCACTGCTTACTTGATTTTGGATCTCAAAGATAGTAATGTGAGTTGGCATAGAAAGATACCTTAGGATAGTTTCCATGAGTTCATTACATGAGGTGATTATGTTATCTTGGAAAATTAAAAACCTATAAGAAATATTGGAAATAATGATTTGGGGTTTCTCCAATTATAGGTAAAACTTATCCATGAGATAATGCTATGTATATATATAGGGTATTCATATTCAAGGTTGAGGTTATAGTGACTACCAAATAACCACATAACTCTCATGTCATTATTTGGTATTTTGGGATAAGGGGATATGTTAGTATTTGAGATAAGCTAAGAAAGATGAGCTAGATATATTAAATATAAAAATAATGCAAATACAATGCATTAAGAGGTTCTCATTCTAGTTTACCATTAAGAGAGGCCAAATGATATGCCCCAGATCCGTATTTATGGGTTATGACGTATTGTTTAAGCCAATTAGGAGAAAATTTATCCTTTTATTTCATTTCATATTAGCTACATGTTTATTTTCTTTAAGTACAAGGTCTCCAATGTTAAATTATCACTCTCTTATATGTTGATTATATGATCATTTTATCCATTCTTGATATATACGAAGGTGATTGAGGGCTATAGTACAATGCTCATCTAAGAGTTCAATCTGGGATAAATACTCTTGACAAAAATCCTCATCATAAATGATGTCTTTAAGGAAGACACAAGGAGAGTTAATTTATACTTCTAAAGGAAGTATAGCTTCCATACCATAGACTAGAGAAAAGGGAGTAGTACCTGTAGGGGTTCAATTACTAATTTGATATGCCCATAAGGAAAAAGGGATACAAAGATGCCAATATTTCCTAGCTTCATTGATGAATTTGGTTAGGATTTTGACCTAGGTTTTATTATATGAATTTACTTGACCATTGGCCTAAGGATAGTAAGGCAAAGAAAAACTTAATTTGATTTTAAATGAGTCACATAGTGCTTAAAATTCCTTATTCTTGAAAGATTCTCTATTTTCTATTATTATTTTATATGGAATTGTAAAATGATAGATAATGTGATGATGGATAAACTCCATAATATTGTATACCTTGGTTGAGATAAGCAACATAGTTTCCACCCACTTGGTGAAGTATTTTATAGTGGTAATGATGAAGCTATGATGCTAAGATGACTTAAGGTTTATTTGCCCTATAATATCGAGCCTCCATTGAGAGAATGGCCAAAATTCCATTTCTACCTATAAGGATTTAATAGGTACATGGGATAAGTTTATATTCTACTAAAATTTTACACACCTCTTAATGTATGTGCAATAATCTCGATTCAAAGTGGGCCAATAGTAGCCTAGACGTAAGATTTTTTTAGCAATTCTACAACCACTAAAGTGTCTACTATATGACCCATTATGTACTTATTGGAGAGTAGAGGTAGATTAATGCTTTTAAAGATAACAAATAAGAATTCAATTAAAACCAAGCTTATAGAGAACACCCCTAATATAGTATAGTGGGAATTTTTCTATTGGAAGACATGCCTGACACCTTTGGATAGATGGGGAGTAGATAGTCTTTTAGACAAATAGGTAAATACTTTTGCATACCATGGATCCTTTAGGTTCTATTTGATATTATTGGTATATGGAAGATCAGTTCTTGTGTAGGAAGTCTAGTTAACTCGATGGATAAGGACAAATAGCTTGGACTCTTGAGATGAGGATGGGATAAAAGAGGTAAGAGATGCCATAGTATCAACAAACTTATTAGTTAATTTAGAAGTAGTTTGGATGGCATAACATTTAAAAGTAGATAAGAGTTGATTAGTTAAGGTCTTATATATTTGGAGGATATCATTCTTGCATTGATATCTACTAGTAATTTGATTGACCACTAACAAAGAATCACTATAGATATTAAGGGATCTGACTCCTAGTGCAAGGGTAGTTTCGAGGCCTATGTTCAACACTTTGTATTCAACCATGTTATTAGTGAAATCAAAGTCTAATTTAAAATATAAAGGCATTAAAATACCTTGAGGAGGGATTAATATAATTCCTGTGTTGCCTCCATGCTCATGTTTGGACCCATCAAAGAATAAAGTCATTTGATATTTTGGGACTAATTGAGAAGTGGATATAATATATTCATTAGGAAATTCATAATTGATCAGTCAATTATCACTAAGAGGTGCTTCAGCTAGTTGATCAACAATAATCTATCCTTTAACAAACTTTTGATGGATAAATTCTAGATCAAACTCAACTAGAAGCATAATCCATCTAGTTATTTGTTGATTTTGATCAGGCTTAGAATGCATCAAATTAAGGGGGATAGTAGTCATGATTATGTACATTTTGTGGTTAATTATGTAATGATGAAGCTTATAGGATATAAGGACCAATGCTAGGCATAGTTTTTTAGTATGAAGATAATGTGTTTGATATTCTATGAGGGTATGACTTATATAATAAATAGCTTATTCTTTGTGATGCTTGTCTTCATGGGAAAGCATAACACTTAAAGCATGGTTTGTAGCTGAGATATAAAGGAAGAAAGGTTTCCCCTCCTTAGGTGGAGTGAGGATTGTAGGTGATAGAAGATAGTCATTGAGTGTATTAAAGGTTTCTTGATAATAAAATCCCATACAAAGTGACTATCCTTCTTGAATAGATGGTGGAAAGGTTGACACCAGTTGGAGAGCTGGCAGATAAAATGATGGATAGACTGGAGCTTGCCTTGTAAACTACAAAGTTGCTTAAGCTTGGATGAAGGAGGCATTTATATAATAGCCTTGATTTTAGTGGGATCCACTTCTATTCCTTGAATAGAAACAATAAATCCCAAAAGTTTACCCATCAAGACACCAAACATGCACTTTTTTAGATTTAGATACACATGATACTAGAAAATATGATCAAAGATAACCTTAAGTAAGAATAGGTGATCCTTACAGATTTTTGATTTCCCAAGGAGGTCATCTACATAGTCTTTGACAATTTCTTGGATTATGTCATGAAATATATAAGTCATAGCTTATTGATAGGTGGCTCCTACATTTTTTGGGCCAAAGGGCATAATATGATAGTAGAAGGTCCCCCAAAGAGTAATAAATGCAATTTTATGTTGATATTTTGGTGTAATAAGTATTTTATTGTAACTAAGAAAACCATCCATAAGGGATAACATTTCATGGCCAGCTGTTAGGTCCACTAATTGGTTGATGTTAGGGAGAGGAAAATCATCATTTGGACAAGCAAGATTTAAATAATAAAGGTCAGTATAGATGTGAAGTTCCCTTGTAGGCTTATTAATTGGAATAATTTTGGAAATGTATTGAGGATAATCAATGGTTTGAATAAAGTTAGTAGATAAGAGGTGTTATATTTCCTCTTTTACCAGGAGTGTGATGCAGGGATGAATTTTATGAATCTTTTATTTTACCAGCTTAGTATTAGGAAAGGTGATGACATTATGGATAATGATTGTGGGATCAATACCAAGCATATCATTATAATATCAAGCAAAGGCTTCACTATGGTCTGATAGAAAAGTGGTAAAATCTTGGTTTTCTTTGGGATCTAAGGATTTTCTAACTTTAATAATCATTGAGGTTTCTTGAGACCTAATATTAATATCAAAAGTGGATTCATTTAATAAGATAGATGTTTCAGATGGAAGAGAATTATGTAGATAAGAGTTTTCAATGCCTAAATGAGTCAAGATTGGCTCATCATCTTGACATTGAATAATAGGGATGGTTATCATATCATGTCCTATTAAGTTAGGATATGCTAAAGGGATGATTTGGGTCTCACCACTATGATGAAAGGTGAGGGGTTATATGGAGATTGAATTGACTAAAAAAATTAAAAGGGATGGATATAATGTCACTAGTTGAGGAAGAGGTATCAAATGATGAAGATTGCACTTTTTCTTCTAAAAATGGTAGAAGAATAGATTTGGAAGAGAATTTAAAATATTTCTTAAATCCTAAGCCATACTTTTCATCTAGTTTTCTAAAATCTCCTAATGTGATGTCGTGGGGACCTTGCTCATATCTACCCATGTCAAAGCCCTTCCAAGCACAATGATAAAGATAGGTTTGTGCAAATTAAGTTTTATTGAGAAATGAGAAATTGGATGTAAAGGGTTTATCATGGGTGCTATTTTTAGGCCTTGGGGTGGTTTGAATGATTCTACCATATATCAAGTGGGTATGTAAAAAAGGTGGCCCAAATAGGATGAGCTACCTAGGTTGGGTGGATACATGGGTTCTTTATTAGGATAGCCATATTCCCTAGGAGTCAGTAACATGTTAAGGGTCAGTAGATGGTATTCATCCATTAAAATATGTAGCATCATGTGATCAATAGACTCTTAAGTTGGTAGTTTCAAAGCAAGAATAGTCATGCTAGTCAAGGCTTGATTACAGGATGAAGATGTGATTGTGTTAGGTGAGGGCATTATGACATCTCTTGGTCAAAAAGTGAAGTTGCATGATTTGAAGGGTTGAGGATCCATGGGGATGATGTGGACTTAGCCTTCATGTTCAAACTTAAGGCATTGATGGATGGTGGAGGGGATACATTACAACAAATGAATATATGGATGTCTTAATAAAATGTTATATTGAAATTTCCCTTTTATGACATAAAAGAGTTAATGGAGGGTGTGATAACCTATGAAAAAGGGAAGGATGAATTTTCCTACTATGGGTGATATAGTTTCATTAAATGTGTAGAGATTCGTTAGGGATTGGGAAATAATGGTTTCTAGTAGTTGTAGCTATTAGAAAGCATGTGAAGAAATACTATTGATACTAGCCACATTATCAATCATAACTCTTTTAATCTGAGCTTGATTTATTTGAGCTATGATGAAAAGTGGGGCATCTTGATCTTTAGGTGATAAGGGAAAGACCTTAAAATTGGTGAAACTAATACCTAACAACATTTGGAGGGCCCCTATAAATGATGACAATGGTTGAGGCTCATTTAGTCAGACCTCAATATCCTAGAGAGATTTTATCATTGCTTGTTAATGGTGTGGATATTTTTGAGGCTCATCTAATCAGACATCAATATCCTAGAGAGATTTTATCATTTCTTGTTGATGGTGTGGAGATTTGCCTCTCAAACCTCAATATCCTAGAGAGATTTTATCATTACTTGTTGATGGTGTGGAGATTTTTTGATAAGTTCATACAATGACATTTTTATAAGCATTTAGTGGAGTTGTTTTAATATGGAGATTTATACCAACTCCTTTACTTTAGTCAAGGCAGTTTCTATAATAGAGACTTTAGTATTTTATCTAGATGATTTAGGTGTATTATGGGTAGAGGCTCCTATAATTGAAACATTAGCTTTATTGGGGTTTTGATGTTGAGAGCGGGTGGCTACATGGACAACATCGATGTGTAATAATAAAGGGTCCGAAGAAGCCATTAAATCTTAATTGCTTATAGGATTATTAGGATTATGGGTGGATGGAATATTTAGGATGGTGACTTTTTGTTTAGGAGTCTTATTATTGAGATCATCAATTAATAAATCATTATCATGGAATAGATGTTGGATCACAACCTTAAGGGCATTACAATTTTTTGTATCATGTCTAGCTACTCTATGATATTCACATATCTCCTAACTCCTATACCAAGCAGGTCTTTATAGGTGAGGTTCAATGGGCTATATAGGTGGTAGCATAATAAGGGATGTATCCAATAATTTTTTTAATATTATAGTGCAAGGTCATTTTAAAGGGTCATTTTGTGGTCCTACAATAGGTTGTGTAATCTCTTTTAGCAAAGTATTGATCATTTAGTTTTGACCTTCAGATTTTATGGTAGGGATGACCTTAGGAACCTTTTATTTAAATTTATCTAATGGGATATTAATAGAAGATGGTGGATAATAGGATGGAGATGTGGTTAATAATGGAGGGAGACTTTGTATTTTCCCATGAGTTTGAATGGAAAAACCTATGATAGGGATAATCACTTTAGAAGATGGATGACGACCTAAAATGGATGATAAAGATGATATAAAAGGGTTTGGCCCTTTGTTATTTCATGTGTTGAGAATAGAGGGGGTATTAAAACTAAGGTTTTTGTATTTTGACATTTAAAAAGGATTGACCTTGACTTGAGGATGGGTTAAGGCTTTCTTTGGTGGAATACCAAGACAATTGTCCCATATATTTATGATAGGAGCTTTACCCTTTCCATTAGTAGCTTTAGGGTAAGGAAGTGTTGTGAAAGAGGATGATTTTAAAGGGTCTTGTTATCTAATGAATTGATAGGATCCTATTATATTGTGATCTAGATGCATACCATGAAGAGGTTCGCTAGAGACCAAAGGGGTAGAATGTTTGAGTCTAGAAGTATCAAGATGTTTATCTATGACATCTTGAGGAGTGGTTTCATTTTACAATTTAGGAGATTCGGTTTAGGAATATAAAGGGGATGGATCACATGAATGACCCCATGTAATGAGATCAAGGAGCTTTATAGAGGTTTTGGGAGTTGTCTCGATAATTTTAGGTTAACTTACATCAAAATCATCTCCCATGAGGAGATCTAAGACCAGAAATTTCTCTAGAGCTTCTTTAGGTAATAAATAGTCATAAATTATATCAATCATAGGTGTAGCCTACTTTTGTGCTTCTATAGGGTTAGCTTGGGATGTGTTTGATGTGTATGGATGGTTTGGAAATGATTGTCTAAAAATATCTAAAGATTGGTTGGGAGGAGAATTTGTATTGTCAAACTGAAGGTTCCCCTTGTCAATGAGGTTCTATACCAATCATTTAGAGGATTGGCATAGTTCTATGTCATATCTTATTACCCTGTGATAGGCAAAAAAATCATCCTCTTTATACCAAATGGGTTTAGGATGTGTATCATCAACTAGTCTAATTAGAGGGAGCTCAAGAATGATTTCTTGTAGGAGTTTATCCAATAAAGAAATGTAAGGCTCTCCTAGAGGAGTATATTTCCTAGGGGAAAATGAGTAGGGACCCTAGGTGGCTATGTTTGAGAAGTGGATGGTCTAGATTGATTGGGTGTTAGAGGGGGAGAATTTTTTAGAATAATAGCATTTTCTACCCCTTTTGGTTTAGGATTATTTTTATTATTTTTTTAGGGATCAGGTTTGAAATTTTTATTGCATAACTTAACTTTTCCCTCTTCAATGCCACAAATTTCAAGTTTACGTGCCATGGTAAAGGCTTAGTCAAAAGTTAAAGGTTTGAATTTGTAACATGGATGAGATATGTTTTGCATAAAATCATGAAAATAATTCATTTAATTCAGGTTATGACAAGGAAAAGGTTAACTATTGATTAGGATATGCTAATGAGCTACAAAGTCTTATATAGATTCATCTTCAAATTATTGAATGGCATATAAAACTATGATAGTCACTTTTTAAGAAATGTTGAATGAGAAGTGCTCTTATAAAATTTTGGCTAATTTCCCAAAGGAAAAGAGTGAATGCTGAGGGATGGAGCTATACCAATCTAATGTAGCCCCTACTAATGACATGGTAAATTTCCTAAGTAGTAATGCATCATCATGTGCTATAAGGTGACATGCATGTTAAAAGGATCTGAGATGCTACTGGGGATCTTCCTATTCTAAAACATAGTAAGTTTTGGAAGTTACCATTGTAAGGGATATGGTCAGATAGGAATAGATCGGTAGATAGACTCATTACAAATTTGCTCATATGCAAGCATAGTATTATGTCCAGAGGTAGAGGCTTCCAAATTAGGCATCCTATTCATAAATATGTTTATGAGGTCTACTTGGATGTTATTCTGAGGTATATTCTTTAAGACACCTTGCTAAAGAGTTTGATAATTTGGAAAGGGAGTAGATAGGGGTTGTGAGGAAGGGTATCCAATTGTAGTGGACATAATGGGTTGGGATGTCATCACATATTGTGGGATATGTAGTGGAATATTCTGTTATGTGGAAGATTGGAAGTAAGTGGTCACCAATAGCTATGATGGAGCCATGTATTGGGTAATTGAGGAGACATGCTATTAGGGAGGTTATGTTGGAGGGATTTGTTAGGTTAGAAGGATTTGTTGTGTTAGAGGGATTTGCTATGTATGTTGTAGAGCTTGAGAATTATATGTTAGACTTGTTTTGAGAATTATATGTTAGACTTATAAGGATTGACACCACTAACATTTGGGGAGGAATAGTGGATATAGGCTAAGTGGTATAATAATTTTGAGCCTAAGTAATAGGGGTTAGAGAATTGGTAGATAATATGGATGGTTGGTTTTCTAAGGGTTTCATCATCTAGGTATTAGAACTAGATGGAAGACAGTCAGTGTAAAAGGATACCATGGCCATGGTAAATCTTTTGGTTTTCTCAATTTCCTCAAAGGGCATCTCATATAAATATCAAAAATCTTAGGTATGGGGGGAATGAGGAATGTGTATTGCTCGATTACTAAGGTAGTAATTGAGAGAAATAGGGTTATTATCCAATATTTCCATAAAGGAAGGATATCCTTGAGAATAAAAGTGTGGGAATATAGGATTCTTAAAGGACTCAAGGGTAGAGAAGGGACTAGGTGTATGTTCCATAGGAGAGGACATGACACCCACTTTGGATTCTTTCTTTGACTATTACCTATTCAAAACCATGAGACAGAAAAGAAAAGCAAAAACAAAACAAAAAATTATTTTTGAATTATATCACTTTTATTTATGGATGAAAGATGCACAAACTAAAGTCATTCCAAAAAGTTTTTTTAATCTCTTTTTAAAAAATATTAAGATGTGAAACATAATAAAGAAAATGGATAATTAAGGTCCTAAGAAATGGTAATCTAATGATGGTTTTGGGTGTTTTGTTTTGACACTCAAAGGAAATATGTATTAGTATTAGTACATAGCTTGGTACTTGGGGCTTGATCCCCTCATGTCACAATCCCACAGCTAGTGTAGGTACTTAGCCAATATATACCGATAGTCTAGATATTATAATTATCTAGAGAATTGAGTTGGTCCTCCCCTTAGTGGTGAAATCCAAATGGGATCATCAAGAAGAAGGTTTCCATGAGGTGATGAATGTGATCTAGGAATTTGACTCAAGAGAGGATAGTTAATATTGTGTTAGTTCTAAAATGAAAACAAAATGAAATAAACACACTAATAGTATAACATCTATAGGCTTAGACACTAGGGACAGCTTAGTTAACAAAATAAAATGACAAGAACAAATAAAAAGCAAGGGATCAAATACAAGAGTTCCTTAACCTTACTTGGATTCTCCAAATGCCTTTATAGTAGTGGTTTTATTGTCTTGTGCTCATGAAGTCCTTAACAATAGAAGTTTGGCTACCTAAATCTCTCCTTGGCACCTTATGGCTTTGGCTTTGCTTTTCTTGGAATCAATTTGGCATGGTAACACTAGTTATATAAAGCTTTTGGAACCAATCTTGCATTATAACTTTGCACAAATTAATCTTATAAATGATGTTGTGAGGCCTCCTATTTATAGATTTTTGGATTTAATCAGAATCAACCTTAGCCATCCATCTCAAGATTGAGATGTGTGATTGAGGATTAATTAATTTTTTGAAATTAAATTTGTAATTAACCTCATCATGGCATTATAAAAATGGGAAATTAAGAGGATTGGAGGGCATCCTGGAAGGCATTGATGAGGCATGGGAGGCATGAATCTTGATATTTGTGGCATTTATGGCCTAGGGATGTCTTCCCAAGAAATGAGGTCTCTTGATGATGTAGATATTCCAAATTCATTTTCAAAAACAAGTATTCAACAAGTTTCCATAGAATTATTGACTAGGCCTTGATTTGGATTAATTATCTCTTAAGCATGATTAAGCATTTTGTGCACAAATTAACCAAATTGATCATAATGACTTATTATTGGTACTAAATTTGACTAGATTGGAATTGGAAGGCATTAGAACCATATTCCTATTTGGGATGTTTCCAACAAAAAATAATAAAGGCATGAGTCTTGTGCAAAATAGTTGATAGGAAAGAGTAGTTCAGAGCATATGGGTGCAAAATTGGCATTTTGACTTGAAATGAACTAATCAAATTTAGTTGGCCCATAAATTACATTGACCCATTTAGGGATACCTTAGCCAAAATCAGCACTTGAATATGTCAATTTCATATCATTTAGCGTGATTTAGTGTTTTTAGGCCAAATTATGCATTTTGGGTGGAAATTGGCCAAAACCTTGTGTTTCTCTACGTTTTTGCTATTTACATTCAGAATAAGAAGAAACTAAAAGATAAGGGTCAGGGATTTGTACATTACCCAAATTGAGTTACGCACTGTATCCAGATGTTGTAGGATCTCCTCTTTGGCGGTGGAGGAAGACACCTATAAGAAGAAAGAGACTCAAACACAAAAAAATGTTAGATAAAGATGTGGTGGACTACCAAGTAATATGCTCGATCCCGGAAGCGTAAAGCTCCATGAGGGATGATAGTCCACTATTTATAAGTAAAAGTGTCGTATAAAGAAATGACAAATGACTAAAAAATAAGAAATTAGATAGTGCGTACCTATTTCTTTGCAGTTTGTATGTCACAGTCACCGACGTCAGTAGTCCTGCTAGTGTTAGTTGGTCAAAGGTGTTGATGTTGGTCATATTACCAATGTCGATCAGGGTTGTGGTCGATGTCAATCAGGGCAATGGACCTTGGACAGGTTTTGGACAAGTTTATGGTCGACAGAAGAGTCTGTGAAAGCTTACAGGGTTGTGTAGGGTTGCAAGACTGTGAGTAGGCTCTGAGAATGGAAAAAGGTAGAAGGTTGGTGTGTAAAGAGGATACGGTTATGGGGAAGGATTTTTAGCCTCTCCAAGAAGAAGTCAGGTCTGGTTGATAGTATTTAGAAGTAGTAAATATAAACTAATTACTAAGCTATTTTAAATTACTGAAATGAGAGGCAGAAGAATACTTATCTCTAGCTGAGGCTGATGTCGAAGATCTCATGCAATGTTCCAATCTAATCCAGAGTGATTTTGTAGAGTTTCTATAGCCTAGAGAGTGAAAGTCAAAGTTTGATGCTTGGTCTCTAAGTGTGCGCATTCACGTCCAAGAGTTTGGTGGCTAGAAAGGAAGAGAGAGTCCCAGAGAGAGTCAGGGATTCAGGGGTTAGTGATCAGAGAGTTGAAGAGCGAGTCCAAGGGGGATTAACCTGATGTCAAAAGTCAATTTAAGTAACTGACATTAGTGGTTTTATCGGTGTCAGCTAATTATTGACTGACATCAACTGGTGGAGAATAGGTAAAAGGGGCTATTTTTAGCCCTTTTCCTGTTCCCCATCCACTAAGTGCATTTTGTCATTGGAGAACGATCAAATGAAGGGGTTATTAGGTGTGAGGGTTAGTTAGAAGGTTGGAATAGGTCTTAGGTAGTTATGATATGAAGGACTTAGTCATGGGGTGAGTTATAGGGTGAGAAATGGTCTAAGGGCGAGGTGTCTAGGCAAGGTTTCGAAGGGATGTCATTAATTTAAAATAAGTAATTTATTTTAAATTAATAATGTGTGTAAGTGACCAAGGGGAGTCGACACAATTTTGTTGTCTACATTTGCCCCTTTTTATCTTATTAGTTGTTCTTGATGAACTGAAAGACAAAAATAGGAGTAGGTTGCCCTAGGTATGGGATAAGGTATAAATTGCCCCAAGTATGATGATGAGGTATCCCCCCTCAAAGTGGGAGTCAAGGGAAGGTAACCTAATATTGGGTGCTGATTTGACCGATAGTGGATGGGTATGGTGAAGTTGGAGTGTGAACACTGTAATAGTTGAGATTGCCCGTATACCACTTCACGTGATAGGTAGGTCAAACTGTTGTGGTCAAGGTCGAGGAGTGCTAAAATTATAGTAACTGGTCCCCAACATTTAGTCATAGCTGATTGGGTTAAATGATAAAGTTGTAGCTCCAATGGTCATCATGTTCCAAGTATCCTGGGCTTAGGAAGTGCTCCTAGAAAACATAAAAATGTCACAAATATTGGGGATCAACTTGGGCATGATCTAACAATAGGTGTGAGGGCTGTAATATGGGTTGTGTACAATTTTGCTAACTATTCGTGAGGTAGCATATATACAATCAAAACAACCAAGGCATAGTTGTCTCAAAAGTGGTCATGGTCTAAGAGATAGTCACGATCTCCAAGGTCATTAGTTGAGTTGGGTTGAGATATAAATGATCTCAAGTGTTGCTGTGGATAAGGGAGATGTATGTGATCTCCAATGTGCCCCATGAGAAGTCAAAGGTGACTTCTACAGTGTCAAGGCTGGTTATCTGGTCATAATTTTGTACTGGATTAGATAGTTGGTTCATTAGGTAAATGAACCAATGAATGGCTGAGCTAACCTTAAAAGACCCCATGTCAACTGAGTGTTGCCTACATAGCCTCTATTTTAAGGGCCTCAGGCCAATGTCGTTCTCCCCAAAAGGGAAGAAGAGAGTAGGTTATGGATTGGTTTTGACTAAGTTAAGTCATGGTTAAAGGTTATATGGTTGGTCCATCAGGTAGATGAATGAATGAATGGCTAAGCTAACCTCAGAAGACTCCATGTCAACTGAGTGCTACCTACATAGCCCTTGGGAAGTGCCTCAGGCCAATGTAGTTCTCCCCAAAAGGGAAGAAGAGTCAAAGAGGTTGGTAGATTTTTGGTTTGGTTATGTTTGAAATGAGGAGGGTATGATGATGTTACAGCCCTTTCCATATTATGTGATGGTGTATTCTGTAACATTGGTTAAGTGGTTTTTCATCCTTAGCAATTGTCCATATTCATGATCGTGTATGCTAAAAATTAAATGAGTGTATGATGATGTTATAGCCTTTTCCATATTGTGTGATGGTGTATTTTGTAACATTGGTTATATGTGGTTTTTCATTCCTAACAATTTTCCATATTCGTGATAGTGCATGCTAAAAATGAAATGAGTTTATTTATACTTCAACAAGTTTCCATATTAGTGATGGTATATGCTTGACATAAATTGTGTGGTGGATAGTTTCTATGTATATTGTTTTCCATAGAAACTAGTGTGAATGGGCTATGATAATTTATATAACACAAATTGGTATTTGTATTAAATAAATCATGAGGTTATGTTAGTGGTTGAGAAAATGTTTTGGTTGTATGTTATTGTCATGGTTTGGTTGGATTTGGATTGGTTTGGTTGCATGTGATGAAGGTGTATAAGAAGTGAAAGGCGCATTGCTATTTCATTGACAAGGACCATAATGATAGCATGATAAGGTTGTTGCAAACAAAATCCCCATTCATGTATTACGTCATTGACCATTGATTTGTGTTAGAGAAGTAGTCAAATCACTTGACGTTAAGTGAGCTCAAAATCCCTTGGGTATGTTGGGGTAATAGGTGTGATTATGTGGTATGTGAGGAAAGCGTAACCCTTTTTTAGTAGGGATAACTTTGTCCCTTTTATAGGTGACCCTAAGAATGACTATAGTCAAGTCTATGAATTAATAATTTGTCAGTCAGTTTTTTTTTTATGGTAGACTGATCAATGTGGGAAGTCAACTTTGGGATGTTGTTTTGTGTTGTGGTCATGTGAAGCTAATCGATGTGGGCAGCTTTTAAGAGGGTGTTGTATATGGTAGCAAAATTTGGGCATAGCCATCCTTCAAGGGAGTGGTCTATGTTTTGATTTGTATGTTTGGATAGGTTTGAATAGATGTCCTTCAAGGGAGCAGTCTATTAGTTACATCAATAATGCAGCTGTCCTTCGAGGGAGCAGTCTACATTTATAGTTTATGACCTTTGAATAGGCATCCCAATTTTTATGTGTTTCTGACTGAAGTTTTAGTCATGAACTAGACTATAGAGGTTTAAGGGTTTCCCTTTTATTAAGCCAAAGCATTAATGCTTGAAAAAGGGTTAGCTAATTGTTATAGGGGAAAAGGGTTGAAAGGAATAGGAATGTTGATGATGGGGGTTGCTCGAGGGACGAGCTCAAGTTAAATGTCAAGTGAATGATTACTTAATTAAAAGTAGAATGGTCACAAATGTAAGGCATTAAGGGGCTTAGGTTTTGGTCAGCCTTTGAGAGAAGACAGATGATAAGTCCCTGATCCATACGTTATTATGTAAGGTCTGAGCTAATTAGAGCAAACTTGCCCTGTTTGCTTCTTTCCATATTGGTCACATGTTGGTTGTCTTTAAGGATGAGATCTCTGATTTTAAAATCTCACTCTTTCAAATTTTTGTTATAGGCATGCTTTGGTCGATGTTGGATGTGAAGTTGGTTGATGCTTGGTTGAGGTCGTGATAGTCAGTAAAAAGTCAAATTCCCCCAGTCGCTTTTGTGACAGGGACAATGTTTGACACCCATTACAGATAATCAATGGGTTGGATAGAGAGAAGATGATGAAGCTCTTATTTGACAAGAAGTATGACGTGAGGATGCATCATGCAAAGCTTTTGCCTAGTAGGCTTAGTTTGAGAGGGCGAGATCCTGATCTTCTAGGTTAGAGGTTGGAATCTCAGAATTACTGATGGTGATGGAGGCAATGGTTGGTAATGTTTTGATTAAAGAAGCTAGTAGTTGGGGGTCTTCAAGTTGGACCTTCACTACCTGTAACACTTTAATCAAGGTTTGGTGATTTTGTGGAGAGCTTTGAATGAGGTCATACAAAGACATCTTCACAGGGGTTTGGTGAAGTTGTTTCACCATGGAGTCATGAAGTGGTTTCAAAAATGTTAATTGGGATGTGCCCAAGATTTAAATATTGGGTTTCGGTGGTTGAGGAGGCTTGACGAATGGATATGTCTAAGGGATAAAAACCTTCTCTTTCCCTTTATCCTTCATGGTTTGTGATCTAGTGGCCACATTAATGGTGTTGATTTCGAACAAAGGGGTTGAAGGTGGTAGAGAGACCATAGTCTGATGATGGGATCTTGATTTAGGTGAGGATGTTTGAGAGGTATGGGATGGTGTCAGTGGTTTGTTGAAAGGGTGGTCAAGAGGATCCTTAGTGAAAATGGTGTCCTTTTTAAAGTGTTGATGAATGACAACTTTAAGATCACAACAACACTCAGTGTCATGTCCAAGTGTGCGATGATACGCACAGATTTTAGTGTCATCGAACCAAGATGTTTTTGGTTCGAGAGGTTGGAATGGTTTAAGAGGTGGGAGACTAATGCTAGAAGACTACAACAATTGACATAACAGTAAAGCATAGGAACCTACTAATGGGTTTGCATGTTTTGTTGTAATAGGATTTGACAACTTCTATTTAGGAGTTGTAAGAGGAGTCTTTTGTACCATATTTTTGTTTGGCGGTGTGGCCACATGCGTAGATGACACTTTTGTGGTGAGAGGTGTCGAATTTGTTGGAGGAAATGTATGTTTGATGGGTGTTGGAGTAGGGAGCACTCCTATTAAAGTTGAAGGGTGTGGGCCCAAAATAGAGGACAATGGTGAAAGTGGGGGAATTTTTCATACCACCTTTTTGGTTGGGGGAGGAGTTCTCTGACGTGGTTTAGTAGCCTTCTTTGGTATGGTTCGAGGACCACTATTGTGAGGGGTGAGGTCCAAATCTACCTTCACCAGATTTTCTTTGGCCAAAGTGGGTGAGGTGGCTAGTTATTCACTCAGCGGAGAAGGGATTGGAGAATTGGGCTCTTCAAGTGGATAGAGCATAGGGATGATCAAGCTTTCAACATGTGGTCTAGGAGTGGGGAAAGTATGATCCCCCATGGATGATAAGAAGGATGAGGGCAAGGCCACTAATATTGGTGCAATCAAAACATCCTCCAATATGGGAGAGGTCAAAGTAGACTCTCCTAAGTGTGAAAGAGGGGTGGATGGAGGAAAAATAGGATAAGAAGGGTCTTCTACCTGTGGTGGACAAATAGGAGAAGAAGGCTCTTCTACCCATGGTAGACAAATAAGAGAAGAAGGCTCTTCTACCTGTGATGGAAAAATAGGTTGATTAACCTCTTCAAATTATGGGAGAGGTTGGTTAGAAACCATGTCGACTGTGTGTATATTGTGCTCTTGAAGGTCATTGACTATGGTCTGAATGTTATTTTGACTTGGGGGATGGTTAGGGAATGGCTGTCTAAAGATGTCTATGTTTTGGTTAGCCAATGCATTTGGGTTATCCAAAACAAGATCCCCCTTGTCTAACATGTCTTGAATAACATTTTTGAAGGTTTTACAGTTGTCTATGTCGTGACCCTTGACACAATGATAATTACAAAAGTCATTTTCCCTATACCATGTAGGGATGGCTTTTGAGGGGTCAAATTAGGGTGGTCAGATTTGAGGGAGATTGAGGACCCTCTGCTTGACTAATTTATCCAACATGAAAGTGTATGATTCTCCTATTGGAGTGTATTGACGCTATACGTATCATTGTTGGAATTGTCATGTGATGTATTCTGATGTGGAAGTTTGAGGTTGGTTGGTTGTGGTAGAGGATGATGAACTAAGTACCATAGCATTCACCAATCCCTTGGACTTGGAGTGGGAAGAAGAAGGTTTAGAAGATGAAGGGTCATTGGATTTTGTGTTGGTATTGTTACTACGCAATTTGACTTTATCTTCCTCGACTGCACGGAGTTCAAGCTTTCGGGCCATGGTGAAAGCTTCATCAAAAGTGCGGAATGTTTGAACCTACAAAGTAGATGAGATGTGCTTGGCACATGCTCTTGAAAAGAGCTCAATGAGCTCAGGTTGAGGTAAAGAAAAGGAGAGTTGGTTGATCAAACCTCTCCAATGGGCAACAAAGTCAGCGATTGATTCATCATCGAATTATCTAATAGAATATAGGTCTGTAATGGAGACCTTTTTAGTGATGTTGATTGAAAAGTGGTCAAGAAATATTTGGGCAAGTTGAGTGAAGGAAAAGAGAGAATGACTGGTAATAGAGCTATACCAATCAAGGGTGACACCAGAAAGTGACATGGGAAATGTGCATAGTAATAACACATCATCATGTGCTATAAGGTAACAAGCGTGTCTAAATGCTCGTAAATGTTACTATGGGTCCTCTTTACTCTAAAAATGAGTAAACTTGGGGAGTTCCCACTGACTAGGATATGGTCAAATTGGGACCGAAGGATGAATAGGTTCATTATAAATTTGTTCATATGAGAGAACACTTCTTGAACCCGAAATAGATGTCTCAAGATTAGACATCTTATCCATCAACATCCTGATCAGATCAGTTGATGGATTGGCAAGTGGGGCGCCCCCTAGGTTGTAAGGCATTTGGAAGGTGTTAGGAGGAGCGTATGACGTAGTTGGTTGCGCTTGTATAGGTGCAACATATTGGTAACTAGTCATAGGGACTGATGTTAAGGTCAAGGGTGGTTGTGTCATGAAGCTGGAAGGCACAACTTGACTTGATGTCACCAGAGGTGGTTGGATGGTGGCAACACTAGCCAAAGGATAGGTAGTTACTCTTGTGTTTATGGGTGTAAGAGTAGGTGGGATGGAGACAATCAAGTTCTAGAATGGGGTTGAACTTGTTTGGATTGTTTGTGTTTGAGGGGGTATGGAAACCCCAATGGAGGTAGGTCTAGAAATAGAAGGAGAGGCCAAACTTGAATATTGGTCATGGTTGGGTTATTAGTTGAGGCAATGGCCTGAGTGACCATGGGTTGAGTTACAGAGGCTGTTGATATTATTGTCATTTCAACTAAGGAAGTTGGCATCCCATAAACTGGGTTACCTAAAGAATCTCACATTTGAATTCTTGTGAGATAGTATTGAAGAGCCTTGACACTAAGGTCAAGGAACCTCTCAAAGTCTTGATCCCCTTTAAAAATAATAGGGTGTTGATTTGGAGGTGATTGGATAGGAGTACGTTCAGTTTTAGAATTATACTCCATTTGGAGACTTGATATAGAAGGTGAAGGTGGGAGTGGTTGTTGCCTTGCATGGTCAACAAGAAATTTGGCTTGACTACGTGTCAAAACCATTCAAGGGAAAATAGATTCAGGTTTGAAAAATTGTGTATTTCAAGTTCAAGAAATTAGAATTTGTTTTTGACAGCAAAAGAGTCGAGTTTTAAGCTTGTTGTTTGAGAAGAAAATTTGTTAACAGTGACTGACGTTGATGGAAAAAATGATGTCAGTTAATTATGTTGCCGATGTCAGTCATATAATCGATGTTGGTGAAGATGAGTTGTCGACGTCGGTGGAAAAATTGATGTCAGTTTTTGTGTATTTCTAGAAACTCAAAAAACTAAAAGTTTTTGGAAGAAAAAGAAAGTTCTGAGTTATTTTTAGAGCTCAGAATAATGTGTCCTTACCATCTCAAAAAATCAAATAAAAGTAGAAAAATAGATGATGGCAAGCAACCTCTAAATGTTAAATTCTTAAGAATAAATTTTAGAGTTGTGTTGGCTTATGCCTTAGAAGAATGTGTTTGGGAATTAGGCTTTTAGAACAGGTCCTAAAAGAGGTAGTCTATGGTTGGTTTCGAGTTAAGTTTTAGTGCTCAAAATTTGTATTAGGTTCCGTACGTGGCCTGGTGCTAGGAGCTTACTCCCCTCACTTCATAAGCCCAGAGCCAAGCTAGGTCACTTAGCCAGTATATACTTCACCTATAGTTTATACTCTGCTAGAGAACAGAGTGGGTCCTCCCCTTGGTAGTGAAGTCCAAGTGGGATCGCCAGGGAGGGTAAGGTATCTGCTAGGTGATGAAATCCTAGTCGGGCCTTGTCTCAAGTATGTTTAGATGTTTAATTTTATGTGCTTGTAGTCTGGTAGTGTAACATATGTGCACTACGATTTATTCATAATGCATTTTTAATTACTAAGTGAAAGAGTTAAATATGCATTCAAGAAGGAATGAAATGCAATAGTGTTTCTAACCCAAATTGAAATGTTTTGTTCAGATGCAAACAAGTGAGGAAAAGGTTAAGAGTATGAATTTTCACTACTCTAAGATGCAAGGAAAAAAGTGACAAGAAGAAAAAGAAATAAGTTCTTTTTAACTTGTGCTTATGATTTATTTTCAAAATAAAAAGATAGGATAGGAAGTAAGAAGAGAATTTTTCCCTAATGCAACTATATGAAAGTTTGCTTTTTAAAGGAAATGAATCCAAGGAAAATTCCAAGGTCCCACCAAGCGTGCCAAAATATTTCTCTATGTTTTTGCTATTTACATTCAGAATAAGAAGAAACTAAAAGATAAGGGTCAGGGATTTATACGTTACCTAGATTAAGTTGTGCACCGTATCCAGATGTTGTAGGAGATCATCTTTGGCTGTGGAGGAAGACACCTATAAGAAGAAAAAGACTCAAACATAGAAAAATGTTAGATAAAGATGTGGTGGACTGCCAAGCAATATGCTCGATCCCAGAAGCGTAAAGCTCTGTGAGGGATGACAGTCCACTATTTATAAGTAAAGTGTCATATAAAGAAATGACAAATGACTAACAAAGAAGAAATTAGATAGTGTGTACCTGTTTCTTTGTAGTCTGTATGTCATAGTTGTCAACGTCGATAGTCCTGCCAATGCCGATTGGTCAAAGGTGCTGACATCAGTTTTATTACCGATGTTGGTCAGGGTTGTGGTCGATGTCGGTCAAGGCAATGGACCTTAGATGGGTTTTGGACAAGTTTGTGCTCAATAGAAGAGTCTATGAAATCTTACAAGGTTGTGTAGGGTTGTAGGACTATGAGTAGGCTCTGAGAATAGACAAAGGTAGAAGGTTGGTGTGTAAAGAGGATATGGTTATGGGGAAGGCTTTTTAGCCTCTCCAAGAAGAAGTCAGGTCTGGTTGATAGTATTTAGAAGCAGTAAATAGAAACTAATTACTAAGTTATTCTAAATTACTAAAATGAGAGGTAGAAGAATAGTTAGATCTAGTTGTGGCTGATGTCGAAGATCTCATGCAATGTTCTAATCCAATCTGGAGTGATTCTATAGAGTTTCTATAGCCTGGAGAGTGAAAGTCAAAGTCTGATGCTTGGTCTCTGAGTGTGCACATTCACGTCCAAGAGTCTGGTGGCTAGAAAGGAAGAGAGAGTCCCAGAAAGAGTCAAGGATTTAGGGGTTAGTGATCAGAGAGTCAAAGAGTGAGTCCAAAGGGGATTAACCCAACATTAAAAGTCAGTTTAAGTAACTGATGTCAGTGGTTCCACCGGCGTCAGCCGATTGTTGACTGACGTCGGTGGGTGGAGAATGGATAAAAGGGGCTATTTTTAGCCCTTTTCCCATTCCCCATCCACCAAGTGCATTTTGTCATTAGAGAATGGTCAAATGATAGGGTTATTAGGCAAGAGGGTTATTTAGAAGGTTAGAATAGGTCTTAGGTAGTTATGATATGAAGGACTTAGTCATGGGGTGAGTCATAGGGTGAGAAATGGTCTAAGGGTGAGGTGTTTAGGTGAGGTGTCAAGGGAATGTCATTAATTTAAAATAAGTAATTTATTTTAAATTAATAATGTGTGTAAGTGACCAAGGGGAGTCGACACAAATTTGGTGTCTACACCTTGATTAGAGGTTATCGATGGCTAGTTTTAGGTGTCTAGAGTTTGACCTACTTGAGAAGATGTTGCAAACCATAGGCAAAGAAAAATCTTATCAAAAAATAAAAAGATCCTATATGCCTACAACTACAATGATGATAAACTAACTGTATGATGCCCCTCAAGGGAATGATTGGCACAAGGAGGTTGGAAAATGGTCCCTTGAAAAGAAAATCAAAATGAGGGGACCAAAGAAAGGAAATATGATGGGGTGAAAACATAATGATACTAAAAAAATATTCAAAATCATTGAGAATGCAAGTGGGATGGTGTGCAATGATTTTTCCAAAGGTGGTTATAAACATTATTACTCGATAGTGGCAATGTGGTATGATAACACAATGATTTGCCCAAAGGTAGTTATAATCAATGAGAAGATGGAGTTTCCCCAGTTAGGATAGAAAAAAAAGATAATAACATGCCCCTATATATGTAGAAAAATTAAATTCATGACAACACAATGATTTTCCCAAATGCAGTTATAATCATTGAGAAATGTAGGTGGGATGGTGTACAATGGTTTGCCCATAGGCATTTATAACATTGGACCCCGATTATGGAAAACATGATAAACTTAGTCAAGGATGATAATAAATAAATATAGAGGGTAATGATGAATTCGAACAACTTATTAGTAGGGAGATGCTCATCTAAACTAATAAAAGTTGAAATTATTTCATGGTCAATTACTATGTTTAGGATATAATTGGGATGAAATCAAGATGTCGATGCTGAAGAGATGATTCCATTGATAAATAGACTTCTTGAAGCTTAGGTTTGTTGTATCATGTGATGATAGGCTTTATGATAGAACACCATAAGGAATTGGCCAAAATATGCATAAGGATTGACTCTCATAATCCAATAGTCAATAGAAAACAATATACCAATGATAAAAACCATGATGAAAATGAAAATATATGAATATGGATGGATTAGAGTATAAGTTTGGGTAAAGAATCACCCAATGAACACACATTAACTAAATCAAGGCAATAGTGTTGAAAGTAAATAAATAGGCAAATAAACAAATAAAATATGCAAAAATAAACAAACAAACAAAGCAATAGAAACCCTACAAACATTGCCCCTAGAAAATAGGTGAAAACTTAACAAACAAATAAAATGGGGGAAATAAAAGAAAAGGAAGTGGGTGGTTAAGTTGTCTCCATATGCACTAGGCAAGTGGATGCTACCTACATAGTTCCATAGATGTAATATCCAATAAAAAACTTTAAGCTAAATGTATTTCTCCCAAAGAATGACAAGAATATGATAACTAAGGAAAACAAACATAATGGATGTGATAGAAGAATAGGAATTGTCTTTAAAAATGGCAAGTGCATGAGAGAAAAGTCCAAAAAGGATGGGGAAACTAAATGACAAGTTATTTGCTTGTAACTTAGTAAGGGTTCCTAGAATCTTTAAGGTAAAGAAGTGGTCAATGTTTTTTTTCTTTTCTAATGATTTTTTGAAATGTTTTTGGAATTATTTGAAGTATCTCAACTTAATCGAGAATGATGAGACATTAAATGGTTCAAGCTCACAAAATGGTGAGAGCATTCAAACTAAGGTTGCTTGAAAAATATAGAGAGTGGGGCTTAGGTTGCTCACAAAATGATGAAATCATGACTTAAGTTTCTCACATCAATAAGTATTAGGACCCTCAATAGTCTTTCCCTTTATGTAGAAGGGTGACTGAGCTAACCTCAATAAGTATTGAGCATTGCCTACATAGTCTCAGAATAGGACTTCAAGTCAATGTAGTTCCACCCTTTTAGTGGAGGAACTTGACTAGTGTGGCAACCAATTCAAATAAAATAAGCATAGTTGGTAAAAAGACATAGTATGGCATAGGAAGTGGCAAGTTGGTATACATCAAGGATTAGTGTTGCCCCTAGCTTTCCCATAGGTGATTATAACTAGGACATAATGGCATATATTAATCGTACTAATTTACCCAAAGGTAGTTATAAATAGTAGCAAGATTAGTGGTAAGAAAGGACTAACAAATGAAGGATGTAACTACCAAAACTTCTCTCACACTATCCCAAGACATGTTCCCCATCTAAAATACTTGAACTAACTAATAAAATAATCAAATTCCTTGATGTTGAAACTATGTAATGAATGACAAAAAAAGGGTCGAATGGGCTAGGCTTTAGAACACGCTAGGTTGATAGGTCAAAAATGGAAAGTAGATATGATAAAGAAGATAAATAAAGGTGGTATTTGTACAAAGAATAATAATGATAAATGGTATAACTAAAATGGTCCTTATAGACAATATACCTTATAATTCAAGCATAGTATGACTTGAGATGAATAATATTCATTGGCTATAGAAGTTTGTCACTATCTAGTGTGGCAAGCCTGTATGCTCCTGATCCATAATCTATAGTGATGATGAAAGTTTCTATCCAGTTTGGTTTGAATTTCCCTTTATGTTTCTTCTCAACCATGGTACTCTTTTATTTATCTTTAAGAATAAGATAACCAATTTCAAATGTTCTATACTTAACACACTAATTATAATGGCCTTTGAGTCAATTTTGATATGCTTGAAGATTGTTGAGCATGGCTATGCATTTTTCATCAAGTAGATCTAGCTCTTGTAAGTGATCTAATCGATAGTCATGATAACATAGGACATCCTTGAAAGAGATACGTAGTGAAGGCAACTAGAACTTAGTGGGGAGGATGGATTTAGCACCATAAATAAGTGAGTATGGAGTGGATCTTGTGGGGGTACGGTGATTGGTATGGTATGCCCAAAGGGCAAGGAATATCTGGAGGTGCCAATCATGACCGACATCATTGACAATATTTTTGAGAATGTTGACAATGGTTTTGTTGGATGCCTCAGCTTGTCCATTACCTTGAGGGTAATATGCTATAAAAAATGTTGGGTGATGTTGTATTTAGTTCATAATTGGTCTACATCTTTGTTCTTGAATGATCATCCATTATTAGATATAATGTCAGAGGGGATACCATAGCGGTAGATGAGATGGTTGAAGATGAATTTGGAAATTTACTTTTTAGTCACATAAGTGAGGGGTATAGCTTCAACCCACTTAGTGAAATATTCAATGGCTATAAGGATATGTTTATGGCCATTAGATGAAGTGGGGTTAATATTCCCAATGAGGCTATGGTGTCAACATTAGTTTCAGAGTGTTTACTAGGGCATGAATCAAATTAGCATGTCATTGGCATTTGTCACATTTCTTTACATATGCAATGGTATCTATGTCTATTATGGGCCAATAATAACTAATATGCAAGAGATTTTTAGATAGGACTACCCTATTAAAATGGGTTCCACATACTCATTCGTGAACTTCTCTTAATGCTAATGTAGACTTTCTCAATGTTAAACAATGAAGTAGAGTTCTATCAAAACTATGATGGTAAAAGGTGGATCCAAGTAGAGTGTAATGAGTAGAAAGATGAATAAAGGGTTTGGTTTATTTTTAGGATAGGTTAGGTGGTATACCTTAGTCATGAAGGTAGTTGTAAAGGTCTGAGTAACAAATAGAATTAGGACCAACAATATCACATATAGGTTCATGAGCTGGTGCTAACAAATTTTTGATGAGAAATTGATACTCTCTAGATTTATCTATTTTTCTAATCAAAGAACCAATAGTAGTCATGGCATCTAGAGCTCTATTACTAGCCCTAGGTATATTCTCAAACTGAATTTTGGCAATTTTTCTTTAAGAGTGTCCACCATGTCTTTATATGGAATCAGCTTGCATCTTTGGTCTAAAAATGATTTGTAACATGATTAATGATTAATTGAGAATCACCATAAACTTGAAGATGAGATATATTATAATTCACTTCTTTTCTAAGTCCTACAACAAGTGCTTCATACTTGGCCATATTATTTGTATAAGGAAAGTTTATTATGAAGGATTTAGGGATGAGATACCCTTATGGTGTAATAAACAATAGGCCTACCCCTGATCCATTCATAGTAAATGAACCATAAAATTATAGCTTCCAAAGCTAATCTTAAAAGGGTGTATCAATAATGGTCATGATGGATTCATCAAGAAATTGAAGTTTGAGTGGATGTGTGTCTATGAGGGGTGCTTTAGCAAGTTGATCTACAAGAACTTGTCCCTTGATTACTTTTTAATTGACATAATCTATGTCAAATTCAATGAGAAGCATGATCCATTTAGTCATTCTACCTATAAATCTATTTTAGATAGTTGATACTTGAGTAGATCTACCTTTGAAATGACTATGGTTTTATTATTCAACATGTAATGACACAATTTTTGAGTTGTAAAAACTATGGCTAGGTAAACTTTTTCTATAGGCACATAGTTATGTTCATATGCAACCAAGGTAAAACTTAAGTAGTATATAGAATGATCCTTTCCATTACCATCATGTTAATCCAAGAGTGCCCCCAGGGCATGATTAGTAGTTGATAGGTATAATAAGAATGACTTTTCTGGCATAGGAGGTAATAAAATAGGTGAATTGACAAGATAATCATTGAGTTATTGAAAAACTTTTTGGTAGTGACCATCCCAATGAAATATAACTCCTTTCTCTAAAATATGTGTAAATGGATGGCACTTATCTGATAAATGAGATATGAAGCACTGGATTGAATGGATCTTAACCCATAAACTATGAATTTGCTTTAAATTGGTTGGTGATGACATCTTGATTATAGCATGGAATTTAGCTGGATCAACTTAAATACCTCTATGAAACATGATGAAGCTAAGTAATTTGCCTGAAGCACACCAAACACACATTTATTTGGATTGAGTCTAACTTTATACTCTCATAGTATTTCAAATATCTTACGTATCACTGCTAGATAGTCAGCTCTGGTCTTGGATTTTCCTAATATGTCATCAACATAGTCTTCAACAATATCATGCATCATATCATGGAATATGATAGTCATAGCTCTTTGATATGTAGATCCCACATTATTGAGGCCAAATTGCATAACCTAATAGTAAAATGTTCCCCATGGAGTGGTGAACATTATTTTTATGTTGATCTTTTGGTGTTATTTTGATCTGATTGTATCCTAAAAATCCATCCATGAGTGAAAGCATTTCATAACCTGCCATGGAGTTGATGATCATGTTGATATTAGGTAATGGAAAATCATATTTAGGACAAGCTTTATTGATGTCTAAAAATTGAGTACAAATTCTAATTCTTTCAAGCTTTTTGATAACATGTACAGCATTAGAGATGTATTCAAAGTATTCAATGGATTTGATACATCCTTCTTCTAAGAGTTTCTCCAAATCTTTCTTTACCAATACAACAATGTGAGGATGCATCTTACATAAGTTTGTTTTTACCAATTTGGCATCAAGATTAACCACAAGGTGGTGCAAAACTAAGATGGGGTCTAAATATAGCATGCTAAAATAGGCCCATGCAAAAATATCCACAAACTCTCTCAATAGAGCTGCAAAGATGTTATGTTCCTCCTCAGTGAGAGATGCTCCTAATTTTATCCATTTCAAGTCTGATGTAGTCCTGATATTTACCTCCATTGTATCTTTGACTAGAAGGGTCAAATCATCTTCTAGGATAGTAGGCAATGACTTGAACTATTGTATTATGTCAGGGTCCTCTGTTAGGATTTTATCTTCAACCTCTCCTAGGAATAATGAATCTGAGTCCCCTAATGGGAGATCTGGCCATGTGATAAAACTAGTCAAATTTTTTTGAAGAATTTGATCAAATACTTGTTCCTCAAAACTAAACTTAGATCCATAGGCAAGTTCATCATTGGTGGTCTCCTGATCTAAATGTGAATAATAATGAACACCCCTATCTAATGGTGCCTGAAACAGGTTTTCACCAATAGACTAGCCTTTATATTTACTTTTTTCCTAGTCAGAAAGTGCCTCAATGAGGTTTTCACTTTGGGACCTCAATGTTTTATTTATTTGTTTTTGGCTAAGGGTGTTCACTCGTTCTCCAAAATAGGCTGCAAGATCCAATGTGATTGAGAATCTTGATTTGTGATCTCCCAATGGAGCATTGTCTTTAAAGCCTAAAAATTCATAGAATGCTTCATCATTCTAGCGCTCATCAATCGATAGACTGGATTCTTTGTGGTCCTAATCTATCAATTGGGGATAATATAATGGTAATAGATTATGATGAATGGCTTGGGTAAGCGTACAAATGAAATTATTAACAAATAGGTTGGTTTTAGCTAGGTTATCAAAGGTAAGGCTATGATCAGACTCTACTTAATTATCAACAACATCATCACTAGTCACTAGTGAAGTTTGAATAAGGTATGTGGGGTCACCCCTAGGTGGTTTAAATCCAAGTCCATAAGGTCTTTCATACTTAGTCATGGAAATTAGCTTGGTCATGGAAATTGGCTCGATGGTTCCTTATTGATTTAGTATGAGGCCTCTTACTTTATATTTGTGACTCTCCATGATCCTATTGGGAATAAGATACTTTGCATTTTTATAAAAACCAGCTTGGTTATCATTATATAACCATGATTCATCTCCTTCAAGAGGGTCAAGTTCTAGGCCACATGTTAGTACAAATGTGACAAGGTCCTTATCTTTGTTATTTTCTTGATAATGCATATATGGAGTGACTTTAGGTCACCCAAATTTTTTTGGATTATGAGGAAGATTGGAAATATGAAATGTATCATGGGTCACATATTCTCTCAGTCCATTATCTGAAATGGTGAAATGATTATAAGCTTCAGGAGGTGGCATGTGGGAAAGGGAATCCAAAGTATTAGGATCTATGTAATTATTTGGTGGAGGATCAATAAGTATGGCCTTTTTATCTTGTTTGTAACATGGATTCATATCATACTAATAATTATAGCTTTGAAATTTGATCTCAAGATGCTTACAATGTTCATATGGGTGTAAATCTCCTAGAATATTCACTTCCATCCCTGAGTGGGAAAACTTGATACATTGGTGCAGTATTGATGGGACTATATGAATTTCAAGTAATTAAGGCCTACCTCAAAGTTTTTTTATGATAACTTAAGATCCAACACATGACAAAGTGTATCATGGGTTAGATTCCCAATGATAACTGGTAAACTAATGGTGCCATGTGACTCTCTTTTCTAATTATCATAGGCATTGATTGTTATTATTTTGGTTGGAGATCTACCATTATGTACCAAAAAAGATTGATGAGCTTTAATGACACTATGTTGAGGCCAGATCCATTATCGATAAGGACATGTTTCACTTTGTACCATTTGATGCAAACTTCTATGTACAATGGGATAATATGGAATGAGCCAAGGGAAGACATATCACTTTGGTTGAATGACTTGTTAGACTAGAGCTAGGTGTCCAACCAGAACTTGAAAGTTCTCAGGGGATATGTCACTAGCAATAGTGGATTGGGTCAAAAACTCATTCAAGATGTTTTTATGGATTATTGACATCCACAAAAAATCTAAAATAGAAATTTGTGCCAGTTTATTCTATAATTGTTCCACAATATCAAACTTCTTGTCTTGGTCAATAGTGAAAGGTTTATTTTAAGGCTAAATGGTCAGTTGGATGACAAGTAAAATGGTAGATGGTTATGGGCTTGGGATAGTAATCTTTGACCTTTGAGTTATGATTTCATAATTGGGATTAATTACTAGATCATTATTTCTAACTAATTATGGGAATGGTGTGGGACTGGATAGGACAAGTCTCGATTGTTGGTGAACTTGCATGTGGTCATGTGGCAAGAGTGAGTTATCATTATAAGATCCAAAAGTGGAAGTCCTAATTTGTTGATTTGCCTATAGACACTCTTAGGTCAAAGAAGGATTATCCATGTAATTTGGCTAGATAGTATTGTTTAGCAATGGCCTAGGTTGATTAGTGCTTGGTCTAGGATTAATGGAGATGGTATTAATACTACCCCCTACAATATGACCTATAACCCCATTGTAGTCATGTGAAAATACATGGTAGGTTTGTTGTTTGTTACCATTTTGACCTTAGTTTTGTCCATTGTTTTATCATTGTGTATTATGCTACTAATTTTGTTGATTCTACTAGTTCAACCTTTGATTCTAATACTGTTGATTTTTCTATTGCACTAGTTGTTATTTTTGTTGATTATTTTTCTACTATTGATTATTATGTCAAGGAAAGGGGTTTTGATATATCCCAAGAGTTTAATTTGAAGTGAAAGAACCATTATCCAATTTTATCTCCCCATTCTCTAACATATTTTCAATTAAATGCTTGATTTGGACACATCTTCATAGATTATGCTCATGGACCTGATGATAGTCACAAAATTCATTTTCATAGTATCAATTAGGGTAAGGAATGCCTTGCAGATAATGATTTAGTATGGGCCAACTAATCATATTAGTAACAACAATCTTGTGAAATATAGACTCAATAAGTTCTCCTAGGTCACTAAAGACATGACGTGCAGGGATGGTTCTTTTAGGAAGAAGGGTTTGCAATGGTAAAAGCTATTGTATTTGTTGTGTAGGTCTTGGTTGTTGTGCTTATGGCATTATTTGGAGAGGTTTCTAGGTAGGATTAAGCTAAAAATGTGGTGTAGATGATGTTTGTATAATTTGGGCATGACGAGATTTGGTAACTCCATTTCCCATAACATTCTTATTGTGGTTGAATTGCTTCAATCTTGCTTGATTATTGGCATGTGATAGTTGTAATGCTTGCATTTGATTGGGGTGTTGGTCATTTCCATAATTTTTACCTTGATTTTTATTAGTTTAATTGAGCTTGATGACTCCCTTATTGATGATCACCCTCTCGATCAACAAACCTTTATGAATGATCTCTTTGAATGTATGTGCACATTGCAGTTCCAAATGGGCTATCTCACTATTCAAATTTTTAGTAAACATAGTGGCTAGTTATTTATTTGGTAAATTGTGGGTGAAATGGCTTGCAAGGGCTCTCAATAACTATAAATAATTTGTAAAATTCTCCCCATATTTCTACTTTGCTTGTGTCAGGTCTACTAATGAAATCTCATGTTCGAGATTATAGGAAAAGTGATGCACAAATTTATCAAAAAGATCATCAAAGTCTGTTACTAAATTCTTGAGAAACTTCAAAAACCATTTCAAGGCTTGTCTATCCAAGATCTTTTGGAACAACAACAAAATGTATATGTCACTATATGCCATTAGTTGACATGTGAAAAATAATTTGATCAAATGAGCCTTAGGATCACCTTTCCCTTTGTATTTATCAAATTTTAGTGGTTCATATCCTAGAGGAAATGGTATCTATAAATACTTCACGTTGAATGGATAGGAACATATGTCATCTAATTTTAACTTTTTAGTTTGCTTCCCCACCTGAATAGTAGCAATTGTATCCTTTATTTGTTACAATTCTTGAGAGAGGAAACTAGAAGGAATATTGGTTTGAAGGAGAATGTTGGTTTGGGTAAATGGTTGAGAGGTCACAAGTGGGACACTTTAACTAGGGTATGATTGAGATACCTATTGGGGTATATTGGTTTGTTTGGGGAATGGCCTAGGAATATGCATACATGGATTGGGATGTGCTTGAAATTGCACATTTTGCTACATCATATTCTAGTTTGGGTTGGAAATAAAGGTTTGAACTAGGGGATTTTATGGTTGGGATGGAGGGATATAATTATATTGTGCCTACTATGGTTGAAAAGGGACATGTTACTGACTAATCAAACCTTGTTGTTGACTGGGAACTTGTGGACCAAGACCTTGTCTCTAGATTTGTGGCACATTTTAAACCAACGGTTGTCTAGTAGGTACTTGAGAAACATGGGGACCCCCTTGTTACATTAATCCTTATGAGGAAGTAAAAGTAGGTTGCGTATTTGGCATCTGTCACTGACCAATATTTGCATGTTTTTGACTAGTCATTACTTGGTTTTGAATTGGTATATTAGTCTACGATTGAAGAGGTACATTTTTCATTACCTAGTAGGGTGGAATATTTGTTACACCTAGTTGAGGTGGCAATGTATTTGTCTTTTTTTACATTGATACACTATATTATGTTTGCTATTGTGGAATACTACTCGCTACCTATTAAGGATGAGTAAGATTCATCACATTCTATCATTGAGGTGTGATATTAGCCAATATTTGATTACCTAACCTTGTAGGTTGTTGAAGAAGTAGTTGGTTGAGGCTGGGGTGTAGAAAATCCTATCCCTTGGTATGATGACCTATTCATAGAATTAACTATAGGCACATGTTATTGGCTAGTTGTTTACGTATAAGTACCACTTTGTTCAAGACTGGATGTTGTTTTCACATTATCTACTATGTTTGGCTCACTATTTAGTGTAGAGGCTAAAGACACTTCTTCAATAATGGGCATATGCATCAGGTTATCTATTGAAGTAGTTTATATAAATGGGTCAAAACTTATATTTTATTGTCTAGTTAATTCTATCAACACTCCTATTGAAGGTACTAGGTCAATGTGAGGCTTACTCACCATGTTCATTTGATTGAAATTGCATAATAAATTAATTTAGGTTTGGTAAGATATTTGCATTTGGTTAAAGTGATATTCCATGATGTTTTTGCTGCAATTGGATATATTGGGGTCTTGATACATTGTTTGAACTAGAGCCATAGGATTGCTATAAGAAGCATGTTGATCATAAATGATATTATGGGGCACTCTTACTAGACTTGGTAAATTTTCATAGGGGAAGTCTACCAAAAACTTGGCCCCTACCTCTATGGCTCTAACCAAAATCTCATATTTGTTCTCTAAAAATGTCACTCAAATAAAAATGGATCATACATGGAAGCCATATTAGTAGAATATGACTATTGAAGAACTAGCTCATCCATTGTGGGTATTGTAGCTAGGTATTACATGGTTTGTTCTTGGTCCTATTATATGTAAGGTGGTGTGTTAACCAAATAATTAGCTAATTAATCTTGGTTTTGTGCCCCTAATTGAGTATTATAAGAGGGATAAGACTCTATCTCATAAGTAATGTTATCTGCATAGGGGTCTTGCACCAATTCTTCTTATGCAACTACATTACTAATCCCTAGATTATACATGGTCCACTACAAGTGTAGGAATACATGTTGGGATCCATAGTCAATGCTTTGTGATAAAATGTCCAAAAGTTATACAAACTCTAAAAAGGATAGAATCTAAAAAAAATGATGCCTTCAACTTGGTCTAGATTTGCCAAAAGGATCAACAGGTTTATACAAAGGTTTATGAGGAAATAAGCTAGAGTGAAGTATATAATGTTTCACTATTCACACAAAGGTAAGTAGTAAATGGATCAAAAATCAAAATGCCAAATTCTAAGGTCGAAGTGTTTCAAATTAGTGGCATCAAAATCTAGGCTCAAACAAGGCATGTGTTAGGACTCTTGGCCAAACAATGTCAAAATCTAGACTTTGAAAATAGATGAAAGTTTTAATCTAATGGATTTGAAACACTTCTAACAAACACTAGGCATTCAATTCTTGGACACAAACTTGGTCAACTAGGTATAAGGTTTGAAACAAAATGCACTTTAACAATAGTTTACTTTCTCACAAAAAATGGCATAAAACTTGGTTCTATTTATAAAGAAGCTAGACAAAGTTCACCAGTATAACTATTTTAGATAAAAGATCACAAAAGTACACTCAGATTGGTCTAATTTTGTAGGAAAAAATTTGGAACTCTATGCAAGAAGGTCTATGAAAAAATATTTTAAATATTTTGGGTAGTGTAACAATGTTATACTACCCAAAAATGTGTGACAAAAGGTTTGCTTCAAAAAACTTTCTAAGGCAAAGACATTTTCCACAATTCTGATAGCATAAAACTACTTTTCTTAACTCAAAATGTGGTGGTGTATAGACTTAAAGTGAAAGTGTTTAGCACAAAATGGCTTAAGTCTATCAAGTGATGATAATGATTATGAGTCTTAAATTTCCTTCAACCTAAAATATAAATTAAACCTAAGTTCCCTCAAGTTTAGTGTAAATGGAGAACCCACTTAGCACATCAACCCTATAAATTTGTAAAGGTATAATTTTCAATTTAAATTATAAGTGAAGGACTTAAACAACTTTGGTAAAGGTCTAAACTCAATTGGGAAGCATAAATATGCTAAAATTGATGATATGACTCTCGAGATTTTTAATGAATCTTTGAACAAGAAAAATGGATTATTTCACGTGGATAAAATAACACCTTTTTGTTAAAAGGAACATTTAGACTATGTGTTTGGTTTGGGATTGTTTGTTTACACCAAGTTTTGACTCCAAACAAGACTTTAATTTATGACAAGACCAACTAATTATTCACCATTAGACCCTAAACTGACAAGGTTGCTTGATACTATTGGAATCCATCAATATACATCATTTAAGAGGATTTTAAGTGTTCATCCAAAAGTAAATGTGCATTATATAGTAGGGTTTTTACACCCCCCCTTCTCTCAAATGATAGTACTATGACATGGACCTTGAGGCACACCTTGCACCAAGAATACTTTCATGGTAAGTGGGTATTTGTCTAGAATCTAAATTTTTTCCAAATGATCTAGTAGAATCAATTACACATGACTTTCATGCCAAAAAATGTTAAAAAAATCATAGATTTTGGATCTGTATCACTTGGCTTATTTTAAAAAGGTTTAGTCCTTTTTACAACCACTACATCTTATTATTCACTCAGTATAGTGCGATGTCCAAAGTACCACTACATCCTGTATGTAACTCCAAAGGATCTAAATGAAGTCAATGTTAGGAGGTGAAACCCTAGGTCAAAGCTTCCCTAAAGAACTTGTGGGAGGTAATGAAGTCCCCCTCTCAAACCAAGATGCATAAAAACAAATAAATCATGAAAATAGAAAGACTTTAGGGTTATTTTCAAGGTCACCCAAACTTTGATGAGTTTTTGGGGAATGCTTTAGATGAATTTATTTTTAAGCCTTGGACTAGGCTACTTTGTAATAGGAATGACACTTTTGATTCCAAGGGTTCCCTATAGGGGACAAATGGAAGATCATACACGTAATACCCCTTTTTCCAAATAAAAATCCAACTAAAAAAATATTACAACCAATAATTGATAAGTGTGTTCAATTTTAAACCCAAATAAAATGTTTGGTGGTGTTCATTTTATCCCTTGGTCTTAGTTGCAAACTTTGAAAACATTCATCAAAATATCTAAAAATTCTTTGTTAAACACCAAAACAAGGTTCCCAGTCAAATTTTAAACATGTACAAGTGATTTAAACATGTTTTGAGCAAATATCCTACTTGGTCCTATAGCAAAATTATTAGCATGTCCCTTAGCTTTGAAGCTCTTTTGAGTTTGAAATAATAAACTTAAAAAAAAAGGTATCAAGTTTGTATTTTTGGAAAAACATAGTGACCAACATCAGTCAATACCACTGACATCAGTTATGGCCAATCGAGATCTAACCAATGTTAGTTCTACTAACTGACATCGATTAAGCCAAGTAACTGATGTTAGTATTTTTTTATGTCAGTTACCATGTAAAAACTATGGCAACCAAAAACAAAAAAATAAAGTTAGGAAATCAATTTGCAAGAGTGTTAAGAGCTTAAATAAATATTTTAAAGTTATAAAAGGGTCTCCTTCATGTGTAGAATATGTCTAGTCCCACTGGGCATGCCATTATGTGATCTAGCAATTTGACTCAAGATAGGATGGTTTGTATGGTGTTAGTTCCAAAATGAAAACAAAATGAAATAAACACACTAATCTCATAACATCTCTAGGCCTAGACACTAGGGTGAGATTAGTTTAAAAAATCAAATGATAAGCACAACTAAAAATCAAGGGATCAAATACAAGAGTTCCTTCACCTTCCTTGGATTCTCCAAATGCCTTTGTAGTAGTGGTTTACTCAGCTTGTGCTCATGAAGTCCTTAGCAATGGAATCTTGGCTACCTCCATCTCTCCTTGGCACCTTATGGCTTTGGCTTGTCTTGGCTTGGAATCAATTTGGCATGGTAACATTAGTTGTATGAAGTTTTTGGAACCAATCATGCATTATAAATTTGCACAAATTAAGCTTAGAAATAATGTTTTGAGGCCTCCTATTTATATATTTTTGGATTTGATCAGAATTAACCTCAGCCATCCATCTCAAAATTGAGATGTGTGGTTGAGGATTAATTTAATTTTTGTAATTAAGTTTTTAATTATCGTCATCATGGAATTGGAAGAAGGGGAAATTAAGAGGCATGGATGGCCTCATAGAAGGCATTAATGAGGCATGGGAGGTATGAATCCTAATATTTGTGGTATTTATGGCCTATGGATGTCTTCCCAAGAAATCAGGTCACTTGATGATGCAGATATTCCATATTCATTTAAAAAAATAAGTATTCAACAAGTTTCCATGGAATTATTGATTAGGGCTTGATTTGGGTTAATTAGTTCTTAAGCATGATTAAGCATTTTGTGCACAAATTACTCAAATTGATCATAATGCCTTATTATTGGTCCTAAATTTGACTACATTAGAATTATAAGGCACTATTAGATGTTTTGGAACCATATTCCTATTTAGGATGTTGCCAACAAGTAACAAAGGCATGAGTCTTGTTTAAAAGATTTGATAGGAAAGAACAATTTAGAGCACGTGGGTGCAAAATTGGCATTTTGACTTGAAATGAACTGATCAAAGTTAGATGGCCTATAAATTACATTGCCCAATTTAGGAATACCTTGGCCAAAATTGGCACTTGAATATGTTAGTTTCACATCATTTAGCATGCTTTAGTGTTTTTAGGACAAATTATGCATTTTGGTGAAAATTGGCCAAAACCCTGATTAAAGGTTATCGATGGCTAGTTTTAGGTGTCTAAAATGAAATCCTTATTGGTTTCCTTATGTCAATTATTTATATGAGTTTTTTGTGACTGTGATTTGGCTTGTGTGTGAAAGAGTGATGACTATGATGAATTTACCACTTAGATTATTCTATGTGAATTACTTAAGCAAGCAAAAATTAATGCAATTTTATTTTAACCTTAAAAAGGAGATAAAATACAAACTTGATGTTCTTTGGATGAATTCACACAAAGAAATGGAAAGAGATAAAATTCAAAAAAATTGAATTTTAATAAGAAAGATGAGACCTGATCGGTCCCATTGGGTGTGCCAGAATGTTTTAGTATTTTTTTTCACTTTTTTCAATGTGGTCTAATTACCTACTAAAAAAAGTAAATTTAGGGTTTTAAGGATTACCTAGATATGGAGATTGGATACACATTATTGAGAAATCTTATGGTAACTCCTCTTTGGCGTGAGATGAATGACCTACAAATCACACTAACTCACAAAAAAATAGATTAATAGAAAGATGAAGGGGCTGCCTACTAAGAAACTAGTCCCAAGAAGTGATATGTTTCCTTAGGTGGATGTCATCCCACGTATAACATTAAATTTATAAATAAACATGAAATCATAAACATATATATGGATAAGATGCAAGTAGACAACACCAAAGATATCTAATCTATAACAAGATTGATGTGATTAAAGTAATCATCTTAGAATGTTGTAGCTATATCGATATCCTCTTGAATTATAGCCAATTGTTCACTAATGCTTTCTTGATTAGTTGTGAAAACTATAGTACAAAGACCTAATTTTAATGTAATGTGACTTTGATTAGTGAATAAAGGTTGTTGGACAATGGGGAGATCAAATATGCTAATAATATCATGCACTAATCTAGGCAGAGTCATCTACATGTAAAAGATAGATTTTTAGAAAATAGAATGTAGATTTTAACAAGTTTTAAGGATTGTGAATCTTATGAAAATAGACTTCAGGTCTATTCTAATAGTTAAGTAGGGATCGATGGTGATCCTATAGGATCGATGTTGATTTAGATGGATCGACATCAATTTTGAGTGAAACTCTAGACTATGAAAATAGAAGATAATGATGACTTAAAATATTGATAAAATGATGATAACCAAATGTAAACAATGACACAGAGGTGCAAAAGATTGTAAATTTTAAATGTGAGTAAATTAACATGTAATACAAACCTTGGATGGTTAAAAAAACATAGATAAAGAATACTATAAAACTAGGTTGAGAAACCTTCAAAATATTTTTTTGATCTCACAAAAAGAGGTTCCACAAGGTATTAGAATGTTGATAAGGTCTGTACACAAGTTATAGGATAATTCTAGCAGAGTTTTGAAATCCAAAAATGTCATCCCAAATCATAGAAGTTCATTATATATTTATGATCAATGTCATTTTTGGGTAGATCAACATCAATCTTTAAGAATCGACATCAATTTTCCCAAAATGGGTGAAGTTAATCCTTAGGCCATTTAAAATGGTTGCTTACGGGGGTAAAAATGGTTTTAATCAACTTTGAAGTTGTTGAGTTATTTTAACGACATGATGAGTTTGTTTGGAGGTTGGATGGGTTTTGTTTTTATTTGTTTTTTTATAAATTTGTGGTTAGGGATGATAAATAAGATTAATTACTATTTTACTATAGTAATAGCTTAATTAACTCATATGGTAAAATTAAATGGATGAGGTGAACGTAATTATTTTAAATAATTACAAATGGGGGCCATTATGTTAGAGATGAAATGATAACATGAAGATGCAATGCATTAATACACAATGGTGTATAAAAATAATGTCTACATTATGTTTAAAACTAAGACATAAGATATAGGATCTTATAGTTGACAACATTATTGAATTGGGAACCACTACAAAGGAATCTAGACTTTAGTATAATGGAAATAAAAAATTGAAGATATTTAGTGATCCTTTTCCTAAAATTTAAATAACATAAACTAAGGAAACTTTATAGCTATATTATGCATACAACATGCATCCTCCACCAAACACATATGATCATTTAGTAGATGTTATCATTAGTACACTTATGGATAGTCTACCATAATGGCCCATGATTACACTAAATGATAGAAAGATAGTTGATGATGATTCATATTTTCATGTACTCTTCATACAAGCTTTTATTGACATGAAACCCATATATAATGTCATGATATACAATGTTTCAAGTGATAACATTTACACAATCACACTTCTCCACTCCCTTGGGTACACACGTCAAGATTTACAAAATACATCAAAATAGTTAAGGAATTCTATGGATAAAAACATAATACATTTTGATAGATAGTAATAAATTTTTAGGAAATCTCATCTATATTATCCACACCATTCCTAATAATAAAAATTTATGGGGTGTTTGACATGTTATTATGTTTCTCTTTGATGCATATAATTTGTGTGATCTCCTTTACACTACATCAATGACTAAATTACATACACTATAACAAAGTAGTGATAGTTATAGGTGTAATATATGACTAACCTATATAACTAATTTTATCTCCACCTCTGTCCCAACACCACCATGATTATCTGATACACCTATTCATGATCATCATATAAATATGGTTGATAAACCTATTCAATATCATTATACATAGATGGTTGGTACACCTATTCATGATCATTGTATAGAGTCAGTTGTTACACATATAATATCTATCTATATTTACAATTCAACGTAACATATTTGAGCCCACTAAATAAGCATCTATTTATCATTTATCACATCAAAGAGTTATTCATAGACCACACAGACATTCATCTCCTACTATACATGCTCGGTTAGCACTTCTAATAGTTCAATGTGTTCCATAGTGAATATAAGTAGAAATATATCCTCCTATAAAATGGACCCTATATATTCCTAAGAAATCTATACTTACCCATTTTATACAATTTCTATGAGTAGTGATCATGATACTTGTGTCATACCACATAACTTCCTATCACATTATGATGCACCTATAGTTGGTATCTCCCATCCATGATAGAGGTCACCTCCACTATTTGATATAGACACTTCACATGATTATTAAATTTATAGGATCATTGGTTAGATTTTAAAAACTTAAAATATTCTAAACATATAAAAGAAATCAAATAGTTAAAAAAACTAAAAAACATTCATTATATTAAAAAGACAAAATCAAGACCTAAGTGTGACCTGATTATTAGATTACACTATTTACATATGTTATTTATCACATGTTTTGTAGATGGAATATTATTTTCATAAGCACATTCATTTCATGATACATGTGTGTGATGTAAGTAATATAGGTTACACATGGACATATAGATGTTGAACTTTCTTTACCTAATGGCCATACCAATACTTGGGGCATCTTCTTCCATAGATTTCACTATACATGTTAAATATTTATATGAAATTTTATACCATGTTAATATACCTATATTTATTGAATATGCTTTTCTAGTTACTCATAAATTATATAATGATACATGTATATGTTATTTTACTATAATGTGGAATTGATACATATGGATGGTGTAGACTAGTTCCCTTATTCAGTGCTCCATACATAATAGACTAATTTTTGCTTGTCTAATGTGTTTCATCTTTTGGCATTTTTTGTGACATATTTATTCCCTTAAATGTGGTCCTTGTTTTTGTTTGATGTAACATACTTTATGTCCTTTTTTTGTGTAGAAACCTAAATTTGGTCATAGGTACTTGACATTGCTAATTCTTGACATATATTAAACCACTTGAATTACACTCAAATACTTGAATCTTATTCACCATTCCTCTAACCATTTATCTATATGCAAGCTTGAGCCCTATGTTTTCTCACTAATAAATATAAGTTCATAATTCATTACTCCAATCGATCTATATTACTATCAAATTACTCTTGGACTCCAAACAATTTCTAATACTCTTTCGAAACAAGTCCACCTTTTGTAGATAGGTATATTATCATGAACCTATCCACGTAGTATAACATTGTCCCCATACCATTTAATCACTAGCTTAAAAATATTATAATGTTCATATGGGTTATCCACATATTTTCAAATTCATATAAAGTAAATTATTTAATTAGACTCTTATAAATACAAATGAAATGTCATTCATTACAACACTAGATCTATCTTATAGCTTGGCACTATACACTACTTCACATTGAGAAAATATAACATACTCTTCCAAAAATAAATATTAATCATTAGGATTAGTCTCAATCTAAGTCTAAAACATTCCAAATAAATTCAAGAGCTAACATTTTCAAGTATAAAAACCAAATTACTAGCTACTTACATATAGTGAAGAAGCACAATTGCAAAATCACACTAAGTGGGAGAACTTTATGTGGCTAGATTCCTTTCTAGGAGTATCTATATATTTAGGTAGTGGTCAATCATAAATGGTGGTGATTTGGGTCAACTCAACCCATTATACTTACCCTTTTATTTCACATATTTATATCTATCACAAAGTACACCTAGGGTTTCCAAGGTAAGGATAAGGAAAACATATAATTTTTTGTGAAATTAACAAACTCCAAATTGCTTAGCGTCCTCAACAAACATAGGTGAATGTGGTAGATTAATCATAGTTTTTTCACTTTCACAGTGAACAAATCTATAGTCAATAGATAATATTACACCACATTATGTGACCTAATAATTTTAGATACCTTTTTCCTCTAAGGTATAGTGTTTTATTAAGTGGAATCCATATAGAGCATATTAAGATTCCTTCAGTCTCTTTTAAAATGGATAACATAATTATCTTAGCTCAATTTAATAATGCAACTTTTTAAAGTTATGTACAAGTTGAAAATGATGTTGATGATGAATATTATAATCAAGATAATAAAATACAACATGATATTCAAGATAATCTTGAATGCCTCAATAGAATTGGTCACAATAACATTAATTGGGTATATCATGATAAAGTTAAAGAATTTTCCAATTTTCATCAATAGATTCATCAATATCTAAACATATGGATAGGGTTATCCAATTGTTCCTAACATATAATACTACACATGAAGATAAGGATGTAATATCTCAATCATAGAAATAAGAGGTGCCTTTTTGAGTTGTTAATACTTTCACTTTAGGTGTTATAATTTATATTACTACTTCTATTCATATATCAAAACCTTTAGTTACTTATGTGACATCATCGCTAGGTTTAGGGGAATTAAAAGGGTTAAAAAAATAATATTTCTATTTATAAATATGAATAAAACACACCTCCTTTGATTATTAAGTATAGTTCACTACTAAATTCACCTAATGCACATTCCCTTGAGTAGATTATTACAACCATACATACTAAGGTATTGCAATCAGACCAAGGTGTCTCTAGAGCTAGTTATTGAATGGATTATCATACTTTACTTCATAATCCTTTGGCACATAATATTTCATCTTACCCATTACTAATAGGATTTGTATATTATAATATTCCACTCTGTGAAGGTAAAGGTGATCCCGAGTATCATCTTTGATCATTTCATCTAGCATGCTTGGATTATACATAAAATGAAAAATTATTATCAAGGATATTGTCATAAAGTCTCATATAATATGATTTACAATGGTTTAATGATCTTCCACTATAATCACTTAAATTATTCAATCCTTTAGAAAATATTTTTATAGCATGATTATTTCTTAACATTGGTGAAAAATTATCTTTTACACAAATTGTTAATATCGAAAAAGGGTATAATTAGCCAATCATTAAATATGTTATTCAATACAAAACTATGCTACCTAATATGCCCAATTATATGGAAAATAGTGAGTATAAAGATGTATTGCCACAATTTTTTCTAGAACCACTTCATGATTCTATCATGTTGAAAAAAATCAAATATTTTGATGAGTTATACCATACAAAAAATAATGAGAATTCAAGCCCATAGCTTTGAAAAAACATAACTATACACCAAATGTTTCAACTAATTCAAATTATAAGTTTCAAAGAAAAGTAAATTAAAAGGTCAAATCTAATGAAATCAAGAATGAAGTAAAACTAGTAGTTAATATAGTATCACAATAATTGAATAAGCTTTAATTGATAGCTCTACCAATGAGGTGATTTTCATGGTTACCATTGTAGGTTCTAGGTTGCACCCTGGTTGAGCAAAGGATTATTCAAGTCCTCTACCCAAACCTAGTCCTACATAGGAATAACCCTAGGTTGTTAGTTACCTAATTTTGGGTCAAACCTCTAGGATTTTTAATGAGGCTAGCTCTTCAGATATGACTACTTGAATCTCTTTTATTGAAACTTAATCTATTAGGATGAAAAGGAGAGAAAATACATGAATAAAATCTACTTTAAGTATGGTGATACAACATTCTCTCAATGATCTACTGTCAACTTAGACACTTTCATGACTACTAATGAATCTAATGGAGACAAGGATTGATCAGATTCTATGACAGAGTTCCAAACATGATTATTTTGTATGAAGGTTGAAGAGAGACCTAAAACTTGAAGGATATGAAGAGATAGGTATATGTAAGACACCATGGAGTTATGACACTTCAATGGAAAGCTCACTAGCTAACACTTCACACAACCTACAAGAAATTAAAAGTCTTAAATCAAGGTACATGAAGGACATACATTATGAAAATAAAACTTCAATAAAACACACTTAACATTAAACTAGAATATGAAATTATCTTATATTGCTTCAAATAGTTTACAAAGTGATTTTATTAGAGGTTTTTTATACCTAGCTAAGGGATACAAATCAAGATTTCCAAAATAGTATTTATAGGAAGAAAGAAGGTAAGAGAGAGAGAAATTGGCACTGAAGGGGTCATTAATGAGCCTAATTCCACTTAGAACATCCACCACCACAATCCTTCTCAAGGTCTTCTGCTATATTAATGTCACTATATCTTTCATTAGCATGATGGATAATGTGAAGATCAAGACCAATTATAGGAAATAATTCCCGCCACCACATGAATCCTTCTCAAGATCTTATGCATTAATTCTCTTCACTATCTTCCTCAATCATGCTTTCTCATTTTTTGATATTCCTTGTATAGTCACAATTCTACTATTGCTTATAAATCCTAAATATATAGCTACTATGGATGAAAACCAATCACCTTATTGGTTTTTATATAGTCATGATTGTAAATGTAGATCTATAGGCTGGGTTCTCTTGAATATGAATGAGATGTAAAACCTACATCTAAAATCTCTCAAAAATATTCATAGGTATTTAATGGTGTTAGACAATTGAGTAGAGTCTACCCTTGGTTATCTAGATCATGTTTGATATTGAATTTATGTATTTTACCTACTTAGGCATTTATCTAATGTGTCTATCTTCATGGCATCCTCTATTTTGACCTTAGTCAAATTTTATCTCCATTGAAGTCCCTTAGCTTTTGAATTTTAATTTTGACCATCAATCCCCAACTGGGATCCTCTTATTGTGCCAATTATTAGCTCTTCATTCATCTTATAAGATCTTGTTATTATCTCTTTGACTTATTGAACTCATTCACATCATAAATCTCCCTCTGTACAAATGAAAATGATCCATAGGCCTTCTACCAATATAACATGGTTAAGATACTTGACATCTTCTCATTAGCTTTTAAGATTCATTGACTTGTTGACCCCTCGCTTACCATTGATTTAATTTTTTATGATTGCATGCTCACCATCGATCTACCTAGACCCATTGACCCTATTAGTAGATTCACATCATAGATATATATTCAATCACTTGATATCTTGACACTTGTCCTTAATGAATTCATGCTAACTTTTTAACTTGATGCTCACCATTGATCTTTGATGAATGATCAAATACATACCATTGGATCTTTGGGACCCATTGACATATATCAAATCATCACTCACCATTAGATTTGATCTTATCTCTTAATATTTGGACACTTATTATCTCCATTTTCAACTAGGAATTTTTTTGAATTTGACCAACTATTTCACAAAGCTTAAACTTGATGTCTATGTATACATTTTGGTTTGAAAGTCTGATTTTAAAGGATTATATCTTGAGATAACAAGATCATCAATACATTAAATTTTTAGATGATGATATAGGCATGAAAAAATTCATGTCCATGTAATATTTTACCCTGGGAGGCTCCTTAGGTGCATTTTTATTAAATGCACAATCAAGCTGACCCATTCATTTCTATATGATGTGTGATAATGGTTTGGATATTCAAAGATTGTGCTTAAATTTTTGATCAATATTTCAAAGCTCTAATTATTCTATAAGACCTATGTGAACTCATTCCATGATACTATATGTATTGATCACCATAAGGACCTGCTTCATCAAAATTTGACAAACTACACTTTAAGTTTACTTAAAGTGTCTTAAAAGATTTGCAAGCTACATGTGATCTTTAGACTACTCATTCCATTTAAAACATTGTTCAGCTCACCCATTTAGGTATAAGCTTGGCATGTGGATTAAAATGGCTAACATTTATGGAGACTCAGCTGACTTGACTAGCCTACTAGTCATGGAACCTAGAATTTGATCAATCTTACTCATGAAAAATAGACAAATGAAGTATTACATATAAAAGGATTCTTCTTGACTCCTAGAAACATTTTGAAGCAAAAATACACACATAAATGACACTAAAGCAACAAAACACACTAAAAAATAGAAAAACCACAAATAAAGCAATGTGCAAGAGTACTTGGAGGCAAAGACAGACCTATTTACCTACATACAAAGATTGTGAGATAACACTAGTAGCATAATTTAAGATACCTCCCATTGACAGGGATGGTAAGGCTCTCTCCATTCAACCTAGAAATCTCAAATACATTTCTTTCCTTGTAACCTATGATAACATAAGGCCCACTGCAAATACTATTAAATTGGAGTGTTTTCCTAGTTTTGCATGACCCTCATCCCATTTGAGGACTATATCACCTTGTTGGAATGTATTTTATGAAGCTCTCTTATCAAATTACCTCTTCACTTGGTGATGATTGGACCACATAATGTGTATATCAGTGTCCCTTATCTCCTTAAGTTATCTCAGCCCATTCAACCTTATCTATATAACATCATCTTCTAGGAGCTCAAGTTGATGTGCAAGCTCTAATGTAGGAAATTCAAGAGGTATAAAAAGTTTGGCTTCTTTCCCATAAACAAGAAGGTATGGGGAGTGTCTATTAAATTTATTAGGTGTCACTATATCTACCCATAGGGTGGTCCTTAGTCTAGTATGCCACTCCCTCTGACTATCCTCCATAGTTCTCTTGATAATCCTCAACAAGTTTTTATTTGTGGACTATGCTAGTCCATTGCCATATGGGTAATAGTTAGAGGATGCATTGAGATAAATTACATGTGAAATATCCCACTCACATAATTTTTTACTACTGAAGGCTAATGCATTGTCATAAATGATTGTAAAATGTACACTTAATCTAGTCATAAGGCTATCATAAAAGTCCAAGTTAGAATCTTCATTAGCTTCCTTAAGGGTAGTTGCTTAAACCCACCTTGTAAAGTAATATATATATATAATGATCCATTTATGTCCTTTATTTTATGGGTTGTATCATCTCAATGAAATCTAATACCCATTGCATGAAAGGTTGTTCTACTTGTATAGGTCGCAAGGGAAGGGTAGCCAGTTTCTGCTTTCCAACAAACATTGCACATTTTGGGAATTTAATTACCCAAGAGTGTGAATTTATATACATTATGGGAAAAAAATTCCTATCTCTAATTATGTTAGAGGATATGGTATTGGTATCAAAGTGCCCACTATTTGGGTCATCATAGAACTGCTCAAGCATCTTGTCTATTTGGCTTGATTCCACACACCTTAAAATCATGCCTCCTATGTCTCTCTTGAAAAGTAATCCATCTATCTAGACATAAGGTACACTTTACAACCTAAAGTGCCTTTTATTGTTTCTATCTATTCCCATAGGACACTAGCATGACTTAAAAAATCTAAGTATATCATGCATCCAACTGAAAGGTGTGTTGTCTATATCTTCTTTTTGGTTATCATGGACTGTCAACACTTGATATTTATCTTGTTTTGCCTCTAATATAAGGAATTCACATAACCCTATGCCCCTTAAAATATTTTTAACGCTAACCTCAAGGTCATAATCCATACATTTTTTCACCCATCTAGCTCTTTTCTCATTGAGGTCTTTATTTAGTATAAACTCTTTAATACTTGGGTGTACACCATGAGTATGATCTTACTATTGGATACTATGTGCCTAAATTTATTCAAACCTCTCACTACTATAATAACATGTTTATCTACACTATACCTCTCCTCATATCCCTCTAAGGCCTGACTAAAGAAAGTAATAGGCTATTCCAAACCTTGTTTATTCCATTTTATCAACATGATAGATATTACATATAATGAAAAGAAGGCATACAAGTATAATTCTATGTTAAAATAAAGATCAAGAATCATGGGGGAATGAAATTTGGCCTCCTTTATGGATTTAAAACTCCTCTTACCTTATTTGGTCCATATAAACACCTTTGATTTTCTTAACATGTGAGTAAGAGACTTGATAAACTTTGCAAAGCCTGGAATAAACCTTCTTATAAAATTAAACTTTCCTAAGAAACTATGTAGACCCTTCTTATGTTTTAGCAAGGTTAAGGATAAGATGGACCTAATTCTTTAAGGATTTATTGAAATACCATCCTTGGACACTACATGGCCTAATAACCTACCCTCATGAACACTAAATATACATTTTTTAGGATTCAATAACACACCAAATTTTCTACATCTTTCAAATACTAACCTTAAGTGACCAATGTCATTATTTGGGTCCTTTGAGAAAATAGTGATGTCATGTAATTAAATGAACACCATGTCATTGATCAAATCTTCAAATGCAACATCCATTACCCTCTAGAAAGTTACTCCAAGATTTGATAGTCCAAAGGGCATTTTCATATATGCATAAGTACCCCATTTTGTGGTGAAGGTAGTCTTATGCATATCTTCTTCCTTGACCATAATATAAATATAAACACAATATCCATCAAGTAATGAGTGTATCTAAGAACCTTCCACCATTCGAATAATTTTATCTATTTAGGGTAGTGGGTAATGGTATTTTAGGGATGCCTTATTGAGGTCCCTAAAGTCAACACATAAATGTATTTCCTCATTTTTATACCTCACTAGCATAAAGTTTTCCACCCATGAGGAATGTTTAAGGGGGAATATTATCTTTGATTTAATAAAATTAAATATCTCCCTTCTCATCAACTCCTCCACTTTTGGGTTGACAGGTATTTATTTCTACCTGATCGGTCTTGCATTGCTCTCTAGTTCAATGATATATTGTGCAAGTTTGGGATCAAAAGCATTCAAATCCTTGTATTCCCATGCAAATATATCATATAATTATTGGCATAAAAAATCAAATGCATCTCTCTCTTTTATTTTGTTAATCTTTCCAAACTTCAACAATTTATATTTAAAGATCTCTATCTTTTCATAATGTTCCTCCTTGGCTAAGATACATGCCTTGCCTTTTCTCACTTGGTCATCTTCATTAAAGATGATTTCCAATGTCACAAGCCCCTTAGGCAAATTTTTAAATCTCAAATGCACTATTTGATCATCATAATGATGTTGGAATTTGTTTTGATTATTATGGTAGAATTCTACCTCTTATATTAGAATATAATTTGGTCATCATTATCAAACACCTACCAACTCACCTCATTATCAAGTATATTTGGCCTAAATATGACCTTGATCTTATCTTGAATCTAGTTTCCTTTTACTCCTATAACCTCATATTGATTTTGAATGGATACAATCCTATCTGTATTTTGATTCACCTCTCTTTTTATGGATTGTATATTGAATGCCAAGAAGTCCTCAATGAGATCCCATACATGATGTGTGTAAGATTGCAAATGATGGTTCTTGATAGGACTTATTCATCTCACTTGTTTCATAACAAGATCACTATTACCCTTGACTTGAAGAAGTTTGACGCCTCTTTTTCTTGCCTCTTGAAAACTATGTAAAAGAGCTTCATATTTAGTTGTATTTTAAGTGTAACTAAATTGAATTGTTGTAATTGACTAGTAATTTTGACTTGAGGATGAGACCAATAGGGCTCTAACTCCACTACCATTATTTAACCTTAAGCCATCAAAGAATAAGGTCCATAAACCATCTTCCTCATGAGTGGTATTAGCTATCCAAGGTATAGAAACACCCTCCTCATGCATACAATACACCCTTAAGTCCGCTTCTTCAATATTGTAATAGGGATCAAACACATGATTGTTATTTTCCCATTCATATAGGTATAGGTCTGAAATACCTTCAAGATGGTCATGATGCTCTTGTTCACTTAAATTTTCATCCTCTTCAAATATGGTACAATTGACATTTGCAAGGTTATGCATATAGGGATCCAAATGGAACCTAGAGATAGGTTCTAACCTAATAGTGACCCTAGTCCCATATCTGGTCCTAAAAACCATGTATGACCAGTCAAAGGATAAATAGCCCCTAATTGTTGTAATAAAGTCTGTAGATAGGCATAGGGAAAAATATTGGGGTAGGTCTACAACCATTACATCATAGGTGATGACATAATTTGGGTAAGCTACCAAAGTGATCTTAAGATCTTTTAATATACCTACTATTTTAGTGGGGAAAACATCCAACTAGAGAACACTTTTTTCATTAGGCACATACTTAAGATCAAGCTTATCTTCTATGGGTTTGGGCATAACTAAGGTTGAATCTCATGAATCTATCATATAATTATGCACTAATTAGTCCCCTATGATGAGTAAAAAATAGAATGGAGGGGGTTTGACAGATTTAGGGGGATGAATAACATTATGAACTTGATCTTGATTAGGAGCTTGGCTAGGAACTTGAATTTGACAAGGTTGATTACTATTTATAAAAAAATCATTCACCTTATCATCTATCTCATTCAAATGAGAAGGCTTGAAAAGCTCTTGATGAATAATATATTTCTATCTTAGAATAGACATAGTAACAATATCATTTTTCATAATATCCACAATGTTGAAAGGAAGACTAGTACCTTTGAACTACACCTTGGAAGTACAAGTATCACTTGGTACTCGAGAGACATGAGAAAAAATATGAGAATTTTATTGTTTCCCATGATGTTGAGGTTTTTGTTGAGTTTTAAAAGATTTTGTAGCTATATCTAAAGTGGTAAGATATTGATTAACTTGTGGAGGTGCTGAATAAGCCTTAAGTTGCCCTAAACTATTATCCAACATCCTCATCTTAGCCCTTGTATTGGATGCAATTGGTTGATTTTCCCTTTGAGTATTTTTCCCCATGTTTAATACTACATGCTCAAACATATTCTCCCCTTATTAAAATTTTATGCACATGGTATCAATTGGTGCCTTACCCATGCTCACTTTCTATTGAATCTAATATTTTAATGGTGTCAAGGCATACACATTACCTTGATTCATTGGAGGGCCTTGTGGTGGAAGAGGAATTATGTCATGGCCTTAGAATGAAGGAACATACTACCAACTAGAATCTTGATACATTTCTCCACTTGTATCTATTACCATCTCATTTGGATGCCCTCCTAATTACCATTAACCCTCTTGCGTAATGTTATTTTATGTGGGGACCAAAGCTCTTGAGTTAATTGTAGATGTGGGGTTATAACCACTATAAGATATGCCTTGATTAATTTGGCCTTGGGATTTTTAATTTGATGGATAAGGAGGTATATTTAAAGATTGATCAAGGGATTGGGCCTGGAAGGGAGCTTGATATGGCCTATAATAATTCTATTATTGTTTCTCTAGATCTATTAGCTTGTTGTTTTATGACTTCAACAAACTCTCAATCCTTGAAAATTTGTCCATTGATTATGATCATATTGGTCTTGATTATTTGGAGTGGGAAATGGATCAATGGTAGGTGAGGTTGGATAAATATTATGAAAAAGTGTCATGCAAGGTCTTGGCATGAGTTTCCCTACTTGCATCAAACATTTTTATGCCCTTATAGCTATCTCATAAGCCCCAAGTAGAGTTGTCCCACCCATAGTTTAGATTCATGAATACAATGTCTAAATTCAATTCGCTCAAATACTAAATAAAATCATAATTGAGTGTGGGTTTAATGATGATAGGGATCCCATCCCAAATATTTTGGAATCTATAGTTTAAATCAACCATAGATTATTAGGATGCCCTATTGATTAAGGTGAGTTATTTAACAAGTGATACATGGTCACTTATATCCTCAAAATGTTTATATAGACACTCAAAAAACTCATTCCAAATATTTATTGAGGTAGGATCTATAACCCTATACCATTATAGGTCTTTTCCCTTCAACTATGTGGCTAGTAGTCTCATGACTACATTCTCTTGTATAATGTTATATACTAAACAAAGGTTTGTAATGCCATCTATGTTATCTATAAGGGTAGTGGAGCTATCTCTTATAAATTATGCTAGACTCTTCAAAGAGGTATTAGGGATATAATCATGTTACTAAAGGTTAAGAAGGCTACCACCATTGAAGGGTATACAATCTTGTATTCTGGGCTTTGCCATTTGCATAATGGGGATTACACTGCTTAAAACAATAAGATGAATATGAGATGAATATTTATTTTGGGGATAAAAAATTGTCCTATTTAATCTTGATATTTTATATGAATTATAATTTATCTTAATGAATTTAAAGGGAATAACTTTACTAGCTGACCTTCTAGTAAATTTTGGAATGAGAGATCTTGTCTAAATGATGATATGAAATCTGTAACTTGGAAAATCTTTCACTTATTATGATGGTGGATGTCTTCCTCTACTATGAATACTTATTATTGACTATATAATTTGTTCATGCCAAAGATAATGTGTCCCATTGGGCATCCCATAAATTATTGAAGGTTCTAAGTTACACCTTGGCTGAGCAAAGCATTGTTCAAGTCTTCTACCCAAACCTAGTCTAACATGGGAATGACCCTAAGATGTGGGTTACCTAAGTTTTGGTTAGACCTCTAGGATTTTTAATGAGGATAGCTCTTCATATATGGATACTTGAATCTCTTTTATTAAAACCTATTTTATTGGGATGAAAAGTGGAGAAAATAAATGAATGAAAATCTACTTTAAGTGTGTTGACACAATAAATGTTCAACGATCCAATCTCAACTTAGACACTTTCATGACTCCTAATGAATCCAATGGAGACAAGGATTGATTATATTCCATGATAGAGTTTCAATATGAGTATTTTGTATGAATTTTGAAAAGATACTTGTAACTTAAGGACAAGAAGAGATAGGTCTATGTAAGGCACTATGGGCTTATGACACTTCAAGGGAAACTTCACTAGCTAACACTTCACATAACTTGAAAGGAACTAAAAATATTAAATCAAGGTACATGAAGGGCCTACAGATGATGAAAAAAACATACATTCTACAAATCAAACTTTAATAAAGAACACTTATCATTAAACCAAAATCTAAAATTATCTTATATTGTTTCAAAGAGTTTACAAATTGATTTTAGCACAAGTTTACTATACCTAGCCAAGGGATACAAATCAAGATCTCTAAATTAGTATTTATAGGAATAAAGAAGGTAAGAGAGAGAAAGAGAAATCAGCGCTGAAGGGGTCATTAATGAGCCCAATTTCACTCAAAATAACCACCATCGTAATCCTTCTCAAGCTACTCTATTACATTAATGCCATTATATATTTCTATGGCATGATGGAGAATGTGAAGATAAATACCAATTATAGGAAGTAATCCCCACCACCACATGAATCCTTCTTGATCTTCTCTACATTAATGCCCTTCACTATCTTCCTTAATCATGCTTGTTCATTTTCTAACATTCCTTGTGCAATCACCATTATACCAGTGCTTGTAAATCCTAACTATAAATATACTATACATGAAAACTAATCACACTATTGGTTTTCATATAGTCATGATCACAAATTTAGATCCATAGGGTAGGGTCTCTTGAATCTAAATGAGATGTAAAACCTATGTCTAGAAGCTCTTGAAAAGCTTCACAGGGCTTTAATGATATTAGACAAATTTGTAAAGTCTACCCCTAGTTATCTATATCATTTTTGATCTTTAATTTATGTATTTTTCCTGCTTAGGGTGGTGAGATCCTTTTTCCAATGTGTTTAAATTCATGGAATCCTCTAGATTGACCTTAGTTGAATTTTATCTCCATTAAAGTCTCTTAGCTTTTGATTTTTAATGTCAACCAATTATCCTGATTTGGGCTCCTCATATTATGCCAACTATCATATATTCATTCATCCTATAGGACATTACTATCATATCTTTGACTTCTTGACTTGATGCACACTGTAGATCTCCCTTTGTATAAATGAATGCAAGTTGTAGATCTTTTGCAAGTATAACATAGTTGAAACACATGGTAGCTTCTCATTAGCTTTCAAGATTCACTAACTTGTTGAACCCTTGATCACTATTGATCTACTTTATATGATTGCATGCTCACCATCAATCTGCTTAGACCCACTGACCATGTCAATTGATGCATACCGTAAATCTTTATTTAAGCACCCAATATCTTGAAAATTGTCATTGATACATTTATGATAATTTTTTTGATCACCATTGATCTTTAATGCATAATAAAATATGTGTCATTAGATCTTTAGGACTTGTAGACACTATAAAACTACACATAATAGTCATATATGTCAAAACACCCTTGGATCAGACAATTACCTAACTTATGACCATAACCCTGAGTCAATTTAGTGAACTAGATAAAACCAACTCATTAACCTCCCTTTCTACCCCACTTAAACTTGAACATTTGACCACTGATATTCACTTTGACCACCGATGGTCACCTTGACCATGACAATCAAGTCTTCCCCTTATGAACAAAGATAACTTGAGTTGTGTGCAAGCTAACATGTCAAAATATAATATGGATAGCATGCTAACACATCACAACAACCAACCAAACCTCTTATGGAACCTTCTACCACCATCTATATTTGTATATATAAGAAGGAGAGTAAGAAGTGGAAAGGGATTGATCCATTCATCAAAGAATTTAGCAATTATGTAATCAAACTATCAAACAACACTCATCAAGAGGTTCTTCATCAAGAACTTCTTTGGAGGTCTTCCCTTTAACAAGTCAGTAACTATAATAGAGACCCAAACCTCTACCAAAATTATTATTCAGGCCAAGTACCATTACTCAACCAAAATTGCTTCTTATCCCATCTTTAACCATCAGATAATGAGTTAAGTACTTTTATTATTTCAAGTTTTATTTATTTAGTTTCTGACATCTTTACTTGAACCACACCCTTCTGCCTATTACCCTCTAACCCCTTGACTCCAAATACACTTCCAAACCATTGATTGACCCCTTGTAACCTAAACTAGACTCTTATTTGAACACCTTTATAACCCACAAAAATCATCGATGGTCACCCTAACCATCAATGGTCATCTTCAACTGTTGAGAGTTACCCAACCATCAATGGAAACTTAACTACTGATAATCATCCCAACTGCTAATAGTCACTATGGTAGTAAATAACAACAAGCTATTTCTATCTATTTACCCTTAGTCAAATTACATTTTTTTTGTCCTTTCCTATTCACATACCCTTTCTTAATTTTTTGAATCCAACCTAACATATTTAGCATTAGTATTGACCCACTATTTTCTTAATTAGTCTATTTTCCTTTATCAAACATTTATTTCTTCTTGTACTCTTTAAATATTTTCTATCATTTGATGTAATTACTTCATCATCACTTATTTCAATTTAACTATTTTAAGAGTGTGTAATGCCAACCTCCTAGTAAGCTCATGCTTCTTACATCTAGATTATGCTAGGCAATCCACCTTACTACCCAATCTACAACCCCTTTGCATTAGTGTTTTCTTTTCTACAGGTCATTCTTCTGAAGATAAAGAGGAGCTCTTCATAATCATTTGGATCACACGTGCACAAAAAAAATAGGTTCTTCTACCTTACCCATAATTATTTTCCTACTTATTCTTTAATTAGAAAATGAACAAAAAATTAGAGAAACATCTTGTCATGCCCAATAGGACCTAGCAGCATCTAGATGCTCTTTTATTATTTATTCTATGCTCATATAAAGAAATACAAATTTATTCTGGGTATAAAATAAACCTTGCATATACTTATTTCTTGCATGCTTAGCTCATTTAGTTAAATTAAAATTAAAGTAATCAATTGTAGCTTCACTTATTTATCACACACTATACCAATTCACTTAAATCAAGTAAACATCAAAATAATTGACATAAGGCCAAACTAGGGTTTCATCTCCTAGAAGATCACCTTCACCCCTTGGCTATCTTACTTGAACGTCACTACCAAGAAGAGAAATCAAAACTTAGCTCTCTAGTTGAGTCTAAACTCTAGAAATTAGTTTATACTGGTTAAGCATCTGACACCCTTATTGATATGATGTGTGAAGTGAGGGGGTAGGCCCCAATACCAAGAAATGTATTGATTTATAACATAGATCATTTTGAGAGCCTTAAACACCTAAAACTAACCATATATTTCTTTTCTAGTACCTGTTCTACAAACCAAATTCTTCTTCACACTTTCCAACTAAGGCATAAGCCAAAAGTGAGATAAAAGGTACCCTAATATTTTAAACACACTCTAGTGTATGTTTTGATTAATTTGAGATCTTTTATTTTGTTTGATTTGTGTTTTCATTGTGAGCTTTCCTTTATTCCTTTCTATTTCTCATATGGTTTTTACTAGACAATAGCTAAGGAACCAAACCAACCAAGAACCACCTTCCTCTACTTCTTCCTCCATGGAGTATACCTCAGATGTTGAGGGTTCTCCCCATCATTCTACCCCCTACCATGCCTTGGATAGTTATCCAAGGTGATGTGTATTTCACCACTTTCCTTGATAACAACCCCATGGCCCTCCAACATTACCTCAACACCCTATCTCATCATACCCCTGCTTTAGTTCTTCTTAGTGATCCATCTTATGGGATGCCTCCCCATCTAATGGTTTTGACTACCTCTACCCAACCTATAATCACTCAAGAATCCTCCTCCACCAATAATCCACATACCACCTCTACCCAAACTCAATCAAACAACCAAACCAATAACCAAACACCCCCTACACTAACCAATAATTCCTTCAACATAGGGTAAACCTTACCTTTAGTTACCTAAACCCCATCCACCATGGGTATACCTTCTACCCATATTGACAATATTCCCCTCATCACTGTCAACCTACCAATTTCCACCACACTTTAAAGTGTGGTGATTTTTATACCTTCTACCCTTCTACCTATCAATACCAAAGTTACCACTCACCCCAACCAATTAACCCATCCATAACTATAACCCAATCCATATCAATTTCCCAAGATACAAATTTAATCATACCTCCCATCTAATAGACATAAATCCCTCAACAAATACCTATGACACCCTACCCATGCTATATTCTTAACCCACAAGGATACATAGCTCCATCTTCTACCCAACCTCTTGTGTCCATTAACCCTTATGTGGCATCATCCCAACCCTCCATGACCACATACCAACAGGTGGCATTCTCTTAACCTTTTATCATTTATATATATATTTCATCCACCCAACCTTAGCAAAACATACCATATAACTATGGAACTACCCAACCCCAAATAGATTTGGTCAAAATGTTGATGGACAAAATGACCAACCTAGAGTCATCTATCTCTAGGGATCACAACCTCTTGTCTTATGAACAAATATATAACAAACCTATCCACCCATTCATCCCCATATAACCTTACCCTCCTCAATGAGAAATACCCAAATTTTCTAAGTTCCAAAGCAAGGAGGACCCCCAACAACACCTAAGAGCATTTTGGAATTCTTGTTACTTTATTTCCTATGATGATGCTCTTATACTTTTCACCTTCCCTATGTCTTTATTTAGACCAACATTATATTGATATAGTACTCTCTCTAAGAACTCCTTCTTTTCCTTTTCCCAACTTGCCCAAACATTTTTAGACCACTTTTAAATTAATATATCTAAGAAGGTCTCCATCACCAACCTTTATTCCATTAGGTAATTTGATGATGAATTAATTACCAATTTCATAGCTTGATGGAGAAGTTTTATCAATAATCTCTCTTTCTCTTTTACCCAACCTGAGTTGATTGAAATTTTTTCTCAAGATTATGCCAAACACATCACCCATACTCTATAGGTTCAAACCTTTAGACCTTTGATAAAACTTTCACCATGGAATGCAAACTAGAAATTAGAGCCATAAATGAGGGGAAGTTGAAACTAAGAAATAAATACTCTAACTTCAAATCCAACAACCCTTACTCATTCAAAACCACCAACCAATCTAACTACCCTAACATTAAAAGGCAACTGCAAGCATGCTTATCCTTAAAACCACTCCACCTCTGATTATCAACCAACCTAGCTAAACTAACCCCTCTAAATCCTCCAATCAACAAACATAAAATCAAAATTGGGCTTCCCAAAAATAATACACTCCACTAGGGGATTCATATGCTTCATTTTTGGATAAGTTGCTCAAATCCAACATCATTAAGATTTCCCCCATCAAACCTCCTCAATAATTTAATGATTCTCATATTGTGCCTATTTGGTACAATGAGAATGATCTATGTGCTTTCCATCAATTCATTAGACATGACATTAGTAGGTTTAATATATTTAATACCATTGTCCAAAACTTGATTAATAAAGGAGAACTTGTATTGGCCAATCCCAATGTAACCCCAAATCAGTCACTTGACATCTTTTGACAACCTTTTCCCAATCATGCCCTTCTACCAACCATGATGACAATAAACTAGAATCATCTCACACTCATGAGTTCCATATGGTCAATGTAATTATCAATGAACCTATCATTAAGGAAACCATTTCCTCAACTACCTCTTCCTTCACTCCACTTATTAAAGTGGTGGAATCACCCTCCATTCCTTTAGGCACCCAAACAAAGGAAGAAATCACCTCTTTTCCTTTACTTGATAAGACAGTAGACTTACCCACCTCTCCTTTGATACATACATGAAAGGAGTAAAAATTCTCCATCACACCTTCCTCCACCATCAAGGAATCACCTACTCTCTCTTCAAAAACCATTCCACAAGGAGACATCTCTTTACCTACTCCTTTCATGGGTAAACATCTTCCCAAATCTTAGAACCTTTCATCAAGGACAAACATGAATAAACCACTCCCTCACCTCAACTTATGGGCCTAATCTTTGAATCCAATGCCCAAGGAACCAAACCTATTTATAAACCCTTATCTAGATTGGTCCAAAGCCTAGAATTTTCTTCTCAACTTGATTTGGACCGAGCCACCTTTTAGCACCATCTTGGGCTCCCCTATAAAAAAATCATGAACCTTTAACCTCACTTTCATACACCATTAAACCTATCATCACCTCAATCCCTTCATCAAACACTAATCCTTCCAAAATCATGGAATAACCATCCAAACCATATCCATCCAAAATTATCAAATCACCTTGCACCTCTCTAATCAGACCTATCAAAAAAATATGGGTACTTCCTACTCCTATATCCACCCATCTTTTATTTTGGACTTAACCCCATCTAGTCTACCAAATAAAACCATAACCAAACAAACCAAGAAGGTGGAAATACCCAAACTCCCACCTAGAACCAGATCCATACCACCCCTTTCTATTTTACCTTCTATCTTAGGACCCCATCCTTTTTCCATCCTAAGAGCTCATCCTTATATCAAGAAGGCCAACCCTCCCAAAGTTACCCAAACTAAACTTCCTCCTTTTATCCTACCTTTACCTACCCCCTCCAAAACATCAAACTCCTCATCATTTTTAGATAATTTATCTACCTCCACTTACCCACCTATCTCTAAACCTTCATCATCCCAATCATCCACCTCCAAATATTTCACTTTTAAACCTTCCACCTCAATACCATCTAATACCAAACAACCCCAATCAAACCCACCTACAAAAACCATCCTACCACCTAAAACTTTTATATTCAAGCCTACTTCTAAGAAGGATCCCACCCCAAAAACCAAAATCTAATCACCATCAACACATTTACTCAAACCTTATTTAACCATTTTACAAAGGTTATTACAAACTTCCTCTTTGAAGCTACCACCTATCAAACCCTTTAACCCTTCAAGTCCCAAACCATCTCGGTTTGATGATAGTTTAATATACTCATACCATAAGACACCTGGGCACAACATGGAGAAATGTAAATCTCTTGAAGCACTTAGCCATAACTTATAGGATGAGGATTATCTATTATCATATGAACCTCTCTTAATCCCATTATCAACCCAACCACCAAACAAATATATCCAACCCTTACCCACTCCTAAACTCTCATCTAAGAGTGAGTAAGAACTAAATAATCCTTTTATCCCAACACTACCCCTCATCCACACCATCCATATGGTCACCTAATCTAAAGCCCAACAAAAATGATAAGGAGAAGGCCAAAGTTTCCATTGCATGGATGTATCCTTCCACACCTCAACCTTCCAACTAGACTCAAGCACCTTCACCTTCAATCAAACCCAAAAAATTTTATTAGGGTGCCTCTCCCTCTAACCCTTCTAAATCTATCCATCAAGTAGTTCTAAAATAGCTTCACCAAACACTAGTGAAGATGAGCCTATATGAACTGATCAACACCTCACCCCATCACTGTTAAGCATTGATAGAGGCCCTATAATCTATATAGGTCTAACCTAAAGACCCTAAACCTATTGTATACTTTATTAGAGATCTTTGACTTTCCACCCTTGTCATATTTAAGGATTTAAAAATACCTTCTATTCATCTTGAAGATATCGACCCTCCTCTCTTCATCACTACATACATCAATAAAACCTGCATCAAGAGTGTGATGATTGATGGATGAGCTAGTATTAATATTATATCCTTATATGATTATGAATAACTCTAGTTTCTAAACAATATCATGTCATAAACCACAATGGTCCTTTGTTCCTTTAATGATACTATGGCCACAACCTTGGGAATAGTTGTCCTCCATATTTGTTTGGGACCTCACACACTTCTAAAACTCTTCTATGTTTTAGAAGGCAAGTTCCAATACAAAATATTACTTGGATGCCCTTAGATACATTCTATGAGTTATGTCCCATCCAACTTGAATTAATGTATCAAGTTTGAACATGAGGGTCAGGTCATCACCATACAAGTTGACCCTAGTCCTTCTGTATCTTACAACATGACATATTGACCTAACAAATATATTCTTCCTCACTTATCCACCTCACCAAAAACTAATAAAAAATCCACCCCTACCATCTATGAATCTTCAACTATCTCATATATCCCTTCTTCTTAGATCCCCATAAAGAACCCCTTAGAACCCATGTTTAAACATCTCACTGGGAGAATATCATATTTTTGCCTTGGATGCCTTCCCTACCCCTCAAGAGTATGGGAACCTTGCCCATAATCCAAATTATGATCCTAATATTAGAAAAATCATCCATTTTAGGCTTCCTAACCATCAAACCAATTTCATCTATGGGGGACTTGATCATCTCCTTCTAGATTCTTCGACCACCTCTTGTATCTAACTATTTACCTCTAATTTCTCCTATCTAGATAAACTAGAATTTACCAAATTATACCTTAGACATTATGATCATGGGCCTGATGATCTACCATTGATTAAAACCCAAAAAATTCATGAGATATTTAGCCTTGGCTTAATCCCACTAGAATAACCCACCAATCCACTCAAACCCATCACCACTATTGAGGAAGACATTCCATCCTCACCAACCCCATCTCTTTCAAAGTCTAAGGATTTTGAGACCATCCCTTATAATTTTTTAGTTAATACAATTATTTTTGGCCCCTTGACCTATCAAAAATATGGTCAAACTAAAACCTTTCCTCTAATTCATCCTAAAATGGTAGAAAATGATTATCCTATCATCCACACCATCCAATGTTGGGAGAATGATTCCATTCTCACCTATCTTGGTGCAAGGGATTCTTCTATCCATAAATCCATTCCTTTTGAGAACCAAACCATGTTGAATTAATCCACTATTTATGTCAACTTGGGTACTTAGGATAACCCTTGCATTGTAAAGATTAGTCAATCCTTAGATTCTACAGAGTAATAAGATTACCCTTCATTCATGATCAAAACATAGCATTTACTTGGTCATATCAGGATATGCCCATAATATATCCTTCCATATCTCTCCATAACATCATCATCCATCTTGACACTAAGCCTATTAGGCAAAAGCTTCATAGGATGTACCCTCATATCACCCTTCTAGTCAAAGAAGAGATTTAGTGCTTCTTATCTGTTAATTTCATTTAACCCATTGACCATCTATCATCAACAAACCCATAAGGGTATTTCACCTTTGCATTGAATTTTATGACCTCAATCTTACTTGTCTAAAGGATGACTTCCCTTTGCCTAGTATCGACCAATTTGTTGATCTTACAGCTGGCTACGAGATGTTATCTCCCATGGACCATTTCTCAAGATATAATTAGATATTGATTTCCCCCAAGGATAAACATAAGACTTCCTTCATCACCCCATGGGGAAATTTCTGTTATAGGGTCATGCCATTTGGTTTTAATAATGTTTGGGAAACCTAATAGCATTTGATGACCTACATCTTCCATGATCTCATCCACAAAATCATAGAAGACTATGTAGATGATCTCCTTGGGAAGTCATAATACCATAAGGATCATCTAGAAGTTCTCAAAATTATCTTTGAATGACTAATCCATTTTCACATTTGACTCAACCCTAAGAAATGTGTTTTTGGGGTCCTCTCTGGAAATCTTCTTGGATTTATCATCTCTCTTCAAGGAATCAAAGTAGACCCTACTAAAGTCAAAGTGATCTTTGATATGCCACCTCCAACCCACCTTAATTAACTTTATATCCTATAGGGTAAGCTCCAATCCATCTACTACTTCATCTCTTAGTTATCAGATAGATGTCAACCATTTAACCATTTTCTCAAGAAAGGTACATCTTTTAAGTGGATAACAAACTACCAACAAGCCTTTGATTTACTCAAAGAGTACCTTATTTCTCCACCCATTCTTATACCTCTTAAATAATACCAACCCTTCTAACTTTATATCTCTACCACCGACCATTCTTTAGGGGCAATGCTCATTCACCATGATGAACAAAATAAAGAGCAAGTTGTCTACTATATAAGTCAAACACTTATATAGTATGATAATTGATACACCCATACCGAGAAGTTTTAACTCACCTTGGTTTTTTTGTCTTCCAAACTTTTCCATTACCTCCTCAATCACAAAACCTTTATCATTGTTATAAATATTGTCATTGATGTCAAAGGTCTAGCATTATTGGTGATAAAGGCCCCATTGCATTTAATGTTGCTTGTAATAGATATATCTTATCTAATGTGAGTTAATATTTATTTAATATTAATGAATATATTTTTGGTTGCATATGAGACAAAAGAAGGGCCCATGGAGAAGTCAAAGAGCCATGGGGTAAAGACAAAAGAAGTATGGGACACATTTTCCCATGAAGAGTCATCTTGGGGAATTCCAAGAGTCACCAAGTGAAGACAAAAGAGGAAGGGCACAATTTCTCATGAATGGACACTTTGAGGATTACGAAAAGTCACCAAGATAAGGGAAAAAGTGGGAAGGACGTTTTTGGTCATGAAGGGTCACCACATGAATTTTCAAAGGCAAGGATATGAAGGGTCATACAAGTTTGGCACCATTTTCAATGAGGATTGAAGGGTCACAAAGGGGGAAGGCCAAAGGTCATTTGGAAAGCTATAAATAAAGGCTTGAGAAGCCATTTGTAATATGTGGGAGAGAGGTTGATTTGATATTGTAATATCTAGCTTAAAAGAGCAATTTTGAGAGATGAATATGATTTGTTTTTGTTATATCTATCTTAGAAGAGCAAAGGTGAGAGAGAGGAAAGAGATGTTTTAATGAACTATCATTTGTTGAGATAACAAAAATTGAGAGATAGTTGTGTGGTATACACAAAGGGGTTAGTGCTCATGTGGGTTGGTGCTCATGAATTATTGCTAAGTTGGTGCTCAAAAAAGGGGTTGGTGCTCACAAATTGTTACTGGGTTGGTGCTCAAAAAAGGGGTTGGTGCTCTTGTGGGTTGGTGATTATGAATAGTTGTTGGGTTGGTGCTCAGCAAAGGGGTTGGTGCTCCTGTGGCTTGGTGCTCATGAATATTTGTTGGGTTGGTGCTCAGCAAAGGGGTTAGTGCTCTTACAAGTTGGTGCTTGCGAATATTGTTTGGGTTGGTGCTCATTCATATACTTGAGAATGTTCTCTGTGGTTTTTCCCACATTGGGTTTCCACATTATATTTGGTGTGTCTCTCTCTTGTGTGGTGTTTATTGTTTTAGTTTTATTGCATATCTTGAATGTTTGATTAAGTGGAATTTGATTAAGGGAGAGTTTTATGAGATATATGATATACTGATTCACCCCCCCTCTTAGTATATCCCATGCTTAATAATTGGTATCAGAGTAGGTTCCTTTTTGAAAAGTTTTACTGCTTGAAGGTAGATCAAGGAAAAGCACAAGATGGCCAAGTAGCTAAAGAAGGAAAATCAAGAGTTGAAATTTGTGGTTGAAGCTCTTAAAGAATAAGTGTGTATCTTGGATTCTAAGTTGGCTATAGAAGTAAAAGAAAATAAGATATTTATTCAAGATCTTAAGAATCAGTTAGAGGTTGAAAATTCAAGTTTGATATCCAGAGAAGAAGAGTGTAATCAGTTGAAGGTTGAGTTAGGTTATTTAAAGGATAATCATGACAAGCTTATAATCAAGGTTGAGAAAGATAATGAAATATTAGTCCAAGGAAAGAAGGATGCAAGTTTTGAAGGAAAATTAAAGAAGCCAATCAGGCAACCCAATGCTTTCAAGTTTTCAAATTATTTTCATGGCCGTTGTTTTTTTTGTCATCATGTTGGTCATAGGGCAAGAGACTATATGAGGAGAAGCAATCAGTCAAAGGGAGATCTTAGTCACATTTAAGAAAGAGGTATGAGAAATATTGTTTGCTTTTGTTTTCATGAGGTTGGCCATATTGCTAAATTATGTCAAAATAAAGTAAAGAGATATTCAAAGTATATCAAAGGATATAGAGCCCCTAAAAGATATGAGAAGAGTCAAATTAAGGTTTAGAGACCTAAAATAGTAAAGGTTGATCAGGTTGAGTTTAAGAGTGAAAATGAATTACTTGCTATTGTAGATAAAGAATAAGATAAGAAGGATTGTGCAGAATCTCTTGTTACATTTGAGCATGAGCTTTGTCAAGAAAAGATAGTTGCAAAAGTTGAGAAGATGAAAAACATCATAAATGATAAGGTTAGTAAGTCAAAAAGGTTATACATGCTTAAACGGATTCTAAAAGAAAAACACAAGAAGATCAAGGAAGAAATAGAGGAGATGTGGGAATCTCCTACGATTTATTTCTAGGGCCCTTTGTGTGGGGTGTCTCTTCTAGGCTTCAAAGAGACACTTTTAAGGAAAATTGAAGCAGGGTGGATGCTTTTGGATCTTGGCTATGTTACATGAAAATAAGATGGGTTGGTAGATTAATTTGTATATCTTTTGAGGGAATAGATTTTTGAAGAAAATTTTGCATCAGTATTATGGTTTGAGGCTATGCAGTGTTTAAAAGTTTAAAAGTGTTTCAAATGATTATGATCATAATAAATTAGAATGTTGAAAAAGAGCTAACAATTTTAGAAAGAAGGAAAAGGATACTCATGCAGATTCAAGAAGAAGGATCAGAGTTTCAAAGCTCCATTCATTAGAAAGAAGGTTCAGACATGTTCATGGTAGAAGAAACAACCTGAAGATTCTATGTTAGTGCAGACAGCTTTGTATGTAAGAAATGAAGATCGGCCATGGTTCATTAATAGTGGATGTTTGAGGAATATGTAGGAGATAAAAGTAAGTTTACAACTCTAAAGAAGATCAATGGTGGTATAGTGAGATTCAGAGATAAAACCACTGCTAGGATAGCTGAAAAAGGTACTTTAAGTTTGGATAATAGTAGAACCAAGACTAAGAATGTTTTGTAAGCATAATATATTGAGTGTAAGTCAAATATGTGTTCAGGGATACACATTAAAGCTTTATACAAAAGTTTGTGAGATTAGAAGAAAATACTCAAATGAATTAATTACATATTTTCAAAGGATAGATAATGATTTATCAGATATCTTCTCAAAGGCATGATCAATGGATACATTAAAATATCTACAATAAGAGTTGGGAGTAATTTATATTACTTCCTGCCATTGATGTTCAGCATCAGTTGAGGGGGTGCTAAGTGCTAGCTCTAGGTAGGCCCTTTGCCATTGATTTCAAAGGGGGAGAATAATAGGTAAAGGTATAGGGAATAGGTACAGGTTACTACAGTAAGGGGGAGTTATTGTATGTTTTCAAATGATAGTATGTGTAGGTGACAGGATGTGGCAGTTTTAGGATTGAGGTTGCCATCAATGACAAAGGGGGAAATTGATGGAAATATTGTCATTGATGTCAAAGGTCTAGCATTATTGGTGATAAAGGCCCCATTGCATTTAATGTTGTTTGTAATAGATATATCTTGGCTAATGTGAGTTAATATTTATTTAATATTAACTAATATATTTTTGGTTGTATATGAGACAAAAGAAGTGCCCATGGAGAATTCAAAGAGCCATGGGGTAAAGACAAAAGAAGGATGGGATGCATTTTCCCATGAAGAGTCATCTTGGGGAATTCCAAGAGTCACCAAGTGAAGACAAAAGAGGAAGGGTGCAATTTCTCATGAAGGGACACTTTGAAGAATACGAAAAGTCACCAAGATAAGGACAAAAGTGGGAAGGACGATTTTGGTCATGAAGGGTCACCACATGACTTTCAAAGGTAAGGATATGAAGGGTCATACAAGTTTGGCACCATTTTCCATGAGGATTGAAGGGTCACAAAGGGGGAAGGCCGAAGGTCATTTGGAAAGCTATAAATAAAGGCTTGATAAGCCATTTGTAATATGTGGGAGAGAGGTTGATTTGATATTGTAATATCTAGCTTAGAAGAGCAATTATGAGAGATGAATATGATTTGTATTTGTTATATCTATCTTAGAAGAGTAAAGGTGAGAGAGAGGAAAAAGATGTTGAAATGAACTATCATTTGTTGAGATAGAAAAAATTGAGAGATATTTGTGTGGTATACACAAAAGGGTTGGTGCTCCTATGGGTTGGTGCTCATGAATAATTTCTAGGTTGGTGCTTGGCAAAGGGGTTGGTGCTCTTGTGGGTTGGTTCTCATGAATAGTTATTGGGTTGGTGCTCGGCAAAGGCGTTGGTGCTCCTGTGGGTTAGTGCTCCTGTGGGTTGGTGCTCACAAATAGTTGCTAGGTTGGTGCTCAACAAAGGGGTTGGTGCTCATGTGGGTTGGTGCTCACGAATAGTTGCTGGGTTGGTGCTCAGCAAAGGGGTTGGTGCTCATGCAAGTTGGTGTTTTTGAATATTGTTTGGGTTGGTGCTCATTCATATACTTGAGATTGTTCTCTGTGGTTTTTTCCACATTGGGTTTCTACATTATATCTGGTGTCTCTCTCTTGTGTGGTGTTTATTTTTTTAGTTTTATTGCATATCTTGAATGTTTGATTAAGTGAAATTTGAATAAGGGAAAGTTTTATAAGATATATGATATACTAATTCACCCCTCCCTCTCAATATATCCCATGCTTAACAATCATTGCTAACATCAACCCACTCAAATACATACACTCCAAACCATAAAAAAATAGTGTATGGCTAAGTGGCTCATGGTCCTAGTAGAGTTTGACCTTGAGTTCCTCCATTAGAAGTTCGTTAAAGGGTTAGTAATCATTGATCAATTGGATAAAATTCTTTTTCTAGACAACTAGTCACCTCCTCTTACATTTCTAGATGAGTCAATCATGAGTCTTTCTCAAGAGCACATCACCTACCAAATGACCATGTTCTTTGATGTCTCAAAATGCCAACATGGTGTGGGTGCTAGAGTTATTCTTATTACCCTTGATGGCAAACCTCTTCTTCTATCTTTCAAACTTGATTTTGAGTGTACCAAAAATATGGTTGAGTATGAAACGCTAGTTATAGGTCTCTAAATTGCTCTAGCCTTGGGAGTTAAGATGATTAGTGTCTTTGGTGACTCCTAACTTGTGGTCAAATAGATCAATAGATCCTACCAATGTAATAATCATGTCTTGTAATAGTAAAAAGAGCTAGTAGGTGTAATTTTAGCATCATTTAATCATTACATTATCCAATCTATTCCATGATCTACCAATAAGTTCATGGATATAATAGCTTTGCAAATCCTATCTTTGCTTGTTGATTGAAAACTCTTTGTCACCATTCATTATTTTATCACATCCTATTATATCCAATTTGACCTCCCTACCATTTTTAGTGTGGAGATATCTCCATCAAATATTTGGTATGAGAAAACCTCTAAATACCTCAAACTCAACATCATTCCTCCCAACCTCTCTAGGAATGCTTGATGAGCCTTTGTTTAGAGTACCTCACATTATACCATACTAGGTGGAATCCTAGACAAACATAGTTTTGATGACCTCCTTCTTCATTGTCTATATAGCCATGAATCTTCCCATGCTATCGAGGAAATACATGATGTGATCTATGGGAGACACTTTAGTGGTCTATTTATCTATAAATGTATCTTTCACCTTGGCTACTATTGGCTCACCCTCAACCAAGACCATTGATAGTATGTAAAGAAGTGTGTTAAATGTCAATAGCATGCCAGTTTACATCATGCATCAGTCCATAGCCTTCAAGTATCCAAGGACTTTTGACCCTTATCATAATGGGTAATATATCTCATTGGGGAAATTAATCCTTATTCTTCATAGCGGTATCACTCCATCACCACCACCACTGAGTATTTCACTAAATAGGTGGAGGCTATTCCCCTCATCTCAACTAAAGTGGAAAAGATTATCAACTTCATCAATCATCATATCATCTATTATTTTAGTGTTCCCCATTATTTTACACAAATTTTCTCCTTGTTTCTTAATTTATAAAGGTAGAAGTAAAACTAAAAGAAAGGTGTATGTAAGGGTACCTAGTTGAAAGTGTGTACACATTGATCCAAATGAAGGTGAGTACTCCTCTTTAGCTAGGGAGAAAGACTTGTGGATAAGAAAGTGCTAAAAGAAACTTTTTGATTAGATAATAAGATGGGGGGATTGCCTAGCATATGCCATATCCAAGAAAGCAATAACTTGGTAGGATGGATGTCAATCCCCTTTCTGATAAAAAGGTTTGGTATGAATAAATGAAGAAAAAGTTGTAGAACATGAAAGTAATAAATCTAAAAAAATAAATGTTTTTCAAATGAAATACATGAATTAAGTAATTAACATAAGTTCTAATTATAAAAAATAAATGTTTAAGCTAGGTCCAGTCTAGTCTGGTCTAGTCTAGTTTGTGATGGAAGGCAAAAATAGAGTTTGGTCAAAGGTTTGATCAATAGGTAAAAAGGTTGTTAGTTTGGTTACAAACAGGTAACCAATGGTAGTTGGGTGAATCAATGGTGGTTGAAGTAACCATCAATGGTTAGGTTAACCATCAATGGTTGGGTTAACTATCTACAATTTCCTATTGGATTTTGGAAATGTCCAAAAAATAGGGTGATGTAGGTTAGGTCAATGACTAGATAGAGGTTTAAATATGGGTTTAAAATAGGTTATAAAATACTCTAATTAAGGTAATTAATCTTAGGAAAGGAAATAAGAAACTTTCAAATAAAAAGGAAGAGAAACTTGTTATTTTTTAGATGAAGAGATGGTGAAAAGCTCTAGAGGAAAATCTACCAGTGTAACAGTGCCTCAGCTTTGAAAATGTTTTGGGTAGAGTTTCAAGTTGATGAGTACCTACAAAGAGATTTTGGTAGCATGTACCTATAGATTTTTAGATCCATTCTCCTTCTTATAGATCTCTTTTTTATAGCAAGAGGTTGCCAAAATGGAGTGGAAGAAGTTGTTAATTAGGTAAGAGATAAAGATACTAAGTTGGGTGCTACAACTCTAATTTATATCTCTAAACAAAAAGTTACTAAGTTTGGTGAAAATTTGATTTCCACAAATCTAGAAACTACCAAAATGTAGGTTAGGAAACCTAATAATCGATAGTTAGGCTTAACCATCGATGGTTAGCTAATCATCAACATTTGAGGTCTAAGAGAAATATGGGTAAAAAGAGGTCAAAAGAGATGGGTTAAAAAGGTAAGGTTAACAAGTTAATAAAAGTGGGCTAGGTTAAGGGTCTAAGGTGTTTTGATATTAAAATAAAGGTAAATTTTGAGTGTTTATATTTTACCCCTTTTTTATGTGGCTTTGGGTCAATAAGTTGTAAAACAAAAATAGAAGTTGGGTAATGTTAAAGGTTAAAGGATGATGACTGAGCTGACTCTAGATGCTCTAGGCAAGTGAACATTGCCTACATAGTTCCATGGATGTAATATCCAAAAATAAATTTAGGCCAGATGTAATTCTCAAATGGTTCATGGGTAAGTTACAGAGAATAGGTGTGCTTTGAGGGTAAGGTAGTGATACTCAACTGGGTTGCGCCAAATTGAAGAATCACATGGTTAAATTTAGATGAAGGTTTATGGATAAGGGTCATCTCCAAAAGCTCTAATTGCCTTGAGTATGGGATGAGGTATTCCACCTAAAAATGGGATTCATTGAGGTTAAGGTTGAATTAGGTCAAGGTTTGATAAATGGTGGATAATAAGTCATGAGGATGGTGATAAAAAGGTGAGGTTGGGCACTTGAGATGAAAAAACATGCACAAAATGCAACAAGGTTTGATAACCAAGATCATGTAAAGACTAATATTTATATGTTGGTATTAATAAGGTTAGGTTCTAGGATAAATGACAAGGTAACCAGTCCCAAATATTGGTCATAGTTGATCAAGTCACACTTATCAAGTTGCCTAGATAGGGTCAGTGTTTACTCAAGTATCCAAGGTTGAAAGTGATCCTTAGAAAAACACTAATGGAATAGTTTTTTATGCATGAGGTGGTGAAAATTAAAATTTTCAACATGGCAAGGTTGGTATATGTGATCAAAAGGACCAAAGTAAGGTCATCACAAACTATGTGATAGGTTGGGTCAAAAGGGGCCAACATTGAGGTGAATGTGGTTGAATGGTTGGGTGATTTGGTGGAGAAGAGTAATATCCAAAATTTAAGGGAGAAAGTGACTCAAAAATAGGTTGATTGACATTTAAATGTGTTTCTCCACTTGGGTGTACCACTAGGTTTGGTTTGGGTGGATAGGGTTAACAAAGTTGATAATATGAGTAGAGTTGGATTTGATAAGTTAGGTTGAGTGGATAAATTTTGTTGATATTTGGTTAGGTAGATAGGTGTTTTACTATGGTAGGTAAGGTTTAATAATTTTTATTGGTAGTAAAGGGTTTGATTTGGTAAGTTTGGTTGAATAGGTTAATTAAATAGGTTGGGTGAGGTTAAAAAGATTGTTTAGTTTGGTTGATAAGGTAAGTTTTAGTGAATCGTTGGGGGTGGATAACCCAATGGTTGATGAGGTTGGATAGGTTGAAGTTGAGATTGGTAAAAAAATTGTTAATTTACTATTGATGAGTTATTGATGGTCAAAAGATTGGCAAATGTAGGAGATTGGTAATCTCCAAAAGGGAGGGGTTAGTTTGGTCAAGCTGAAGGTTTGTGAGGGAAGGCAATCTCCATTGGTTTGATGGTTATGATAAGTGGGTGGTTTTAGTGGCTCAAAATGAGGAATACATGTCTCCCTAGGTTAAGTTAATTGGTTAAGGGATGGGCAAGATGACTCTTGATGAACTAGGCAAGAGGATGTTACCTACATAGTCCCATGGATGGTAGATCCAATGTGAACTTTAGGCCAGATGTAGTTCTTTCAATTCAATATTTAAGGGGTTTAATTGGAGGAAGATGAGGTGATTTCATAAAATTAACCTCCAAATATTAGGATTGGTTTTATTTAGTTGGCTAGGATTACTGAAAAAGGTAATCTCTAAGGTTTAGGGAGGAGGTGACTCCCAAAGGTAAAAGGTCAAGCTATTTCATTGGTTAGTTGGTTTGATATATTAACTTGATTAGATGGGATGGGTGAATTCAATTGATAGTTATTGGTTTGGGTGGTAGTTATTGGTTTGTTTGGATAAGTTAAATAAGGTTAGTTTTATAGGTTTGATGGGTTGAATCTGGTTTGGGTTGTTTGGTTGATTAGGTGATGATTTGGTTTCAATGACTCTAAAGGAAGAAGACATGTCTTCCCAAGTGATCATAAAATTAAAATGAGGTAGATAAATTTTTTGATTTATAAAGACCATGATAGCAAGATGGGTGGGTTTATGAAAATAAAACCCTTATCATGATTTTGCTTTGTTGGTAGTTTAAGGGTTAAAAAAAGGTAGCTTGATCACTAAGCATGAAGTAAGCTCAAATCCGTTGATTTGTGGATGACAAAAGGGGAAATGGATGGCAAGTAGTGGGTGATAGGTATTATAACCTTCATATGTGGATGCCTTTCCCTTTCTATGGGTGACCTAGGAACCATGATAGATAATTCCATGTCATATTATAGGTGTAGACTAATTGATGTGAGAAGTCTCCACTGATGAAAACCAATTGCCATTTTCTTGGGATAGTTTGTTTTTTTATAAGGTCTTGTATTACTTTTTTTGATATGCTGGTGAAGTTGATCAATGTAGGAAGCTTCAAATAATTACTTCTGACAAAGATAACTTATTCATCCTTCGAGGGAGTGGTCTAATTTTGGATTTGTTCATATTTGATAGTTGTCCTTCAAGGGAGTAGTCTACATACTAACGATGTTTACCTAAGCTATATTATGGTATCTTGAATGTTTATATGCTTATTTAGACATGGACCATCTATATAGGCCTAAGGTTTTCCTTTATGGAGGCAAATGCATGGCATAAGAGGGTTGATGATGGGTGGAATAAGTGGCTTTAAGTGACAATGACCATGGGATTCCATCTTATTAGAGACAAAAAGTATCCATGAGGATCATGCCATGGGTAGAGATATGGTATCCATGCTTAGTATTAGGAAAAATTTGTGATGAATAATCACATGATCTTATTTTTAATTGGTTTTCCTTAAAGATAAGGATATGAAGGCAATTGAAAACAAGGGATGAGATTAAGTTAGACATCAAATGATAAGGAACTTGATTTAGCCAAAGAATAGACATAAAAGCCAAGTGTTTAAGAGGTTCAAGTTTGATATACCCTATATCCATGTTTGCTTGGATGGGTAATGTTAATCAGAAGAGTAGATATCCCCCAGCTACTTTATGACTCTTGGGTAGATGGGAAAAATGTATGGGAGAATGTATGGGAAAAAGAAACATGTAAAAGGTGGTTAATAATGGCTAAGGTTAAAGTTATTTTGTTGGTTGGTGGGTGGGTAATCTCCAATGGACACATTGGTGAAGGGTAATCTCAAAATAGGCTTGGTTGGGGCGAGAAGGTGATTTTCCATTAATTTTAGTTAGGTGAAGGAGAAAGGTAATCCCAAAGATTTCAAGGCTGGTTGGTTGATAAGTTTATTTGGTTAGTTTGGGTTAAGTGCATGTGATTGCTTGGGTAGAGTCAATTCGGTGGGTTGTATTGTTAAATGGTTAAAACCTTATGAAAGGGAATTTCCCCCAAATTTCTTTTTCCATATATGTTCAAAAGAGGGAAAAATGATCCCAAGGTTAGGTGATTGTTATTGAGAAGATTTTAGGAGGGATGAAGATAACTTCACCCACCTCGCCAAGGGTTTTTAGTTGTTAGTGGTTATTAGGTCAAGTTTGTAGGTGGTGGTTCTGGTGGGATTTCCTCTAGTGCACCAAGGCCAAGAAAAGGTAGTTGGGTTAAATTTAGGTAAGACAGGGTAGGTTTGATAAGTTGATTTTGGTTTGGGTGGTTAGGTAGGTTGGTTATGGTTGAATGGAAAAGTATGTTGATTATGGTTGATTTGTGAAGTGTAGAGGTTAGTTTGACTATTTGAGAGAGGTAAGATAAATGGTTAAGTTGGTCTATTTTTTTGATTGGTTTGATCATTTGGTTTGGTTGGTGAGGTAAGGTTGGGTGAATGATTATAGGTAAGGTTAGGTCAATGGTATGTTTGGTTAGGTTAATGGTCAGTTTGGTTTAGTTGATGGTCTTTAAGTCTAGGTTAATAGGTTCCACAAAATTAGTAAGTGAAAAAGGTAGTTTGGTTGGTTCCACATGGTTGAGTGGAAAAGGTTGGTTGGCTGATTTCACATGGGTAAGTGGAAATAATTGATGATTTGGTTTCTTGAATTTGGATTCCAAAGAAAGTTGACAAGGTTCTACTTGGGTAATAAGTGATCTGGTTGAGGGTTAGAACATGGTTTCCTCAATAATGAGTGAAGGAAGAGGTTCTATGATTGATTGTTTGATGATATTTAAGGCAAGGTTGGATGGAACATGGAAATTTTTGTTTGAGACCTTTTTGTGATCGATAAGGTTTTGGATGAACATATTAAAAGAGCCACATCTGTCTATCCCATGTCTATGGGTGCGATGATAGGCACAAAATTCATCTTCTATAAACCAAAATGGTTTTTGAAGAGAATTATCGATGGGTTTGATTAGAGTAATGTTAATGATAAATTCCTTTAATATTTTATCTAGGATTGAGGCATATGGTTCCCCTATCAGGGTATACTACCTAGGATGATGGTGCACTAATGGCTCTTGAGTTGGTGAGCTAGTTGGTGTGTTTGATGAGGTGGGTTGGTTTGGTGGGTTTGATAGGTTTAATAATTTAGGTAGGTTTGATAGGTTATGTATGTTTTAATATATGGGTTAGTTGATTAATTAGATTGATAAGTTGATAGGCTAGTATGTTGGTTTGATTGGTTAAGAGAGATAAGGTTGGTTGGGTGGTTGGGTTTGATAGATTAGGTGAGGTTGATAAGGTCGGTTGGTAGTGGTTGATTGATAAATTGATAGCTTTATAGTTTGATTGGTTTTTTGGTTTGGTTAGGGTTGATAGATTTGGTTGTGATGATAATGTGGGTTGAGGTGTTTGATATGATGGGTGGGGTAGATGGCCCAAGTTTTGATAAGGTTTGGGTGATAGATATGGTAGATGTCAATAGGTTATTGGTAGGATAAGATAATGTTTAAAGGGTTGTTGATAGGTTTTTGGTTGGTTTAAGTTGAAATTTTATTGGTTATAGTTAAGGGTTGATTGGTTATGGGTACCAAAAATAGATAACTCTTCTTTGTTTATTTGGTCCATTAACATTGTAACCAGTCTAGGTGGTAGTTGATGGTTTGGGGGTTGATTGTGGTTGAATTTTGATGGATTATGGGTAGATTTGGGTTGATTATAGGTGAGGTAAGTATCATAGCTAGATATATATTCTATATAATGCTTGGATGCAAGATGGTTGTGGTATGAGATTCTAGCAAGGCCTAGTATCCAAAAAAGGTTATAGAAGGGCTCTCCATTCAAATAAGGTAATGGAGATGAGGATAAATAAGGTCAAAATGATGGAAGGTTGATGGTAGAAGGTCAATTCCTCATAACTCAAATAAAGAGCAAACAAGAAAAAAGTCTAGAAAGCAATGCGTACACTAAGTATGTTAGCTCTTAGGATAAAATTTATCTCATGTTAGCTTATGCCTTAGTTAAAAATATGTGAGGGTAGTTTGGTTTGAAAATTTGGTACTAGATATGAAAGCTAAGGATGGTTTCAGGTAATTTTTAGGTGCTCAAGAGAATTTTTACTAGATTGGGTACATAGCCTAGTATTATGGGCTTGCTTCCCACACTTCATGATCTCAAAGCTGAGTCAAGTTTATTAGCCAAGATATACCATCCATCTAGGGTTTATAGTCTATCAGAGAATAGAGTGGGCTCTGTCATTGGTTTTTAAATCCAAGTGGGATTAATAGGTAAGGTAAGGTTTACCACTGGGTGGTGAAATCCTAGTCGGGCCTTGTCTCAGGTATGTTTTGATGTGTTGGTTATGAAAGTGCTTTAGGTTTTTTTTGTGATAATAAAGTGAATCTATGATAGATTACTTGAATTTTAATTACTAGGTGAACTAAAATTTCAAGCAAATAATGGATGCAGGGTTTATTTTAATCCCAAAAGAAAAATTAGATTTCTTTGAATGAGAAAATAATAGAGAGAGAGAGAGCATACAATGCTAACTAATAAAAGAAAGGTGTAAGGTCCCACTGGGTGTGCCAAAATGTTTTAATCAAATTTTCTTTTTGTTTCTTAATTTATGAAGGTAGAAGTAAAACTAAAAGAAAGGGGTGTAAGGGTACCTGGTTGAAATTGCATATATTTTGATTTAGACGAAGGTGAGTACTCCTCTTTGGCTAGAGAGAAATACCTATAGATAAGAAAGCACTAAAAAAAACTTTTTGATTATATAATAATATGGGGGGATTGCCTAGCATATGCTAGATCCAAGAAAGCAATAGCTTGCTAGGATGGATATCAGTCCCCTTTCTAATAAAAAGGTTTGGTATGAATAAAAGAAGAAAAAATTGTAGAACATGAAAGTAATAAATCTAATGAAATAAATGCTTTTAAAATGAAATGCATGAATTAAGGAATTAACATAAATTCTAATTATAAAAAATAAATGTTTAGGTCAGGTCAGGTCAAGTCTAGTCTACTCTAGTTTGTGATGGAAGGAAAAAAATAGAGTTTGGTCAAAGGTTTTATCAATGGGTAAAAAGGTTTTTATTTTGGTTATAGATAGGTAACTAGCAGCGATTGGGTAAAATGGTGATAGTTGAAGTAACTATCAATGGTTAGGTTAACTGTCGATGGTTGGGTTAACCATTAGTGGTTGTCTATTAGATTATATAAATGTCCAAAAAATAGGCTGCTATAAGTTAGGTGAATTACCAAATAGATTTTAAATATGGGTTTAAAACAAGTTATATAATAATCTAATTAAGGTAATGAAGCTTACGAAAATAAATAAGAAACTTGCAAATAAAAAGGAAGAGAAACTTGTTATTTGTTAGATGAAGAGATGGTAGAAAAAATTTGGAGAATTATGCTAGAATAATAGTGCCTCATATTTGAAAATGTTTTGGACATAGTTTTGGGTTGATTAGTACCTATGAAGAGATTTTGGCATCATGTACCTATAGATTTTTAGATCCATTCTCCTTCCTGCAACTCTCTTTTTTTGCAACAAGAGGTTTCCAAAATGGAGTGGAAGATGTTGTTAATTAGGTAAGGGATAAATATGTTAAGTTGGGTGCTATAAAGATGATTTTTATCTCCAAATAAAATATTTCTAAGTTTGGTGCAAAGTTGATTTTGCACAAAGCTAGAAACTACCTAAACACAAGCTAGGAAACCTAACTATCAATGGTTAGGCTTAAACATCAATGATTAGCTAACTAATCGGTGGTTACTCTAATCATTAGTAGTCATTGTCCAAGAGGAAGATGGGTAAAATGTGGTCAAAATAGGTGGGTAGAAAAGGTAAGGTTAGCAAGTTAATAAAAGTGGGCTAGGTTAAGGGTCCAAGGTGTTTTGACATTAAAAATGGGGTAGTTTTTAGGTGTTTACACCCATAAGATCATCACTGATAATGGAAATGTCTTTTAGAAACAAGAAATTTTAAGGTCTTTATGATGAATTTGGCATCAATTTAATCTTTTACTCACCTTATCATCCATAATAAAATGGATAGGCATAAGCCTCTAACAAAACCCTCAACAAGATGTTAACTAAAGTGGTCAATATTTCTATTCAAGATTGGTACTTTCACATCCCCTTTTCTTTATGGGCCTATTACACAAGCATTCAAGCCTCTACGGGTGCTACACCTTTTTATCTCTTCATTAGAGTAGAGGTAGTCTTGCCTCTCAAAGTTTAGATTCTTTTTCTTCATCTATCCTTGCAAGACATCATGTTTAAGAGTGACTATCATCAAGAACATCTATCATGACTTGACATACTTGATGAATGCTACCTAACTACACTTAACCATCTTTGTGTCTATCAAGATCATATTAAGCATGCCTATAAAAATCACTTGAAATAATGATAATTCAACATTAGAGACCTCATCCTAAAGGAAAATAAGCATGTGACCAATATGGAGAAAAGAAAGTGAGGTAAGTTTGATTTTAATTGTCTTAGACCTACATCATAACCCACAAGTATGGATCAGGAGCTTATCATTTGTCCTCTCTTAAAGGAAAGATAAAACCTAAGCCTCTCAATGCTTCACACCTACATCCTTTCTTTTGTTAAATAGGGATCAAACTCACCTTTTGTCTAACTTAAGCTCATCCCTTAATTTATGATATTTTCACCTTCCTCACACTTTCATCCCATCCCTTTTGAGGATAATCGATTATAACATAGAACCATGTGATTAACCATCATGGTCATAGCCTAATCTTAAATATGGATACCATGGATCTACCCATGGCATGGTTCTCATGGATACTTTTTTCCCTAATTAGATGGAATTCCATGGTCATCATTTCTCAAGCCACCCTTTTCACCTATTATTAACCTCTTATTCTCTAGGGTTTTCCCTCATAAAGGTAAACCTCTAAGCCTAAATAGACTTGTCCATGTCAAACCTAACATAAAAATAATTTGGGATACCTCAATATCACTTGGATAAAATATCTCTAGCATGTAGACTACTCCTTTGAAGGACAACTACCCAAAATTTAAAATTGATTAAAAAGATAGACTGCTCCCTTGAAGGAAAACTACCAAATGAACAAATCCAAATCTTGGATCACTCCCTTGAAGGATGGCTAAGTCAATTTTTTTAAAGTAACCATTTGAATATTCCTACATCAATTAGCTTCACAAACCTATCAAAAATAAAATAACAAAAGACCCTATATCAAAATCAAGAACAAATTATCCAAGAAAGTTGTAATCAACTTCCATATATAACATTAGTAAACTTCCCCCATTAATCAATCTACACCTTTCCTTAAAACATGGACTTGTTGATTAAGGTTCTTAGGTCACCTATAGAAAGGGAAAACCAACCCTCAAAAGTTACACTCCCCTTCACATCACCTATCACCTATCTCCCCTTTGTACCATCTACAAATCAAGGGATTAATATCTTACTTGACACGATGTGATCAAGACACCTTTTTACCAACCAACATATGCTAATGTGAAACATTCAAAGGGCTTACATTCATTAAGCCAATCTAACTTAAAGTTTGTTTAATCCTTATCAATGAAGAATAATCATGCCTTTTTTGTATCCTCTCATAATTGGTTCATGTATTCACTTAGACATATGTCTCATGTATTTAAAAAAAATTCACACATCTAATCTTTTTATTTAAACTTAATTTATGTGTTATCATCAACAAAATAACTATAAATTATAAAAAACATCATAAACATCACATCAACATCATAAGTATCACATATCCATGATCATAAACCACATCATCATAACATCACATCCATAATAAAAAAATCATAGCCATATATGGAACCATAAACATAAACACCATAACCATGCATGAAAAAAGCATCACATCCATAATCATCACATGCCTAAGCTAGTGAGTCTACATCTCATGAGAATAATCATAAACAAATTATAAACATCCAAAACCATGAACCATGAACCATAAAATCAAATTGATATATCATCATCACATTATATAAATCATGTCTCATCAACATAAAATAGTACATATACTCATGCGCATCTCTCTCTAAAAAAATATACATCTCACTACATCAGCTCATAAGCTAGTATCAAAATCATATACATCTATACATATCATATCATATCCTGCACCCCTAGGGTACCGATACCACCTAGTTCCTACCCCTCTACGGTGCCTCTTTTTCTACCCACTAAAGTAGGCCACTGACCCTAAGTCACTACACCTGCACCACCTACCAAGATGGATCTATACTCATCCCATCAGGGCTCCATCAGAAACTATGTCAAGACTATGGCCTCATAATAGCATAACTCCTCAATTATGGCCAAGTACCATGCCATAGAAATGCTACCTAGTGGTCCTGCTAGTGTTATGAATATTCTTCTTGTCTGTCTTAGGGAGTCCCTCTCTTGGGTCACCAAGGCTAGTGTAGTCATAGCCTAGTCCCTCTCACCTATCATAGTTATCACCTAACCTTGTAATGTCATAACTTGGCCCTATAATGTGGCTACCTTCCTTTGTAACTATATGATCTATGCCTATAAAATGACTACTACCACTCCTACCTATCCATCAAGGCTATCTCCCTATATCTATACCTATGGACCCCTACTAACTAGGTCCACATATATAGCCTACCAGCCCCCATCATCCCATCTAAAATCTATAGTTGCATAGAGAGCCTGATATCATGTTGTGTATAAATCAACAAAACCTACATCATCAATCTCCTCTCTAACAAGTAGTTCCTCAAATTAAGCACCATCTTCATTAGTTGTGGCTCTAGAAACAAAAACTCAACATCCTCACACCTATACCTCGAGAATAAATCCAAAATCCCCTAGACCAACCCAGACTGCCTACAAACTCTATCAATAGGGATGAACTCAGTCTCACCCTCTCTCCTCCTAAAAATCCACCTATACTTTTGCATCAACAAAATCTACCAAGTATAGTAGGCCCACCTTAGGAAGTTTACATACAACCTCCAAACCACATCTCCAACCACCAGGGCCTCCAATGCCCCTCTAAACAAATCAATGTCTTTCAAACATCCTCTAGGTCCTTTGAGTGCATAATCACTCCACCACATAAAGCCCACAATAAAGTCCATCTAGGCATATCCATCCTATGTTAACCCCATCAGTCTCAAAACCTAGATGTGTTTATAGGCCTATGAATGTAGTATAAACCCCACACTGATACCATATCTTTGATGAGATCTAAACCCCCATAGCTCCCTATATATTTATACCAATAAAATAGGTTCCCACCCATAAACTTTCTAACCTAGTAATATCTCCACCAAAACTCCTAGCAATAGATATAGAAACCACCCACTACTTTAATTTGGTAATGTAAAACACAAGACTAACATCATCATCATTAACAACCTCTAATCATTTATAGCCCTCTCATACAATGGCTTATAGCTAAAGCCTCTAGCATGCCACCTGGTGAAGGTTTGATCCTCACCATATAGGAGCTCTATGTAATCATCTCTTTCCTCCCTCTCAATGTGATATATCAAATCTCCCCAAATGGGTAGTCATATGATCCTATGTACATCCTCTATTAGGATGGTCATCTTCCCTATCAATAGGAGAAAGGTTTTCGTGTCCAAATCCTATCTCTCAATGAGGGCCATGATCATCACCACATCTTATGGCATGTAATATAAGTACATCATTCTGTCAAGGCCAACCTCCTCTATGTGCATCTAGTCATCATCAATCATCCCACACTGGATCTCCACAAATATTCAAGAAACTCAATCCCATATTTAGATCTGATCTCATGCTTACATAATTCCTTAGAAAACACATTTAGTTTTTTTATAAACTAATCTACCTATAAACATTCACTATTTCCCCCTCACTCACCTACCTAATAACACCTATTTGCCTCATACAAACTACATTAACCCCCTTTTAAACCTATCTTCCCACCAAAACTACCCTTAGCATTCTAAAACAATTTTAACTCACCTTTTTCCTTAACCTTTTAATAAAAACACTTGAACCTTTTATCAACTATCGATGGTGACTATGACCATTGATCATTAGCTAGCCATTTAACCTATGATCTTCAACTATCGATGGTCAGTTATGACTACCGATGATCAAGTATGACCACTAACAGTCAATGTGTGTGACCATCAATGACCAAACCCCCAAACCTACCAACCTAAAACCTACCAAACCACCCCTTTTTGACCACTAATTAAGCTAACTATGTCCTTTACCCTACCTCCAACCTATCTACCCTCCCAATTTTAATTTTCACCTACAAATTTTAAGTAAACAACACCAAACCTAAAACTAGGTCAACACCCAAAACCCCTCCCCAAACTAGTCACAAATCAATAAAATTCAACTAAAAACTACCAAAATAAAACTAATCTATCAATCTAATGCATCCTCTACCTCATTCATCAACCATCATCGAGGAGGGATCTTAGGTCCCAATACCTGGTCATGCCCTATCCACCCTACATCCTCAGTCCACCTCAATAATCAACCACTCAACAAAAATATCACTATTATCTAATCAACAACCACCTTGTCATCACCCTTGCATAAAATGCCAAAGTCACCAAGTGCACAAGAGTCAAGAGTCAAAAGAAAAAATTTAAAATTACTTGCCTTTTTAACTTTTTATCCTATGTGCTTTTAGGGTTTCACCTTGATCATCAATGATCAAGGTGACCATCGATGTTTAATTTTAAGATGTCTAATTATTGACGGTCAAGATCTGCTCTTTTTATAAATTTTTTGGTACCCACATCTTAGTGTCACCTTTTGGAGATTACCTTCTCTACTTACTATACCATCCACATCCACCCTGATGTTGGCCATTTTCACCTAAACTATAACATATTTTATGATGACCTTGCTTGGTCCTTTTTGACCACATCGACCAAGCTTTTCATGTTAAAAATTTGAATTTGCATCACTTAGTGCACATCAAACCATGTGTTTTTCCTAGGATAACTTCCTACCTTGAATACCTACAAAAACACTTAATCTATCTAGGATAATTGATAGGAATAACTAGATTAGATATGCCTAATGTTGTGGCCTAGTTACCCCATCACCAATTCTTATAGAACTAACCATTTATTTTTAACAACTATGGAAACTTAGTCTTTGCATGATCTTGGATATCACACTTTTTCATATTTTGTGCACATGTTTACACTTCAAATTCCCCACCACCATTTTCACCAACCTCATGACTCACCATAAACCAATCATCAAAAATGTACCTAATTTAGTTTCACCTTATCAATTATTAGTTTGAGGGGGAACACGTCCTCCCATACTCAAGGAAACCAAACCTTTGACTCATAATCCATTTTTTTTTACAACTTGATAACACAAATAGTAAAATAAAAAGGGGAAAAATGTATAGACTATAAAACCACACATGATGGTTCTACATGTCAAAACACCCTTGGATCAAAATATTACCCAACCTCCAACCATAACCTTGAGTCAATTTAACTAACTATCTAAACGCAACTCATTAACCTCCCCTTTTACCCCACTTAACCTTCAAACCTTTACCGCTAATGGTCACCTTGACCATCGATGGTCATCTTGACCATTGATAGTCAGGTCTTCCCCATCTAGACAAAGACAACTCACGCTATGTGCAAGATAACATGTCAAAATTTAATATGGATGGAAAGCTAATGCATCAAAATAACTGACCAAACCTCTTATGGAAACTTCTACCTCCATCTCTCTTTGCCTATAAAAGGAGTGGAGTAAGAGGTGGAAAGGGATTGATCCATTCATCTAAGAATTTAGCAATCAAGATATCAATTAAAAGCCATGAGGAGTTTCTTCATCAAGAACTTCGTTATAGGTCTTCCCTTCAACAAGTTACTAGATAAAATAGAGACTCAAACATCTTTCAAAATTATTCTTTAGGTAAATTACCATTAATCTACTAAAATTTATTCTCAACCCATTTTGAACCATCAAACAATGAGATAACTACATTTCTTATTTCAAGTTTTATTTATTTAGTTTCTAACATCTTTACCTGAACCACACCCTTATGATTATTACCCTCTAACCCCTTGAATCTAAATATACCTCTAAACCATTGATTGACCCCTTCTACAACCTAAAATAGACTCTTTTTGAACACCCTTAGAACCCAAAACAACCATTGATGGTCACCCTGACTGTCGATGATCACCTTCAATCATTGACAGTTACCTAACCACTGATGGTCACCTTAATCACTGATGGTCATCCTAACCACCAATGGTCACTATGGTAGGAAATAAAAACAATATATTTCCACCTAATTACCCTCAATCAAATTCTACTTTCTATATCCCTACCTATTGACAGACCCCTACCTAATTTTTTAGACCCAACCTAACCTATTTAGTATTAGCATTAACTTGATATTTGCTTAATTAGTCTATTTTCCTTTATCAAGAATTTAATTCTTCTTATATTCTCTTTCAATCTTTTCTATCATTTGATGCAAGTACTTCATCATCATTTCTTTTAACTTAACTATTTTAAGAGTGTAGATTTACATCCTCCTAGTAAGATCACACTTTTTGGATCTAGCTTATGTTAAGAAATCCACCTTGCTACCCATCTAACAACCATTTTGCATTAGTGTTTTTTTATCTATCAGTCATTCTTCCCAAGATAAAGAGGAGATTTTCACAATCATCTAGATCATGTATACACAAAAAATAGGTTCTTCTACCATACCTATAATTAGTTTCCTACTTCTTTAATTAGAAAATGAATAGAAATTGAGAGAAACATGACCCACTAACATCTATTATATCACTACTCATCATTATATTTGATCTTAGATCCAAAGATTTGGATACTTTTCAACTTCATGTTCAACTTGGGAATATTATAAATTTGAATGCCTATTTCACAAAGCGTAAACTTGACATCTACGTGCACATTTTGCTCTGTAAGTATAACTTTAAAGGCTTATATCTTGATATAGCAGGCTCATCAAGACATGAAATTTGCAAAGGATGATCTAGGCATGAAAAAAAATATTTTCATATAATCGTTTGGCTTGAAAGGCTCACTAGGTGATTTTTTATTAAATACATAATAAAATTGACCCATTCATTTCTCTATAATATGTGATGACAGTCTGGCTCTTAAAATATTTCTCTTGAACTAATTCTTGATCTTTTAGAGCTTAATGAGTCTCTAATACTTTTGTGAGTTCATTCCATGATCATAGCTACATTGATCACTATGAGGACTTACTTCCTCAAAATTTGACAAACTACACTTTAAGTTTACTTAAAGTGTTTCAAAAGCTTTGCAAGCTACATGTGATATTTGGACCATTCATTCCATCCAAAATTTTGTTTAGCTCATCCATTCAAGTAAAATCTTGACATGTAGGCCAAAATAACCAATAGTTATCATCATCTTATCATATTTTTTATTGAAATTACTTGAGTACAATCTCATTCTATGCATCCACCTTTAGACATTGATATGACTAAGCCTCAACATCATAGAATAAATAAAAATACATTTTGACTAAGATACAATATCATATATGTATTATACATTCTAATAAAAAGTGTTACATGCTAAGGCATAAGATACAATATCTTATTGATGATAATATTATTGAGTTAAGATCAACCACAAAAGAGGATAGACCACATAAAATTGAAAATAATAATTTTAAAATATTTAATAATCCTTTTTGAAACCATGGATTAATATAAAATATATTAATTTAAATGTACAACATGCATACAATGTGCATCCTCATCCTAAAACATATGGACTTATAATGGATGGTATTATTGGCACACTTATAGGTAAATTAGTAGTACGTCTTATGATAACATTTTATTATAGTGAGATTATCGAAGATGATTTAAATAGACATACACTATTTATTTAATCTTATAGTATATCAATAAATAGCCCATATATATTGTCATCATTGATAATGGGTCAATTAAAAATGGATGTACATTGACACATTTTTGCACTCTTGGGTACACAAAGTAAGATTTACAAGATACATCAAAGGTAGTTAAATCATTTTATGGATATATGTAGAATACTCTTGGTCATATAATGATACCTCTTCAAGTTAGTTCAATGAAAATGGTTACTTTGTTATTAGTCTTATCAATCATAGTGGTCTTTGATATGTTATTATGACTCCCTTGGATATAGAGATTTCATATGGTGCCATTCACAATACATCCATTCTCAAATATATATAATGTAATCAAGTGGTCAGAGTTTAAATAATTCAATATGAATACCCTATACATTCAATGGTATGCCCTCCTTCTCTTCCACCACCACCATAGTTAATTCAAGAGCACATTACAGATTTAGTTATTGAACATATGAAAGATTTTTATATATAAGCAATTTATATTTGAGTAGTACACCCTATAAATAGAGATATTCACATTATAAATCTATTTAGAGTTCAAATATATCTTCATATTATAGAATGTATCCTAAGGTATTACCTCTAAAACTTTATCATGTTCTATAGTGAGCATAAGCAATGAGACATTCTCCTAATATATAATAGATTCCATCAAGTCCTACTCCTTTTAAAGTTACACATCCTACATAGGATTTTATGAATAATTATCATTATAATTATATTACAACACCTAATTATTTTTCAAACTATTATTCATCCACATGTAACACTTTTCATTCACTAAAAATCACCCTCCCATTATATGATACATTATTCACTATGTCCCTCTCATTGATGGGATCATTGGGAAATTTATTTTACATTTTTCACACATTCAAATATATTAAAAATATTAAAAAAAATCAAATACAAAAAAATACCAAAAAAATAAATATTTCAAAAATACAAAAAAATAATATATTTCAAAAAATACAAAAAAGACAAATATTTAAAAAATATAAAAAACATTCAAAAATAAAAAATCAAGACTTGAGCATGACATAAGTTTCTAGCTTTATTCTTTACAAAATTTATTTATCACATGTATGGTAGAGATCATATTCCTTTGCATACACACATTCCACACATGTATTTCATGAGGTATATAAGTGTGGTGCAAGACAAACATATTATACATGGATTCCTACATGATTCACTCCATTTTATCCAATGGCCATACCTATGTTGGGGGAATATTATTATACATATTACATTATCAAAGGTTATATCTATCTATGACCTCTTGACCATGTTGAGTTACATATATTACAAGTGTATTTTTAATTTCTTATATCTTACATTGTGCTACATGGATATGATACTTTATTATGATATAACATTGATACATTTGGATGGTGTAGATTATTTTTCACTTATTTTATGCATGTTCGATATCATTACTTTATGGATGATATGCTAGACATTGCTTGCTTATTATGTGTGGCCACTTGGCCTTGTGTGCATGACACCTTTATGTCCCTTATTTGTGACATTCTTGATGTTCTTTGTGTGTGGCTCTTATCCTTATTTTTTTGACATGTTAATATCCTATGCGTGTGTCCCTTGGTCTTATGTGTGACATTGTGTGTTATGCTTATTGAACTTTATTAGTGGTGTCATGTTTAATAGCATGCACTTTTAATATGTAGTCTTATTTAGATATGGTTACTTTATTGTGTGCCTCATTGCTATATCTATTGAGACATGACACTTGTGTTCCTTATATTAAATATGTTTTATACATGCTTCAATGAAAATTACTAAACTAAGATAACATACTCTCCAAATGTTGACATGATTATACATGATTATATCATTATCACATGATACAATTGAATCTTATTTTGAGATTAGTGACTTGTAGGCTACATTTCTCATCTCAAAAGGGGGAATTGCAATGGGATTGTCTTGGATATTCAAGACTCCATGAGCAAAAAATATATATTTCATGATATAATACAAATTTAAAATATTTAAAGTAATTCAAAATTCAGATTCTATGAAAGAATACAGGTTGCAAAGATTCAAAGTAATTCAAAAATCAGCACATTAATACATAATATGGATGCATATGACATACATATACAATCAATTTAAATGGAATCAATTATATATTCATATACACTTGGATGCATATACATGGGCATATGAAAAAACAATTACAAGAACAAAAATTATAGGTTTCACATATAATTATAGTTGAGCATATAGATACATCACATTCTATATCATTTGACACAGATTCAGGTAACATGATTTGGTTCGTGCACATACATACATTTTTCATATTTAAAAGGCATAATAATAGTTAAAGAACATATAAAATATAGTATAATTTACATATTTAATATAAAATGGTTGTTATTTCACTTCAAATCTATTTTCAAATTAAAGTCATGAAGGGGGCATGAATATTCTTCATTCTCTTTAGATCATGAAAATATAGTATAGATCAATCTATGATGATTTGATTTTTTCTGTTATGAGTAATGTATGTTTGAGTATAGTGATGTTCAATATCCTTGGAATTACTTATAGTGAATCCATTTTGTGGTTCCATGTTCTTATACAGATGATGTACACTCAAGTATAGTAACATTCAATAGCCTTGGTATCACCTCTAGTAAATTGATCATGGTTCCATATTATTTTGGGTTAGTACATTTGGTGTTTTTCTCCATTCAAAAGAGTTGGAGAATGAATCATTCCAACTCAAAGGCTTGATTAGTTATTAAAAATTATGACTTGATCACTCTTAATTCACTAAAGGTTCCACATGAAGAACTATCTCTCGAAGTGCTTCAATAAGGGGGCATGCTTATCCATCATATTTTACAAATTACGAGGCAATATGGTTTCATCTCCCTATAGGTGTACTCCTTCCTTTATCTATTTTCAATTTCAAAATTCAAAGTTTTGATTTTCAAATTGTAAATATGGACATTGACTACTTCATGTTTTACTATAGGGTTTTCTAAAATTATGCGTCATGCATAATTGGAGTTTCCTATCAAAAGACAAAGTGTGTTGTACATACTCAGATATATATTTATCCTTTACTCTATAAATTTTATTATTATAATAAGGTGGAGAGAGGAGATGTAATGTAGAAAATTAAATCTAGTCACATTGTTGGGCCCCTATTTCATTAAATATGATCCTTGATATCATGATAGAACATGTTAGTGCAAGATGATCATTTGGAATGGTGGTTATTTTGGTATCTTGGCACCAACTCAAAGAATCAATGCACATCTTATGCTAGCTAGTAGGTGGTTAACTAGAACTTAAATATTTAGGGTTATCTTATAGGAGTGGAAACATGTGGTGAACACAACACAAAGGGGACAAGGGATGGAGTTGGTAGAATGACCAATAAAGGCTCCAGGTCAACACCTAATGTGCACTCTACACCATGGAAAAGAGATGCTCCCATGTGTTATAAAACTAGATTGAAATAATGAGTAACGTGATGTGACATTGATTTAGTGAAGATCTAGAGAAATTGAAATGCTATGTTGAAACTTCCATTAGTATTAGGAATAGCTTGGATTACATAAATCTCCATTTGTATATACCCAAGCTTTCCTATGAGCGTCTAGGTAGTTAATTAGTTTTAGTGAAGTACAATTCTCTTTTTTATATATGTATGAACTTTATTTTAATAAACCTTGATTAATGGTAATGTCGGTTGTTCTAAATGATGTTCTATTTGATTTACTCATCATTTGAATTACTAGTGAAATACACAATGGTTATAATATTATAATTTGAATATATATGTTAAGAATGTTATTTTCAATCTCCTAGTTTATGGCATTAATTATGTCCCTATGCTAATTGATGACATCAACATATTCTATAGAAATATCCTAAGCTTAAAGAGATTCATGTGCCCAAGATTTGATACCTTTGATAAAAGTGCTAGCCTAAACATTAAAACTTAAAGTGAGAGCATTCCATTAAACCTCAAAGTTTTGATATGATGTTATGCTTAGTGAATAAAAACCTTGCACCCTTAAGGCTATATAACCACCCTAAAATAGGCTTATACCTATAGACCATCATGCTTATCCCAAAAAAGGCTTATGTCAATGAATCCACAAAAATCATATGATGGAATGACCAAGTCCTATAAGTGAATTATTGCACCATGGCACAACTACTACACTTTGGGTGAGTGCATAAGGATTGTTCCTTATGTGAATTAATGCTAGCATACTCGAGTGATAAATGTTGAGTGCTATAGTAATATTACATGATTTCACCTAGTTGTAAAGAGTTTATAATCATTTAAGGTGACCTTTCACTCCTTAATAAGTAACTTTCTACAACTTTTTGATTCTATTACTAAGACCTTATTAAATTTTGTTGTCTTAATGGTAAAAAAAATGATGCTCTAACTTTCTCTCAAAAACATTGAGCATTAATCATAATAGGTGAAAGATAAATTTCCACTAAAGTATCTAACCAGTAGAGGACAAAAGCCAAGAAAGTGGGTTCTAAAAAACTTGTATGATTTCTATATGATTTTTTTTCTACAAAATGCCTAAACATGTATATAAGTGGTTGGCTACATATGCAACCCATAGAATAAGGACTTATGAAGAATGCTATGAGTAGGAAAAGGAGTGCTTAGAGAGGTTTGATACCTTGGATGCTACTTAAACTATAGTAGTAGACAAATGGTGGTAAGGATCATTAAATAGTTACATTTTTTAGTTCTTTATTTCAACATACTCCTACCCTGAGAAAGTAGAGTATTAGGTTTTACATGAACCAATAGGCACATTTATAAAAGATTTTGATGTAGAACTAAATAAAATAATGGTGTATTATGGATTTGAAACTTTGGGAATGGAAAGTTAAATTGCTTTTGTGTATGATCGGTGCATGAGGGAGAAGGGGATGTATAGGTGAGGTGCAATGGAAGGGGATGAGTAGATTAACACCTAAGAGCTCAGGAGATAGACTTATAATAAGAGACAACATAGGGTAATAGATGATCTAAAACTTGAAAGTGCTGAGAGAACCCATAAACTTTATGAAGGGCATGGGGAAGGATCTCTTGAATTATAGCAACATGAGGAGGAGAGAAATAATCAAGCGATGGATCAAAATCAGTAATTGATGGGTGTATAATGTGTTGGTTTCCTAAAAAATTTTGTGAATAAAGATGAACTAGATGTACCTACCCCATTTGAACCTATGGTGTAAGCTTATTCACTATATCCCCCACTTGAAAAAAGAATAAGATCAATAACTGAACCTATTATCAACATAGACTTTGGACATTATTTAGACTTAGAGTATAATTTTGTGGTTGAAAAAGTTCTTCCTTACAAAGATTTAAGTGATAATACTTATATACCATTGGGTGCTAGCTCACCAAAATAGAATGTGAGTGTAAGTATTAAAAATCATCTAATTTCAACTACATAAACTAGGTAATAGCCCACAAGAAGTGGTCTAGCACCACAAGTCAATAGTATAATACCATCAACGTCATCAACACCAATAGTAATAATGGGGCCAATGCCTAACCTAGTGGATAAAGGCATTAGAGGACTAGTTATAAGATAGGACTTAGGGGATAAGCACCCCGAATGTTGGCTACCTCCCCACATAAAATCTATTATGATATGGCCATGTACTTGTCAGAGTATCATGACATAGAAAATACCATAGAGCATGTGTTGAAATGTGAGCTATAATTTCACACTTGAGGCATAAACCAAATTATAGTGAAAGGCAACCTAGTTTCTGGCCACTTTATTAGATCACACCAATAATTTGTATAGGGAGTTTGATCCTAACCAGGATATCATAGATTATGACACCCTAAAGTAAGAATTCTTGAAGTAATTTAACATATCAAAGTTTGAAGAATAGAGCATTCAAACACTTAAGGAGATTACCTAAGAAATTTTAGAGAGTGTGTGCCTATATAATATAAGGTTCAAGACTCTCCTATCCAAGATTCTATATTATATACACCCATACCAACATACACAATGGTTTAATGGAGGGTTGATAGTGTCATTCAAAAGAGAACTTTCCATGAAGACATTCACAGACCCTTGTAAATTGCTTGAAGCCACACTCAGAGCCAAGGAAGTAAAAAACACTGATACTAGGATCAACCCATTCATGGAGGCACATATTATGTCCATGGCCTCCCAACTCAAAAAACTAACTAATAACTCATCGAAATATGCTAAAAGTGGATTATGGTGTACCAACTATGAAGTAGAAGGCCATAAAAAGAATAACTACCCTTGAAGGAATGTGTGCACATTACTTCTAAGTTGTAAAGTCTGTTGAGAGGTGCATGATGTTCACAACTACCCATTATTACAACATGCCATCTAGGTCAAAACAACCATCTATAATTAGTTGTGTGATGCGTACACTCATACCATAATTTATTTTTGAGTGGTTGATGAGATGCAAAATAATATAGAAACAGGCATAAGGTACGCCAATGTAATTTTTAGAGCACAAGCTAACCAAGGAAATGAAGGCTATGGCCAATATAATATGGGTTTTGAGATGTAATTAAGTGATAGAGGGTGAGGTTGAGGATGAAATGGTGAAAGGTTATTACCCCACTTATGTTACAAGTGTGGTTTGAAATATCACTATCAATGCAATTTACCTACACATCTAACATGTGGGTATTGTTGAGAGGCCCATAAGGTTGAATAATGACTCAAATTATACAAGAATTTTTATTAAGGTAGGTGTAGCATAGACAAGGGCATAGGGATGATTAGATATGAGATTAAAATAGAGAAGTGGACTTAAAAGGTGTATCCAACCTCTACATAGATAATAAAGGTATAGGAGACTACTCATAGTTGATTCACCACTCAGCTATGAGCTACACCAATACTAGACTTACAATTATAATATGGGGAAAAGAGATGCACTATGAACATAACATGACTTAAACCCAAATTTTTGCCCTACCTAAACCCTACATGATACAAAGATGTTTTGTAGTAGGCCATGAGTGTCATTCAAAACCTCCAAGGGGAGATCTAAATGGCATGAGACCTAGAAGTGTAGGCTACTACCTCTCAAAAGAAGTAGGATAGTCAAGAGGTGGAGATACAAGAATTAATGAAGATCATGTGCCTAATACAAATGGAAGGGATGTTACCCCTATTAAATAAATTAATTTTAAAGTATGTAGGGTAGAATCCATTTGAAGTCACTACACCATGTATGGAAAGGGAATGAAAAGTTAAGCATACATAGAATGTAGATTATGATCAATAAATCCTTGTGAATTCCACCATTGATAGATGGTCTATATGTGAGGTCCTCATGGATAAAAGTGTTGATGTCAATATCTTAATGAAGAATGCATAGGAGAAGATGGGTAGGCTAGCCTTGAGACATTCCCCTCATGTAATTTTCATGGCTAATAATACCAAGATCTATTCCATTATAATTTAAAAGAGCACAGTTGTATACATCATGGGCAATAAATTTGTGCTAGCTTTGAAGTAATCAAGTTGGTATAATAAGACAATTAACTAGTACTTCTTGAAAGGTCTTGGTGCTATGAAAATAATGTAGACATGAACTTCAACAGGTGATACATGACTTTTGAAAATTGTAAGGAGAGGGTAGTTATCCCCCTCTCAAGTGACCAAAGACCCCTATGTTGAGAGTGTGGACCTTGAAGATGAGATGAACCACATATATAATATCATGATACAAGGCATTGATACTCTGAATGCTAATGACCAATGAGTACTTTCTTGGGAATATGGATAATCAACCTTGGATTCTACTAATGTTGTTTATGATTGATGGGTTGAAGAACCATATGTGACCATTGGTTGAAGGTGCTACTTGGTGCACGCAAAGTTGCCAAAACTAGTAAGGATAGTTTGGGTCTAGATTTATCATGCTTCTAAGAGATGGGTCCCATACACCAAGAAGAAGAGAAAGAGAGTGTTTCACCTAAGTAAAATTAAACTTTTAGTGCTCTTAAGATATGAGGGGAGCAATCCTATGGAAGAGTATGTCTATGACCTCAAATCATGTATCCTAAAAGAAGTAGATGGAATGGGTACACTAGTGTATACATTATGAAGCACTCCTACTTGTTGGTGGGTAGTATAAAGGCCTAACTTGACAACTTGGAAATATGTGAAATAATACATCTACATTCGATTTAGGAAGATTAATGAGGACTTATACATCTCAACATACTTTGATGACTCTAACTCTATAGCACATGTTTGCTTGTGCGAGGAAACATGGACTATTTATGATGAAAATGCCCCAACGAACCCATGGGTGTATGATTTCTACATGACCTTGAAGATATGGGCATAAGCATGTTATGTTTTCAATGAGATGGATTATAATATAGATATCTTTAAGGAGAGGTTTGTGCACACCTTATCCTTTTCTTTTCAAAACATTGATTTGATCAAGCCATTACAAGTAATTTGAAGGGTAGTATTTGAGGACACTAAAATCTTAGAGGATCCCCTAAAAGACATGTTTAATGAAAAGTTATTAGTGATCCTAACATTATTTGAAGAGAAAACCCTCAACAGTGACTCTAATGATGAGGATGATGAAACATGAAAGGTGTGTAACTAGATAAAATCTACAAGCAAAAGGAAGCTAGTGTGCCAAATTGAGGATAGCACTTCAGAGGAAGAGGAACCTACCCACATTTCCATAAAAATAACTAAAGGTAGTAGGTAAGTTGATGATTCACATCAGGAGCAGAATGCGCCCTACCATGTGCCACTCAAAACTACCAAGTTAGACATCATCTTATAAGGGGAACTAAATATGGCTACTCTGGTCACATATTTATTTGACATAGAGGTGGCACAAATTATGGATCTCCTAAAATATTTCCAAGACATTTTCCCTTGGAATTACCATGATATGAAGGGAAATTAACCATCCCTTGGGAATATTATCATAAATCTAGTCAATGGTGTAAGACCTATCAATAATATCCCTTATAAAATGAATCCCAATCTTCATTCCAAGGTCAAAATGAAGATTGATGGAGTGCTAACCATATTCATCATCTACCCTATATAATAATTTGAATGGGTGAGCCCCATGGTTATTATAATCAAGAAGGATGGATGTATCTATATATTTTTTATTATAGATTATTGAATGCTACCTACATCACTAACCCCTTCTTGAATCCATTCATTGATGAAGTCTTGGATGGAATCATAGGATGTGAAATATACAGTTTCACTAATGGGTTCTTAAGATACCATCAAGTCTAGATTGAAGAGGAGGACAAGCCTAAAATAACCTCTATGATAGAATGGGGTTATTTATCATAGAATGTGATTCCCTTTGGAATCAAGAATATTCTAGCCATATTCTCTAGAGTGATGATCACCACATTTAAGGACTTCATTAACAAGTTCCTCCAAGTGTATTTAGATGACTGGACTATGTATTGGCTAGTGAAGGACCATTATAAAAACTTGCACCTCATGTTTGAGAGGTCGGAATAGCTACAGATATCCTTAAACTTTAATAATTTCATATTCATGACACAATTTGGTAGATTACTTAGGAACATTGTCTATAAAGATGGTATACTCATCAACCTTATGAAGATAGAAATTATCCCATAGATCCAAAACCCATCCATTTATGAAGATGTTCATCCTTTCTTGGACATTTAATATACTATAGAAAATTCATAAGTATATATGAAAAGATTATGGTACTACTAGAGAATATCTTACATAAATATGGGCCATTTTATTGGGGCACAATGTGCTAAGATGCCTTTAAAACTTTGAAGATTAAATTAGCTAACACATCGATATTATAATTTCTCATATAGATGACTCTATTACACATCCAAATCAATACATATATCTCTATAATTGGTACCATTTTAGTGCAATTGGATGATGGAAAAATAGATCATCTCATTTCTTTCACAAGTAGGAAACTAACCCAATCATAGTAGAATTATACAATAAATGAGCATGAGGTGGCTAACATGGTCTATGCCTTGAAAAAGTTTAATTAATACTTATTGGAAACCACATTCGACTTTTTCATTGATCATGAGGTGCTTAAATACTTTGTGAACAAAGCTCATTATCCATGGTCATATTTGTAGATGAATAGTTTTGTTTCAATAATTCAAAGTTCTTAGTTGTCATGAAGCATGGAAAATAGAATTTGGGCCACGACCATTTATCCCACATCAATTCTAGTGATGCAATAACACCTATTGAGGATGGCATGCTAGATTCACAACTCTATATATTTTAGTGCATCCTTAAATAATTGGTAGATATTATCACATTCTTAACATCTAGGTCTGTGCCCCAGACTATGACAACCAAAGAAAAATAGAAGCTCACATTTTATGCTTCCCCTTCTTAGCTATCTCATTGGTGAGGAATTATATAAATTAAGCCACAAATAGGTCTTTTATTGATGTGTCCTTGAACATGAACATGACTCCATCTTAAAAGAGGCAAATGAGGAGATTATAGGAGGATATTTCATTGAGGATGTTATAATACATAAAGTGTTGTAATTAGGCTTATGGCGAAAAAATATATTATAGGACATAAAAGAGTGCACAAGGCATGTGACATCTACTAGCACATAGTAAAACCAAACCACTAGGATGAGATGTCACTCATTGTTATTCTTTCTTAGGTTCCATTTAAAAAATGGGACATTGAATTTGTTTGGCTAATTACTCACATTATGAGGTGCATAAGCATGTGCTACATTTTATAAGCCATAGACTATTTCACCAAGTGGTTCAAGGCAATGCCAACTAAAGATTACATAGCCAACACAAACATAAGGTTTATACAGGATAAAATCATTAGTCATTATGGGTACCGCTTAGTTTGACTAGTGATAGAGGCATGCATTTAATCAATGAAACTCTTTAGATTCTATGGATTGAATAAATGGTGGCACATAATAAGACAACACCTTATCATCCTTAAGCAAATGGCATAGCTGAGGCATTAAATAAGATATTAGGATTGTGCCTAATAAAAATATGTAATATTGGTAACAAAGATTGGGATGATTAGGTATCAACAATATTATGGGCCTATTGCATTACATACAAGTGCTTGAATAAGGCTGGACCATTTTAGCTAGTGTTTGGTGTAGAGGTCATTTTATAAATGGAATTCATAGTGCCCTCATTATTCATTGTGCATATTGTTTATTTAGATGACCAAGAATCTTTGAGTATATAGTTAGAAGACTTAGAGTTCTTGGATGAGATTCAATCCCAATCAAGACGAATCTAGTAGATAGAGAAGGTATGCCAAAAGTTTTGGCATTATAAGCATATTAAGCACAAGGTACTACCTAAAGGATAATTTGTCTTACTTTATGACCCCAAATACTACAATTGCATAGGCAAGATGAAGATTAGGTAGATGGTCCTTTAAGTCATCCACAACATATTAGATATTTGTGCATGCAATTTACACAAGTTGATGGGTGAAAAGCTCCCTAAGATTTCAATTAAAATTGATTGAATACATATAGATAATAGAGTAACACTTGAACCATTATACACCAACTTATCAATCATAAATTGATTGTGTTATATTGATCACAATAATGTTTGGGGCACAAGCCAAACATTTCCTTGTGTTTTATGTTGTTTGCATTGTTTTTCATGTTGGGTGAATAAGCAAGGCACTTTCAAGATTGTAGGAGAACTATTATAGCACCTACATGCATAACTCTAATTGTGGTGTTGATCATGGATGCTTTCTAAGTGCCTAAGGCTAGACGCCTATGTTTTTGGGTGCATAGAATTTATCAAACTTGAAAAGAGGTGAGTACCAAGTGGAAAAAGGAAGAAAATAATATGAGTGTGAGTAAAATTTCAAAATAAGAAAATGAATTATTGGAAGACCAATGCAATAATTTTTATGGGGTAGGGTAGGCCAAGATAAAATATGAAATCACAAGAAATTGACCAAAAAATGGAAGTATGCTTGAAAGAAAGCACAACAAGAAGAGAGATAGAACCAAGGAAGATAAATTGTGTGCATGTAAAGCACTACACCAAAGTTACCATAATAAGGGTGAAGGTTGTACCAAGGTGAATGAAAATAATGAATAACATTGTCAAGACAAGCTAGCATCCACCCAAGGGTAGGCGGGAAGTGAACATTTGAATCATTAGTAATTTCACTAAATACACCATTAAGAGATGTTAATGCAATGATGGTAGAGGCATAAAGATCCATAATAAATGTTAATGAGGTGGAAAATTTTCATGGATTTCATGGATTTAGTATATCCCAAGAAATCCATGTAACACTACATTATTACTCACCTGTAATTAATAAAGTATCTAAAATGAAAGGTATAAAGGAGCAAACAGATGACTAGAACATGTTACAAACCTTAAGATAATTTTAACCCAAATGCAGAGCTAAAATAGATACCAAATAAATAAAATGATACCAAGTGAAAAATTGAGCACCCACAGTCACAAAATGAGAATGATTGAATAGGGAAAGAGATTGCACTCCAGTTGAGATTGGAAAGAAGGTGTGTAGAAAGAGAATTACAAGAGAACCAGGCAAGATAAATTCTAAGTGACATCGAGGATACCATTAATGATGAATTAAGCTTTAGATATAAATTCATAGTCATAGACCCCATGACTATGAAGAAGTATGAATAAATATTAAGGGTTTTGGGAAGATCAACTAACCATGCTTCAATAGCATCTAGTTCAAAATGGGAAAGAAATAACTAAATTCAAGTCTACCTCAAGCATAGAAGGATGAAAAGAAGGAAAAGATGGTATAAGAGACATACATTAAAAAGATAAAGTATAACTGCTTAAAGGAGTTATCATCACTAAGATTGACCCTGAGGTAATTGTAAATATGTCATATAGAGAAATTTAGTTTCCCCCTGAGGTCATAATAGGGAAGACTTACGTATCTTTCATGCACACCTATAATTTTAAATAATATAACCTTTACACATCAAACAACATGTAGGATATAAAATAGGAATGGGTGTTTTACATGAGATAAAAGATGAAGGTGGGTGCAACATTATTTGATGTCTCCATTTGAGATAGGCTTGTGACCATGAGTACAACCTAGTTGTGTGAGTTTTCAAGTTTTTGCAAGCCAGAATAATTTATGCAATTCTTACTCTTATGCATATATAGGGATCACTTTTAATTCATATAGATGAACATGCATAAATCTACATGCCACATCAACATAATCACCAATCTCCTAGGCTTAGGCATAGACATCTACCTAATGATGGAGGATGACACAAAGCTAGAGAGGGTTACAAAACTATTGGGTTACTAAAATTCAAGGTTTAAATTATCAATCAAAGACATAAAGGACCCTATAATAAGGGTTGTTTGATGCCTTATAATATTTAATATATGCCTGAATGAAAGGTGGATAGACATTAGTAATTCCTACTTTTGCATCACCCATCACATAGTGCAAGGGGTTAAATTCAATATTATAAAATTCATTATTAAGGAGATGGAGAATAATGTGCTATAGTATCACAAGGCATGATAATGATGGAGGAGATCAATATGCTTAATGATGATGAAGACTATCTTTGGCTCTTCCTAATAGATAAGGACTCATTGAATGCTAAAGTACCAATACTTCACCTATCCATCCTCCTTCTCCCAAAAATATAAGACCATAATACTAGGGTGGTGTACTTGGTACATAGAGGCATTCAATATTGAATGGTACATCCCAAAGGAGATCCCATAACACATGTTTGGCTTAATGACTTTTGTCATCATGCAACACTTCTATGTAGTGCACTTGGTGCTCATAGATGGAAACCTCTCTAGTTGGCTGAAGATTCCTTATGAATTTTCCATAAAAAATTTCCATAGTGATGCTAAGGATAATTCTAAATGGGTAGCAGTTTAATATCCCAATGAATGTCATAGATTGATAAATAAGTAGGTTGAGTCACTAGTATGTGCACCCAAGAGAGAAAGCCATAAAGGATGAGGAGGATGACTCTGACCATACAAACCTACATCTCTTCTAGAGGGAAGTTATAAATGAGCACATATTCATGTTGTATTATGAAAAAAGTCATGGAAGAAATATGTAGACCATGAAAAAGATGATGATCACCCCCTTTAGATAGGCAATGAATTAAACTCAACACCAATAATATAGTAAAAGTCTCCCTAAAATAATAAGGGAGAAACACTAGAGGAAATTTAGGATCACATCAAATTGAGGGTCACCTCTGATTAGAAATAAAAATAAAAATTCCAAGGGACCCATTGTTCTCCCTATGATAAATTTGGTGGAAATGGAGGCAAAAGAGGCCCTCATGCATGGAAAGGATGAACATCTAGAGGAAGAAGAAGGAACACAAATTTACATTGTACAAGAAGAAGTGGGAGAGGAGCCCAATGCTAAGGATATTTAGAAGGCCTTCCAATGTAGCACTACCACTACACTTGAAAAATCAAAGAAGCTATCCTAGACCTCATCTAAAGAACCCTCCATACAACATCTATAAATAAATGAGGAGAAAAGAAGGTTGTAGAAGAAAATGAGCCATATCAAGGAATAAATTGAGATGGCATTAGCACTAGAGAAGAGGAGTAAGGCTTGGAAGGAAATGGGCATCACTCAAGAAGATATTAAGAAGGCCAAGGTTAAGGAATAAAATGCCAAGAAAGAGAAGGCCAAGAGAAAGAAGATGATGAAGAAGGTTCCTGATAGCACAAAACCAACTCTTAAAGAAGCCAAGAAGGTGCATAACACCCCCACTATAAAATTATTTGAAGATACACAATAGGTGCACTTAATAAGTGAAGGGTTGCCTAAAGAAAAATAAGGGAATACTAGATCCTTGAAAAAGAAAATATAAATTGCCATGGAACCCCAGTAAGAAAAAGAAAAAGGGGAAGATGGTGATGAAGAAATAAACATGGAAGTTAGCACTGAAAAACCCTAAGAAGAGGAATTGGACAAAGGGGAAAAGTTTGAAGAAGAACTCTTTAAGAACACGAAGATGAATCCACAGAGGAAATAACCAAAGAAAGTGGTGGTACTAGTGAGGAGGAATAAGAGAAAATGGAGTTGTCCATCATTTGAGGAAGAAGGAGTAGAGTTGAGCATTAGGGAAAAAGTGTAGAAGGGGTTAATAGATGAATATTTCTATATGTTTGACTTCATTCCCCTTGAAATCACCATAACCAAGACACGTAAACAACTTGAATTTATGTTTTATAGTTGCATGGATGAGCCTCACTTTGACATGCCTCGAAAGGCCATATTGGGTGCAAATGGACCATAATAAGGGCATGAATCCCTCATTATAAACCCCCATGCCATGAACCTAGTTCAGTCTAGGAATGTGCTTATTTTGATGGCCATAGAAGTCACATGCAAAAATATCATCAATGATTGTAGAGAAAACAAATGGAAGAAACATTGTAAGGTTGCTAAAGATGAAGCACATGCCACAAAATTTAATCTAAAGTAGCTATGAAAGTGTATATATATGGCTAAACTTTATCTCTTGGTAGGAATCAATACATCTAACCTCTTCAAGGTTGATAATATTTGTGTGCTAGTGGAACAAATGCTCCCAAGCATGAAACTAGAGCTAGCACATGAAGAATAAGAGGAATATCCTTCTACAATATTATAAAAAAATCTTGATGCTAAGATCAAAAAATTAGAGGAGATATTTTCAAAGCTTCAATAAGTCATAGAATAGATGACACCATCTTTTTGAGCTTCTCCAATCGGGTATTCATCATAAATGTGCACCTCAAGTAGATAAAGTGGGAGAATGAGGAGTTGATGATGTAGGTATAATCTATGAAAAGGGTAAAACACATATACATAATTGGAAAGTTTAATACATTGATCACACAGATAAATAACTAGGAATGGAAACTCAAAGCACTCTTCCACATATTACAAACTAAAGCCTACAAACAAGGAACAATCTTGGATGGAGGAGTGACATGTTAGCTATCCAAATTGCACCCTAGCTAGAAGGAGGAATGTTCAAGTCCTACTTTCAAACTTGGACTAACATGGGAATGGTCTAAGGCTATGGGTTTCTTATATTTAGACTAAGCCTCTAAGATTTTTTATGAGTCTAGCTCCTCAAATTTTTAGAATTTGGACCGTTACTTCTAAATCCTAAAAATATTTGGGGTGAAAAGAGTTAATACACTTTCATAAGGTAACATATATTCTAGAGGGTGATGATGCACCATAAATATATTCCATCCACTCATACTTAAGCCTTAAAAATTCTAGTGAGATAAAAATAATAATGAAATCTATGAATCTAAATGCCATCCATGCATCACCATGTCATGTATAGGTTCATCAAGTGAGCAAAACCTAAGGGAGGTGATGGAAATGCCTAGTTAAAGGCACTAATCCAATCAACATGTCCATTTTTGGCTTCAATCAAATGACATTAAACACTAAACATAACCTACATAACTAGACAATCTACCAACTAGGTAAAATTAGGACTTGGCAAGGGAAAAGGCTATACCACTTATAAAAATCAAAACTGACATGAACAAACTAGTCTAATATATTGAAATATAAAAAAAATCATCTTATTTATCTCAAGAGATTATAAGGCTTAATCTTAGTAGAGTCTAGTCATGTCGAAGAGAGAGGATCTAAAATAATAGATCAAAGGCTATACTTATAGAAAAAAAGAGTAAGCGAGAGGGAATTTGGCACCCAAAAATGGAATCAATGGGTTCAAATCCTTTTGAAAGTTATTACAAGATCCTCTATAAATAAATCTCACTCGAACCCTTCTTAATTTATCTAGATTACTCTAATCCATTACATCATTACAATATCCTCTTAGTGATGTTATATGGTAGCTAAAATGGTAGGATTAAGTCCCTTTTCATCTGGGTCTAGGTAATAGTGTAGTTACAACACTCAGATCCATCATTTAGAATCATGTCTTATTGTAAACTACTTAAAACTAGTTGTCAGGCATGCATAGTGGAGAGAAAGGTCCCTTTGAAGCACCTAGTCCATATGATGGATAGTTGGGGTCCACTTATTTTCCTTCATGGCACCCTTTGAAATATTATCTCCTTCTACTAGAAAAGGTGAGCATATTTAGAGAAGGAACCCTTTATGACACAAAATTACAAGCCAAAGGTCCATATTTAGCCACCAGCTTGTTAACCTTTGCTTTATATCAAGTCTAAAATACCTATTTTTCCTTTAAGGAGATTTTGTGGCAATGCCTAGTACTTTTTACACATTCTAGTCCAATTTGGATTGTATTTGAGCTCGGTTCTATGTATTTACACTAGTTTGAGTAATATTATTTACTTTACCTGAGTTGAGCTACTCCATCAACCCTATTAAAAAAAGCTTAGGTAGGTCCTTTCCCATTGGATGTCTAAAATCCAACTCAGATCATTGAACCTTGACTTAGTGTGCTCCATTAGATTTTTAAGTATGAATGAATGTAATCCCTTGGATCTATCTTTGAATATTTAACCTTATCCCTACTTATGCCATGTGTCAAATGCATGTTAATCCTTAGGTTATTGTTGTCAGTCTACCAACTTACATGTTTATGCCACATGTTAACCTCTCAATTTATCTGACTATTTGACTCACCTCATACCATTGGATCAAGATATATGATCATGTGAGGACCATTGATCATATTTGGTCCCACTATTTGAAATCCAATGGCTAGTTTATGATCTTAAATTTAAAGGTCTGTAAGACTTCAAATAATGTTTTCATGACTATCATTGACAATTGTGAAACCATCAAATTTAATCTCAAAAGGATTTATCTCACTTTGTATTTAAATTTGACATCCCACCAACCATAATTTGGTTTCCCATAAAACATAAATGATATCCTATAGACCATCAAATTTAAGCACATATGGATTTTTCCTGATCTCTATTTTGACATTCACGTGAATGTATTATGCTTTTTGACCAACTTTGTAGAATTATATCTTGAATCATGAGAATCATGGAGACACCAAACTTTCAAGATATTCTCTTGAGGCCAAAAGGAGAAAACCCATTTGATCCATTGGTCATAGGAACCTTTCAAGTGAAGATATTAAATGAATAATTTGATTAGTTCATTTGATCTTACATGATGTCTTGGCTTAAAAAATGGCTATGTATGAAAACTTGGTAAATTAAATTTGAGGAGCCAACTTTAAACCTACATAAATCCATTTTATCTTTAGTGGAGGACTTGGAACTTGGTGCATAGTAACTAGGGACCAAAATAAACAGACCCATGTGATCATTTTCCCCTTCAACTATTGAACATGTGAGATATGACCTTGTCAAGATAATTACTTATCTTTGTTGGAAATTCTTGAAAATGGATATGGGAAAACATGTAGAATTTGGCTAAGAGGCCAAATTTGGATCTTCATAACTTTTGATGCACTTTGGTGGAGGACCTAAAACTTGACACATATGATCTTAGCACAAATATGGACAAACCCATATAGCCAATTTTGTTTGACTTGTTCAGACATGGAAACTATGATGTCAAAAAAGTGCCTCCTCAAAATTTATGTAACTAGGCTCAAGTGTCTCAAAGAACATCATGAAGAACCAAATGGATCCCATTCACTTCTAATCCATTCCAAGCATTCTTGGCATCCCATGGGGGCTATGTAAATCTAGTCTTGTCCTTAGAAAAATGGCAATTTACACTTCAAGTGAACCCAAAGTGTTTTAAAAGCCTTGTGAGCAAATTCAGATCCTATACTCCCTCATCCATTTAGAACCTTATCTATCTACACATAATCTTGGTATGTGGGCCAAAATTGCCAACATTTCTAATGACTCATAGGGAAGAATGCCTACTATGCTTGGAGAACCTTGACCATGTGTCAATCTTGTTCTAACCTCTTCAAACAAAATAAAGACCAAAAGGAGTAAAAAAAATGTAAGGGGAACCTAAACTACCAACACAAGGATCACTAACCTAAAAAATAACAATGAAAATGGGAGTAGATACTAATGTATGTGTTATTCACTTATTGAAACAAGACAAACCTAAAACACCTAACCTGAAGTAACAAGCTTTCCTATAGGTTCAAACGGGAATTTATTTGATATAACATGGATCTTGAAAACATGATTTCTTCTCCTTAATGGAATCTTATTGAATATGGGATAAAATGGATGCTCATGTCTTCTTGATGATGCAATTAGGACTCATATCTCAATTCTCAAGTGTAGGTATTGAAGATATGGATCGAAGACCCAATCATCTTCTTCCCAAACTCTTTTTCCTTACATAAAAAATTCTATCTCTACTTATTTAGTCAATGGCTACAATTGATTTTGTTCCTTGGACTTCAAGTGGCTAACTACCAAATCATCCTTGATGACATATTTTTCCCTAGGATTTAGTTGATGTAGTGGTGGCCATCTAGGTTTAGGAAAAAGTCCTATAAGTCTTCCCAAAATGACATCTCATCTTGGTTAATATACAAGACACAAGATCTTTTTCTACTTCTGCCATCTACCTACAAGACATTAGGTTGATTACCCACCCCTTTCTATTGTACAAGGTCATCACAAAGCTCTAGATCAACTGAGGTTTTCTCATGCTCTTCATAAATAGAGAGGGGTGATAAATCATCAATCCACTCAAGTAGAAGTTCTTCTTGAATTGGCAACTTTCCTCATCTAAAACATTAGTCTGTTATTTAATTTCATCACTTAAATTTGCCACACTAAGTTGTTCAATTTCACCCAAGAATTCCAAACACAAGTGTTGCCAATGGTCTTCCTATGGATTCTTGACTTCAATATCAATTACATTATTATGAATTCTACCATCTAATTGATCTCTTAGAAAAAGATTAGCTTGTGTTTCACTTGCCTTAGTTACATCATTAAGACATTGCATCTTCTATTTATCACTCAATTCCTTCTCATTCTTACCTTATAATATATTAGAGTGCATAGGGTTCTAATTTGAATCTCCTCTTCATAAACACTAGAAGTTTCCTCTCCAACATGCTTTTGAGGCTCAACTACAAGCATGACACTGTCAATCTTTTGAATGACTTACCCCTCATCCAATAACTTTGATAATTTATCAACCATAATTACATGATCCAATTCTAACTTTGGTGTACTTTATTTCTCTTGAAGAGAGGAAAGGGTGGGTGGGCATTAGATAGCCTCAAGCTACTTGATGTTGGAAAGGGTATCTTTCTTACTAGGGATCTTGAATGATCTCTTATAAAGCTTTTGGGATTGAGGAGGGATGTGAAAATGGGGAACAGGTGTTTGAATAATAGTAGATGAAGGATCAAAAATAGATTTTATGCCTACTTTTACTTTCTCATCCTCCTTGTCAAAGGTGGGCATGATGAAATTAGGATCCATGACCCATGAAGACTTACATGTGGGTATCACCTTAGGGTTTTTAGTAGGTATAGGATCTTAAACATAAGTGGATTGCTTAAGAGAAGGGAGGTGAAGGTAATTTGACTTTTGGGTGATTGGGAGAAGAGGTTGAATGTGGAACTTAGAAAGTGGCTCAGACCTGATTTTCACCTCCACACCATGTTCAATCTTGCACACCATATGAGATAAGTCTTTTCAAAATTATCCTCCAACCTTAGTCATAAAGTCATTACCCAAAAATAAGGAAAAATGAGGCAATAAATATGCTACCATAAGGTCTTGGTCAACTTAAATTTTAGGGTAGACATGAAAAGTGAGTTGGAGGTTTCTAACAATGCCAAATACTTGCATGGGAAACCCCTTCCATTGTAAACCAATGTCAAATATAGGTTCATACCTCATTTTTAAGTGGCCTACTACAAATTTAAGAACAATGGAGATATTTTCCTTGTCATTAAGTGAAAAATTATGGACCAAAAAATCTCCCATGACCAAAGAGGCAAGAAAGGGAGATGGGGTAACCAACTTAGCTGAATGTGTCTAGTTTTTAGGAGTATTTTCGTGAGAGATAAGAGATTAAAATTCAACCCTGTTCTTCTATTTAAGGCTCTCCTACAACCTATTTTCTTAATCTCACAATTTCTAAATTTAAGTAATCATTATTTGGTGTAGGTGGATTACAAGGGTCAGAAGGTTGATAATAGAACTGCTCGTGAGGATGAGGAAGTTTTCATGGAGGTGGAGGGGGATGAAAGTATGGTGGATGGTCTTGGTAATATGGAGGATGTGGATTATATGGGTAATTTGGGCTATGATAAGGTGGATATGGGGGGTGGAGAGAAAAAAGCTTCCTCATAGAATGCCATGGCTCCTTACGAAATATGTGAATTGAGTCAAAACCATGACAAATCCTTCTTACCTCTACAACCATGAAAATAATGGTAACTCTAACTTGAGTTTGATTGAAAACCTTACAAAGATGTTTAAGTTTGCCCAAGATGATTGTAGATGATGTTGTTGATGTCTTCAACTTCCAAATGCCCTTCAATGTCCATAGAGTATGCTTTAAGGCACTTGAGAGAGGTTCCATTGGGCATTCTAGAACTATTAGCTATCCATATTATACCTTAGTTGAAAGGAAGAATGTTTAAGTCCTAATTTTAAACTTAGACTGGCATGGGAATGGTCTAAGGCTATGGGTATCCTATATATAGACCAGGCCTCTAGGATTTTTTATGAGGTTAACTCCTCAAATTTTTAGAATTTAGACTCTTAATTTTAAATCTTTTTACTAGTTGGAGTGAAAATAATTAAGAAACTTTCATAAGAGAGAATCTATTCTAAAGGGTGGTGATGCACCATGAATATTGTCCATCCACTCATACTTAAACCTCCAAAATTCTACTGAGATAGAAATAAATAATGAGATCTATGAATCCAAATGTCTTCCATTCATCAGCATTTCATTTATAGGTTCATCAAGTGAGAAAACCCTAAGGGATGTGATGGAGAGGCTTATTTCAAGGCACTAATCTAGTCGACATGTCCACTATTAATTTCAATCAAATGACATTAAACACTAAACATAACCTACATAGCCAAACAATCTACCAGATATGTGAAATTAGAACTTGGTAAGGGAGAAGGATCTACCACTTATAGAAATCAAAACTGACATGAACACACTATTCTAATATATTAGAAATCTGAAAATAATCATCTTATTTATCTCAAGAGATTACAAGGCTCAATCTTGGAAGATTTTAGTCATGCCCAAGAGAGGGATCCAAAATAATTGATCAAAGTCTATACTTATATAAAAAGAGAGAAAGAGAGAAGGAGCTTGGTGCTTGTTGACCAATTTTTGGCTAGTCAAGCCAAAATTGGTCACTCCCTATCTAAAAATTTAGCTGCCTAAGTCTATACCTTTGTCCAAGTCTAGTATGCAAGTTTCATTTGGAAGAAGTGTTCTTATACAAAGTTGAAGTTTTTTACCTATAAAAAACCCAAGTTTTTTCCTTTTGAAATATTTTTTCTTTATTATTTTGTCTAATTCCTTTGCAGTGAATTTTTTTAGAGGGTTTGTTATGGTATTTTGCTAAGTGTTCATTCTTTTGGGTTTGGGTTTTTTGTCTAAAGCCTTTGCCAAATTCTTTTGAAATTTTTGTCTGAAGTAACTTTCCCAAAAGACTCTTTCAAGATAAAAAAGACCTTTTCAAAAAATTTGAAGGGTATGTTTCATTTTTCTAAAGGGTATATTTTGTTAGAAAAGGTCCATTTTAGTTTTTTAAAGGATCATTTACAACATTCCCGAAGGAATCTTTCAAGCTGAAAGTGGAAACTTACAAATCTTTCGAAAGTCATTTCAAAAAGTTTAAAGGGACATTTTCAAATAGGCTGAAAGATTGTTTCTACAAGAAAGTGGACATTTTCAAAATTCTAAAGGGCCACTTGCTTTTTTTGAAGGCATGTTTTCAACAAGTTGAAGGACATTTTCATTTTTGTGAAGGGTACTTTTCAAAAAGTCCATAAAAATGGTCCCTTATAAAAAAACCCTAAAGAAATTGAAGCTGAGGGAGAAGTGGACCATTCCAAAAATATTGAATGACACTTGCAACTTTCCCAAAAGAATTCTTGAGGAGAAAGTTCCTGAAATAATTTCCTCAAAAGGCATTTTTCAAGCAGGATGCCTTTACAAAAAGTCCAAAGGGTTCTTTTGTAGGGAAATGGACTAAACAAAAACTATGAAGGGTACTTTGTAACTTTTATGAAGGGTACCTTACAGTTGAAATGGTCCTCTGTAAAGTTTCAAAGGGTATTTTTTGGGCAAGTGTCCTTTCTAGACGGTCCATTTCATAAAGTCCAAAGGGCCAAACAGAAGCTGATGAATTATTTCATAAAAAGGTAAGAGACTATTGGAAATATTGTCATTGATGTCAAAGGTTTAGTATTATTGGTGATAAAGGCCCCATTGCATTTAATGTTGTTTATCTTGGCTAATGTGAGTTAATATTTATTTAATATTAATGAATATATTTTTAGTTGCATATGAGACAAAAGAAGGGCCCATGGAGAAGTTGAAGAGCCATAGAGTAAAGACAAAAGAAGGATGGGACACATTTTACCATGAATAGTCATCTTGGGGAATTCCAAGAGTCACCAAGTGAAGACAAAAGAGTAAGGGTGTAATTTTTCATGAAGGGACACTTTGAGGAATATGAAAAGTCACCAAGATGAGGACAAAAGATGGAAGGACGTTTTTGGTCATGAAGGGTCACCGCATGACTTTTAAAAGGCTTGAATATGAAGGGTCATACAAGTTTGGCACCATTTTCCATGAGGATTGAAGGGTCACAAAGGGGGAAGGCCAAAGGTCATTTGGAAAGCTATAAATAAAGGCTTGATAATCCATTTGTAATATGAGATAAAGAGGTTGATTTGATATTGTAATATCTAGCTTAGAAGAGCAATTGTGAGAGATGAATATAATTTGTATTTGTTATATCTAGTGTAGAAGATCAAAGGTGAGAAAGAGGAAAGAGATGTTGTATTGAACTATCATTTGTTGAGATAGCAACATTAAGAGATAGGTGTGTGGTATACACAAAGGGGTTAGTGCTCTTGTGGGTTGGTGCTCATGAATTGTTGATGGGTTGGTGCTCGATAAAGGGGTTGGTGCTCCTGTGGGTTGGTGCTCATGAATAATAGATGGGTTGGTGCTCGGTAAAGGGGTGTGGTGCTCCTGTGGGTTAATGCTCATGAATAGTTGCTAGGTTGGTGCTCAATAAATGGGTATGGTGCTCCTACAAGCTTGGCTTGTGAATATCATTTGGGTTTGTGATCATTCATATACTTGAGATTGTTCTCGTGGTTTTTCTCACATTGGGTTTCCACGTTATATCTGGTGTCTCTCTCTATCTTGTGTGGTGTTTATTGTTTGAGTTTTATTGCATATCTTGAATGTTTGATTAAGTGAAATTTGGTTAAAGGAAAGTTTTATAAGATATATGATATACTGATTCACCCCCCTCTCAGTATATTCCATGCTTGACAATTGGTATTAGAGCAGGTTCCTTTTTGAAAAAGTTTTATAGCTTGAAGTTAGATTAGGAAAGCACAAGATGGCCATACATAAAGGTGCCTCTATAAGCAAAATAATAGTTGATCAAGAAGAAGAAGAGAATGAAGCTGAAGTGAATATGGAAGGAGAACTCATGTGTGCCTTAGAAGAGTTGAACATTGTTGAAAATAAGAATCAAAGATTAAAGTGCCAGATCGAGAAAAATGAACAAGAGTCAAAGGAAATGATTAAATATCTACAAGCACACTTTGAAGAAGCCAAGAAGAATGAAGAAGACCTCACAACACAATTGTAAATAGCAAGAAAAGAATGTCAAAGGTATGTTACTGAAATTGCCTCTTTTAAAGAAGATATTAAGAAAGCAATCAGTGAAAAAGTAGTAAATGATTCAAAATTTGAAGATATCACTAACATGATGAATAAGATAGAGAAGTAAACTATGCTTTGATACAAATATCAAAAACCATAATTTTTTTATATAATCTAAACAACAATAACATAATAAAGGGAATATGTATAGGTGGAATGTGCTGGGCACACAGGAAGTGTGCCCAAAATTTGAATTTTTTGGGCAAAAAACTGAAGGCATCCCATCAGATGTGGAGAGCGCAGGGTTGAAGGTGAGATAAAAGTTGCTTGTGGAGAACCAGGTAGTAGGTACAGACCCTGGAGGGACAGCAGGAGGTGTAGAAAAAATTTTGGGGGCAGAATATGCAGCTATTAGAAATAATGGAAAACTGTTGAGTGCTTCTAATCCTTCCAGTGGGATTTGTGTCTCCCATCTGGATTCTACTCCTGCTATGTTGGGGCAGGAGCATGAAAAGGAGAAAGATAATGAAAATTCTTCATAAATGTTGAAGGTAGAGAATGCAGAGCAAAAGAAGTGGTCATCTCTATTTGGCAAGAAACCCAATGGAAAATCTATTTTCCCATCGGTGACTGCTAAATCTTGCTGGGAGAAAGGTGAGTTTCAATTTTTCATTCCAGACCCTTTAATAGATTTCTCTATGTCTTCCATGGATTTCACCCTAGTGGGTAAATTTTTAGGAGCAAGACCAGATCTAGAATCTCTTAAAAAAATGGTTAAAAGGAAATGGGTAATTAGAGGAGAGATAGAAATGGCACCAATGATGAATGGTTTCTTCTCATTTATTTTCAATTGTAAGGAAGACATGAATATGGTTCTGGGTAGAGAACTGTGGTCTTTCGGTAAATGTTCTCTTACTATCAAAAAATGGGAGCCCAATATGGATCTATCAGATTCTTTTTTCTTAACCACTCCCATTTGGGTTAGACTTGATGGACTCCCTTTAGAGTTTTGGCATGAGGAAATATTTAAAGGTATTACCAGTTCTTTTGGTGAACTTGTGGCAGTGGATAAAGCTATGACTTCCAGATCTAAACTTCAAAGCGCTAGACTTTATGTCAAAGTGGCAGACTTGAATCAAATCCCAAAAAAAGTGGATATAATATCCAAGCTGGGCAAAAAAACTCAAGGGATTTTTTTTGAAGATTTGCCTAATTCTTGCTATGCTTGTAAGAAACAGGGGCACTTCGTTAAAAACTGTTATGATTGTATTTTTTATATCTAGTTTAGAAGAGCAAAGGTGAGAGAGATGAAAGAGATGTTGTATTGAACTATCATTTGTTGAGATAGAAACATTGAGAGATAGGTGTGTGGTATACACAAAGGGGTTGGTGCTCCTGTGGGTTAGTGCTCACGAATTGTTGTTAGGTTGGTGCTCAATAAAGGGGTTGGTGCTCCTGTGGGTTGGTGCTCATGAATAGTAGCTGGATTGGTGCTTAGCAAAGGGGTGTGGTGCTCCTGTGGGTTGGTGCTCATGAATAGTTATTGTGTTGGTGCTTGACAAAGGGGTATGGTGCTCCTGCAAGCTTGGCTTGTGAATATTGTTTGGTTTTATGATCATTCATATACTTGAGGTTGTTCTCTATGGTTTTTCCCACATTGGGTTTCCATGTTATATCTGGTGTCTCTTTCTATCTTGTGTGGTGCTTATTATTTGAGTTTTATTGCATATCTTGAATGTTTGATTAAGTGAAATTTGGTTAAAGGAAAGTTTTATAAGATATATGATATACTGATTCACCCCTTGCTCTCAATATATCATGTGCTTAACAGAGACAAAAAGTCTAAATAAATAAAAGTCTAAAAGAAATACTTGAAGGTGATAGCCTATAAAATGTCAAATTTTAGACTATGGAAATTATCCATTGGGATTTAAACAAAAGATGATGGCCCATAAGAAGTCAATTTTAAATTATGAAGAATAGCCATTGCTATTCAAAAGACTTGGTGAGAACATGAGAACAAACGTGGAATTGACAAATGGCATGAATCCTAAGCTTTGATGCATAACAAGTGATAATAGGTAGGTTAATGGTTTAAGTTATTGCATTGTTACATATCTTGATGAGCTAGTAAAGAAAAGCTTGCATCAAATTGACAATCCAATAGATGGACCCATCTATAGTAAAAGTCAATTCAACATATCTTGATTTTGCTAGTGTAATCATAAAGGGAGTTTCTTATATAATGCAGTGTAACTATTGATATTTTCAAGATTGACACATGTCCAGGTGACCCTTGAACTCCCTTTGTTCAATATCTCTCTCAAAGGCTATAAATATGGATTCTCTTGGCTCATTTGAGCATGATCTCTCTGCCTAGTATGGTGAAACCGTACCAAAATTTTACCTTGAATCAATAAAGATAAGTGTTTGACCTCATTTAATGAGTGCATTAAGTGTACATGCTTGGTATTAGTCTTGTTCTAGTATAATTTCTATTTACCTCCACATTTTAATTCTATTAGTACCTAGTGTATTATGATTTAATTCTTGTAGGTCAACAAGAAGTGTCTGAAGAGATTGTAGATATAGTGAATAGCTAATTCAGTAGAGTGTCTTGGAATGCCTATTGCTTAAGTCTCCCTAAATCTATGCCATCTCCTAAACCCCATGTTGAAACACTAATGTGAAAGAGTCAATATTGAGAGAAGTATATTTGTAACTTGTCTTTGTTTCAAGTGTATATTTAAGGTATGAGTAGAAAAAATATTTTGGTACATCACCATAGTAGAATAGGTATAAATTCCAATCAGTTTAACCCTTTTCATTTCCCCCAAGTTATTAATATTAGGAATATGATCCTTGGAGGTGCATCAAGGGGAGCTAGCCCCTAATCTAGAGATTCATCTCAATGAAATTATCACCCATATCAAGAGTTATAATTCCATTTTGTTGCTTGGATGAGGAGAATTGAGTATCTCTTCAAGGGTACAAATCCAAGAGTCAATATTTTTTGACATGCCCAATGGGACAATTTGTCTAAGGAGTTGAAGAATTCTTGGCGTGTTCTTTGATCAATCATCCTTTTGTAGGCATTTCAATCAACACCAATGGTGAATTTGAGTTGAATCAACTGGTCAAGCAGCTCTAGTGCATCAAGAAATCATATTTGGTATGTATAAGCCCATTGTAGAATAGTATAGATCTTGTGTTTCTTCATATAGTTTTGAGCAGGCTCATGTTCATGGAATCACCTCAAGCAACCCTCCTAATTGTCCTTTTCCTAGTGAATCCAAGAGTAGTAGGGAGATAATGTTAGAGTTTGAGAAATAAATGTTGGAGATAGATAGGTTGAATGAGTGAAATAGATATCATCAAGAGCTTATGTATAAGGAGGAATGATTTTTTAAACAATCTCAAGTCATGTTATCCATGGAGGAGAAACTAGTAAGTTGGAGAAGTCAATATACTCAAAGTAGTCAACCTTGTACCCCTTCTTCCATCCCAAGACAACCTTCTCCTATACAAAAGAAACCCTTACCCTGTACACCAAATCTTTTTTATCAAATAGCACTTTCTCACCAAAATAAAATAAGTCAACCTTCTAACCCATCTAATGCATTAACTACTCTTATTTTTAATCATTTTCACCTAGCAATTCAACACCAAAGGACATTAGAATGGCCTTCTATGGAAACTAATTATTTTAATTCCTTAGATTGTGATCCCTCCTTTTAAGAAAATCATACTATTTATTTTGGAAAAAAACACTCCCATCCTCAAGCACCTATTCCTATGCATGTGAAAACTCTTCCTAGTTCCCCCCAATCTTCTCAAGCCCCTCAACATGATGTCAAGATTTCAAGTTAGATAAATGTCTATCATGAACTAGCTCAAGGCCTTGAGAAATATGAAGTTGCTACATATCCTCAAGAAGAGATCTCTATTCCTAAGATCATGGGTTGGAGTTAAATATTGGAATCATGGGGTAAGAAAGAAAAGAAGAGTATTGTTCACACCAGCCACCCTTTATCAAGAAATCCATGATGAACTTTTATCTCAGCTCAAAAATCACACCAGCCACCCTTTTTCAAGAAATCCATGATGAAGTAAGAGATTAGTTTTACAAGCTTCTCAAAGAGATAGAAAATAATTAGTTGGTCAATGATTCATACCAAGAGGACCATAAACCAAATGAGCCCTATGATGATGAGATAGTATCCATTGATCCATTGATGGACTACACTAGCATGAAGGACCAACATGAGACATGATTTAAAGAGAAAGATGAGTACATGTATGTTGGAGACATGTTTGAATCTAGTCTACTTGGGTACATGCCAATCAAGGTGGCAAGAAAGAAGGATGAGTCACCAAGTTCCTACTCTAACCAGCCACTTGTCTAGCATCATGAGGTTTTTTACCATGGAAGATACCTAAGAAGTTTTCCTTTTGATCTAGGAAGGAAAAGAGCATATTTGGTTAGTTTTACATAATTATTTTTCTTTATTTTGTGTCTTGTGTTTTCCTAAGTGCTAAGTAGTACATGTGTGGTTTCTTTGGTCTTTGTTGTGTGTCTCTTTCCATTGTGTGTTAGAGGTAGTCAATGGCTACTTTATTGATCAAGTTTTGAATCATGGTTAAGGTTTCTAGTTTATTTCAATCCTTCATTGACTCCATGCCCAATGGACTATTTAAGCTACTTGTCTAGTCAGTATAACAAGTACACTACCCCTACGAGTCACCAATTTTTGGCTCTTCAAGCTAAAATTAGTCACCCCATGTCTAAAAATTTAGCTACCAATTCTATACCTATATCCAAGTCTAGTATGTAGGTTTCATTCAGAAGAAGTGTTATTATACAAAGCTAACATTTTTTACATGTAAAAAACCCAAGTTTTTTCCTTTTTAAAGATTTTTTCTTTAGTATTTTGGATAATTCCATTGCAATTAATTATTTAGGAGGGTTTGTTATGGTCTTTTGGTAAGTGTTCATTCTTTCAAGTTTTTTGTTTGTAGGTTTTTTGTCTAAATCCTTTGCCAAATTCATTTAGACTTTTTATCTGAAGTAAATTTCCTAAAGGACTCTTTCAAGCCAAAAAGGACCTTTTCAAAAAATTTGAAGGGTATGTTTCATTTTTTTGAAGGGTATATTTTTTTAGAGAAGGTCTATTTTAGTTTTTCAAATGATCATTTGCAAATTTCCCGAAGGACTCTTTCAAGCTTAAACTGGACACTTACAAATATTCTGAAGGGCATTTTATAAAATCCAAAGGGACATTTTCAAATAGGATAAAATATTTTTTCCACAAGAAAGTATACCTTTTCAAAAGTCTGAAGGTTTACTTGCTTTTTTCTGATGGCATCTTTTCAACAAGCTGAAGGATATTTTCATTTTTGTGAAGGGTACTTTGAAAAAAGTCCACAAAAATTGTCTCTTACAAAAAAACTAAAGGAATTGAAGCTAAGGGACAAGTGAACCATTCTAAAAATCCTGAAGGACAATTGCAACTTTTTCAAAGGAATTCTTGTGGAGAAAGTGCCCAAAACAATTTCCCTGAAAGGCATTTTTCAAGTAGGATGCCTTTAAAAAAAATTGAAGGGTTTTTTTTGTAGGAAAATAGACCAAACAAAAACTCTAAAAAGTACTTGATAACTTTTATGAAGGGTACATTACAGTTGAAATGGTCTTCCATAAAGTTCTGAAGGGTATTTTTTGGGCAAGTGTCTTTTCCAGACTGTCCATTTCACAAATTCCAAAGGGCCAAATAGAAGGTAAGGAATTCTTTCAAAAAAAATCTAAGAGATAAAAATTCAAAGAAATAAAATTTTAAAATAAATACCTAAAGTGATGGCCTGTAAAATGTCAAAGTTTAGACTATGGAAATTAGTTATTGGGATTCAAACAAAAGATGACAGCCTGCAGGAAGTCAATTTTAAACTACAAAGAATATCCATTGGTATTTAAAAGAATTGGAAAGAACATTAGAATAGATGTGGAAATGAAAAATGGCATGAATCCTAATCTCTAAATCATAACAAACAAGAATAGGTAAGTTGATGGTTCAAGTAGTTGCACCACTACATAACTTGATGAGTTAGTAAAGAATAGTTTACATTAAAATGACATTCCAACAGATGGACCCATCCATAGCAAAAAGTAGTTCAACTTATCTTGATTGTAATGGTGTAACTATAAAGGGATTTTCTTACAAAATGTAACATAACTATTTTTATTTTCAAAATTGACACATGTCTAAGTGACCCTTGAACTCCCTTTACTTGATCTCTCTCTCAATGTCTATAAAAATGGATTATCTTGGCTCATTTAAGCATGATCTCTCTGCCTAGTATGGTGAATCCCTACCAAAATTTTACCTTGAATCAATAAAAATACCTCATTAAATGAGTGTATTAAGTTTACATGCTTGGTACTAGTCTTGTGCTAGTATAACTTTCATTTACCTCCACATGTTAATTCCATTAGTACCTAGTGTATTGTGATTTCCTTCTTCCAATTCAACAAGAAGTGTCTAAAGAGATTGCAGATATAGTGAACAACTAATTCAATAGAGTGTCTTGGAATGATTATTGCTTAAGTCTTCCTAAATCTATGCCATCTCTTAGACCCCATGTTGAAACACTGATGTGAGAGAGTCGATATTGAGAAAAGTGTATTTGTAACTTGTCATTATTTCAAGTGTATATTTAAGGTATGAGTAGAGAAAATATTTTGGTACATACCCAAATATAATAGGTTTAAATTCTAGTCATTTTAACCATTTTAATTTCCCTTGAGTTATTACTAGTAGGAATATGAGCCTTAAAGGTTCATCAAGGGGAGCTATCCCCTAATCTAGAGATTCATCTCAGTGAAATTGTCACCCACAACAAGAGAGATGATTCCATTTTGATTCTTGGATGAGGAGAATTGAGTATCTCTTCAAGGGTGAAAATATAAGCATCAACAAAGCCCAAAAAGGAAATAAATGGGTTCAAATCCTTTTGATAGCTATTACAATAGCCTCTATAAATCAATCTCACTCAAACCCTTCCTAATTTGTCTAGATTACTCTAGTATGTTACGTCATTACAATATCCTCTCAGTGATACTCCATGGTGGCTAAAATGGTGGGATTAAGTCCCTTCCTAGTTGGATCTAGGTAAAAGTGTAGTTACAACACTTAGATCCATAATTTATAATCATGTCTTGTTGTAAACTACTTCAAACTAGTTGTCAAGGCATGCAAAATGGAGAGAAAGGTCCCTTTCAAGTAGCTAGTCCATATGATGAAATATCGAGGTCCACTCATTTTCATTCATGGTACCCTTTGAAATATTAGCTCTTTCTATTAGAAAAGATGAGCATAGTCAGCAAAAAGATCCCTTTATGATGAAAAATTATAATCCAAAGGTCCATATCTAGCCACCAACTTGTCGACCTTTGCTTTATATTAGGTTTAAAAGACTTATTTTTCCTTTAAGGAGCTTTACTAGCAATGCTTGATCCTTTTTACACATTCTAGTCCAACTCAGATCATATTTGAGCTTAATTCTATGTATTTCTACCATCTCAAGTCATATTATTTACTTTGCCTTAGTCAAGGTTTTCCATCGACCCTAGTAAAAAAACCCCATCTCGATCCTTTCCCTTTGACTATTAACAATCCAACTCAGATTATTGACCCTTAACTTAGCTCATTCCATTATATTTGCCAAGTATAGATGATTAAGAGCCCTTATATATACATTTAAATTGTCATCCTTATCCCCACTTATGCCATGTATCAAACACACATTAATCCTTAGGATCCTGCTATCAGTCTACTAGCTTGCATGCTTATGCCATGTGTCGATCTCTTGACCTATCTAACTATTTGACTCAACTCACACCATTAGATCAAAATGTATGATTTAGAAAGGAACATTGATCTTGATCGAGCCCACTATTTGAAAAATAGTGGCTAGTTCATGATCTTAAATTTTATGATCTATGGGACATCAAATGATGTTCACGTGACCGTCATTGATGGTCGTATGACCATCAAATTTAAACTCAAAAGTATTTGTCTTACTCTATCTTTAATTTTACTTCTTATGACCATCATTTGACATCCTATAGAACATAAATTATGTCTCATAGACCATAAAAATTAAGCACATATGAATTTTTGTTTGAGCTCTATTGTGACATTCGCACGAACATCTTATGCTTTTTAACCAACTTTGTAGAATTATATCTTGAAGCATGAGAATAATGGATGGACCAAACTTTTAAGAGATATTATTGAGGCCAAAATGAGTAAACCCATTTGATTCACTAGTCTTGGGAGCCTTCCATGTGAAGGTATTAAATGAACAAGTTGACTGGTCCATCTGATCCTGCATGATGGCCTGGCTCAAAAAATGGCTAAGTATGGAAACTTGGAAAATTTGGTTTAAGGAGCCAACCTTGAACCTACATGACTACATTTTCACTTTGATATAAAACCTAAAACTTGGAACACATATCAACTAGGGACCAAAATCAACAAACCCATGTGACCATTTTCCTTTGTAATTATCACACATGTGAGATATGGCCTTGTCAAAATACTCACTTGGATATGTTGGAACTTATTGAAAATGGCTAAGTATGGGAAACATGTAGAATTTAACTAAGAGGAAAAATTTGGATCTTCATAAAATTTTATGCACTTTGGCATAGGACCTAAAACTTCGTGCATATGATCTTGGCATAAATTTAAATAAAACCATATGACCAATTTCTCTTGACTTATTCACATGTATAAACTATGATGTCAGCAAAGTGCCTCCTCAGAATTTATGTCACTAGGCTCAAGTGTCTCAAAAAATACCATGAAGAACCAAATTGATCCTAGGAACTTCTAATCCATTCCAAGAATTCTTGACATCCCATGGGGGCTATGAAAATCTGGACCTATCCTTAGCAAAATGGTAATTTACACTTTAAGTGAACCCAAAGTGTTTTAAAAGCGTTGTGATAAAATTGATATACTGGACTCCCTCGTCCATTCAAAACCTTGTCTATCTACACATAAGCTTGGTATGTAGGCCAAAATGGCCAACATGACAAAATTTAAGGCAACTCTAGAGGGCTTCAAAAAGGAAATAGAGAAGATAGATGTGATCACATGTAGTGTCACCTCCTTGGAAATAGATAGTGTCACTGAAGATATCAAGCTCACTATTAAGGCCTTTGAGGACTTCAGATCTAAACTTTAAGATAGCACACCTAAATTATGTATGTTTAAATCTTTAATATCCTAGTTCAAGGGTGGACTATCAATTTTATATGGGGTAATTTTTGGCCCCTATTTTGTTAAGTATGGATCTACACCAACATGGTAGAACACATTAGCATGAGATGATAATCTATAATGATGGTTATTTGTGTATCTTATCACCATTTTAAGGAATCAATGCACACCTTATGTCAATTGGTAGGCAGTTAATTGGCATTTGGATCTTCAGGGGCATCTTTTAAGAGTGACAACACATGGTGTCCACAACATGAAGGGTACAAGGTGATAAAGCTGGTAAAATGATCAAAAAAGGATCCATCTCAACACCCATCATGTGCTTTCCACCCTAGTGAAGAGATTCTCCTATGTGCTATAAAATGAGCTTGAACTAGTGAGAAAGGTGACATGACATTGATGCAACAAAGCTTTAGATAAAGGAAAATACTCTGTTGAAACTACCATTACTATTAGGAATAACTTGGATATCATACATGTTACATTTATATACACCTAAGATCACCTATGAGCCTCTAGGTATTTAATTAATTTTAATAAAGTACATGCTTTATTTTATATATGTATATGTTGATGCTTAAAATTTACGCTTGATTCTAATCAACAACAATGGGAAGTTTCAAGTTGTGGGATATAGCGGCTTGAAACAACCTCCAGATTTTAGAGAAGCTAGTCTCTTCTTTTGTATCAAGTGTGGGGGGAAAAAAGATAGAAAATTAAATAGAAACACAAATTTAGGAAATGAAACCTAACTATGGCGATGCACCTAAGTGTAATTCTGATCCTAATATTGAGGATAACGAGACTATATGTAGGATTCAATTACATTTAAGAGCAGACAAGTGCATGATCAATGTAAAAGATTGAAATAATAGAAATAGAGGCTCACAAAAGGGACTTCTTTCACTGAGATACAAAAAATGTCAATAAAGGCATAGGGTTTGATCTTCTTATAAGAATCTTCCAATCACATAAGAGGTGCAAAAACACGTACAATTATGTAGAACTTCTGATTCAAGAAAATGAGACAAAAGCAAATGACATTCCTAATCACAACTCTAGAAAATCTATAGTATAGACTACTTTTGCAAATGACATAGATAATATCAACCAAGACATAGAGTTCAATCTTCTTAATTCATTCAGCCACATAAAAGGCATAGAAACATGCACAGTTACATCAACTTTACAACTCAATAAAATGAGACAAAAGCAAATGATATTTCTTAGTCACCAACTCTAGAAAAGTCTAAACTTTTTTAAAGTCTCTCCCTTCTTCTCTGTATACATCTTGTCCTTCTTATATCCTCAAATTTTATAGATAAAATAGTATGGCATTCGATGCATTCAATGCCTTGGATGTATCCTAGTCTTATCAGGAAGGGCCATGCTGGAGCAGGGTGGTTGCCCTAACTACGGTGTGTTGATTCATGTCTAGTACTTCCTTCTGTGCCTGAATTTCCTTATTCCATCACCTACTTAGCCATGCAACTGTTCATTCTCCTCCGCGTACAGGGGATAAATAAGTGGCCCTTTTAATGTTTGTAGGCCCCAAAAAACTACCCAGTGCACTGCTCCATCTACCAAAAATAACTCCCACTGAGTTTCCCTCCATCTCACTTTGCAACAACAGATACACAGAACACTCTGTTCTATTGAAATGGAAGAGGACACTTAGTCAATTTATATAAATTCTCCTTATTACTTAGAAGGCACCAGAGAATGACACTTGGTGCTTTCCACTTGATTTATCAAGGACATGCAAATCTCTCTGCTTCTCTTTAGCTATGCTGTAGAATTATTCAGGGCACATATGAGGCTCCTATGAATGGTGACATTTGGCAGCTTCCACAAACCTTCAAAACAACACCCAGGACCCACCACAATATTTATTCAACAATGAATCTTGAAGATGATTTCTCATAATTTGACATGTGGTGGCCTATGTTATTCTTGGAAAGATACGTGGCATCTTTCGCTTCTCTTACTAGGGGTATGTGGCATCTTTCACTACTTTTGAGAATGGAGTAGAAAGGGGCTCAGAGAGTGACACTTGGTGACCTCCGCTGCACGTCAGCACTTAAACAAAATGAAATGATGCTTCTCTGCCTTCTAAAAAGGTACTTTACCCCTTTTGTTTCTTAAGAAGCTCCCTTGAACTACTTGATGAACCAAAATGGTTCAATGGTTCAACAGTTCAACACTACACACCATCTACATGTTAATTGAGGTATTAAACCCGAAACATTGAACCATTACATTGAACCCAGGCATTGAACCAACTATCTTTTGGATGCTGACATGTGGTGACTTCCACTATCTTTTAAAAAAGTAGTTTAGGGCCTTTCGTGACTGCCACCTGGCACTTTCCGCATGATCCTGCTGCTTAGCTTATTGAAACCTTTTCATCAAAAAGTAGAATGAATGCAGATGCCGATATGAGATGTAGTTTCTAACACGTGGTGAATTTTTCTGAGTTGCTATTAGATATGTGGCATGACTTGTGGCTCTTTTGAAAGTTATGAAAAGTGCCTCAGATGATGCCAGTTGGCTAGCTCTGTATTTTAGAAAGTGACACTTGGCAACTTCCTCTCGAATTCAACACTTAAGAAAAATGAAATGAAAGAAACAAAAAGGGAGAAAAGAGAACCTATGCTTGGACTACACCATTTGGTAGCCTCCGCTACACTTTGACACTTAGACTGAAAAGAAATGCGTGCTCTACTCTAAAACTCTGCCACCACGACCAAGGTATGCGGGAACCAAAACTGTAATGCTTGACTAAAACTTTGAAAGCAACGTAGAGTAAAAATTTACTCTAAAGTTACTGGCAACCCTCAGGACTTTTGAGCCTACTCAAAAAGAAACACATCTCCCACTCTGTCAAAATTTCAAAATTTTATAGCTTCAAAAGTGTTGTCTGGTATATGGACCATTCATGGTCAAATAACCCTTGTTCTACAATTCAATGAAAGCTAGATCAAGGTTAATGATATCCTTGTGAAAAAAAATTATAGAATTTGGACTGTAGCTTTGAGATTGAATTCCAACTGGGAAATAGGAACCAAAATAGCTTCGACTTCTGAGACTAAGGAATCATCCTACAGGTCCTGGAAAACTATTTGATCCTTCTGTTTGGCCAGCAGCAATGGTTCAATTTGATCAACCATCAACACTATGTTGGCATCCAAAAATAGAGAAGGAAGGCCTAATTACAATAGATCTTCAATATGCTATCTCATCTCATCGATGCCTTCTTTCATGATTTTGAGAATCTCTTTACAACTGTTGGTCGTGGCATTACAACTGAGCACCTCATTGACACATTTTGCGGCAACCATTCTGTCAGTGATTCCCATGATTGCCAATGTCACATCCATTGCATCGTAGAGCTTCTAAAAAAAGGTTTGGGAGTTTGTGACTCTGTTGGAGACTATAGCCAGAGTGTTCTTCACTAAATCTTCCACCTTCTCACATAATTGCTATGTGTTGAGTACGAAGGTAAGAAATGGCCTAAGCTGAATAATCTTTGAGGAGATTCTTTTCCACATTGATTCATAGAGCTCCTTTACTAGTTGTATCACTCTGACACCTTTTGGCCTATCAACCAGCTCTAGCATCAGTTGTGCCACTTTTTGTTGCTCTACTTGGAATTGGGCTTGAAAAGTTGCAGCCTTGTTTTGTTCATCCAGTAGCTTCTGATGTAATTAAGTAACTTGTAGCTGATGTCCTTCGAGTCTTCCCTGTAACACTACTTTCTCTCACCTAAGGGTCATCACTGCATCCTTTTGCATGCGTGAGCTCTACTTTTAATGAATCATTCTAGGCCTAGACTACCTGGTGAGTCTGAAGGGAAATAGTATCTTGCAACTATTTATTTAGACTTGCTATTTCATTACCTTTTTTATTGATTTCTTTGGCCAAAATACTATAGTTTGCTTTTTATTTAGCCAAATTGACCTCCATCTTTTGTAGTCTTCTTGATGTTTTCAAATAATCTTCCATGACTATAGAAGTGGATTCTATCAACAGCTCAACTCTATCCTGGGGCTTGAATAAGGACATATCAATGGCCACTACATTCATTGTATAACCCTATGGCTACATCTATTCACTCAGCTTGATGACGTTGGGTGACAAATGGGTCACTATTAGTTGCTACTAAATAGGGTCAAATTGTGACCATAGGTGTGGGATAGCCAATGCTTTATTCTCTTTAGTCTTCTTTTTTTCCATCTAGGCTTCTCTTACCTTCCTCGTAGCATCGGCCTATGTCTAGAAGGTGGAAGGGGATGCAATGTGTCCTCCCACAAAAGGATATCCCTATGGCAGGCCATATTGAATAACCAGTGGTTGGCTATGAGCAAGCTAAAGGGGCATCTTTTTGGGAATAGAGGGGGAGAAATGAGGTAATGTTAGGGCTTAAGGTGTCAAGGATGGGGTGAATTGTGAAATGGGGATGGCAACAGTGGCAGGAGGTGTCATTTGGCTAAGTGGAGGCATCACACTGATAGGTGAAGGAACAGACTGAGAGGGAGGAGTAATACTTACTTGAGGGGGAAATACAGTGCTCTATAATTGGTGTTGTGAAGGATCCTCTTCCTCCTCTGAATCAAAATGGAACTGCACCCTCTTTCTCTTCTTAGGTGTCTCTAATCCTGGCTACGTCTGCTTCCCTTCCACATCTGTTGTTGCCAGTGGTGCTCATGGAGAACTGGGGATTTCAATAATGTTCGATGATGGGGAATCTTTTGGTGGTGAAGACACCATACTCCTTTGTTGTTCTATGATGCTAAGAGGTTGGGGCCAGGTTGATGTAGTGACTATAGCTATAGCTTTCCCTGAGGCTTGTGGTTGCTGACTTGGTCCCACTCTAGCTTCATGCCCTGTACCAAGTGTCAACAATTGGCTTGTTTCTAGGCTAGATGTAGGGGAGGGATGACACTCATCCTAGAGTTCCTCCCATCTTTCATCTGAATCCATGCTTCTAAAAGTATGGGTGGTTTGAGAAATTTCTTGCCTATATTTCTAATAGGCTTCAATCTTCTCTGCATCCCAATCTTTGTTCTTCAATGTCCTTCTCAAACCAGAAGTTATCTTGACTTTGGGATCATAATCCCTTTACTTATCATAGAAGGTTTCCCATGGCCTATTTTGTGGCAGGGGCAAATCTATCAATTCAACATAAAGACCAAGAGCATCTTTTGCAGGGTTCTTTTGGTCTCCCAAAAAGGGCAGCCTTCATGTGTAATCCTGGCCCCAATCCTATTGGTCCTTACCTAGGAAGCTATGAAACCACTTGGGTCATAAACCCATTTGTCTTCGACCAAAAGGAAACTTAGGAAGGCCAGCTTTTTCATTAGCACAGTCTCAACATCTCTAGCTTCCAAACTCATGTTGCCTAACATCCATGGGAGATTGTACATTTTTCTCTTTTTCTTCCCAGAGCCATACTCATTATCGACTACTGACACCTACTTGGTGACCTCCAAGAATGCTAGCCTAAGAGTTAAAGTCTTCGGTAGCAACACTGGTTCCCCACAAAACCCATGAACCTTTATGATCGTGTGGTGGGACCCAAAATAGAAGTCACACAGGATTGGACAACTGACCAAGAGGTTTGAAACAATTGGAAATAACCTATTTATGATAGGTTCAGGGCTAAGGCAATAAAAAGTGGGGTAATAAATAGTTCCCAAAAATCATATAGGTCACTAGTTCCTAAAAAAATGTGTGTCCATGCAGACATAAGGATGGTCTTTTGGGGGTCAAAATTTGGGTCATATATGTTCAGATTCATATGTTGGGTGAAAAGATCAGGGTTCTAATACAATATGAGATGGAACAAATAAGAGGAATACCTGAACACCCATATCGATTTAAACTAGGTCAACTATTCCACTATTGAAAAGGCAATGTGCTCTAAGAAGTCAAGTCAATACTCTTACGTCTTGTCGACTATCTTCAACCTAAAAAGGATGGCTATTTGTTTTGCATACACCACCATGTCATCCTTCATGCCAAAAATGAGAGCCATAATTGATAGTGCATCTTGACTAGCTAGCACGAATTAAGCTCTTGGTGTAGGGAGCATGGGTACCATAGTATCACCATCAGCCATTTGTAACTTAGACCTCAAAAACCTTGTCTGAGTGTTGACATTCACCCACATCCTTTGCATCCTATCAATAGTGGGGAATGTAGTGGTTTTGTCATAATGTAGGGCTAGCATGTCCTTGATAGCTTGTGGGGTGATCTGCACCATGAAGGGACCTTGTTGAATGATGCAAGATGGTGCATGGAGTAAGTCTGCACATAATTCAATCAAATTAGGGCATGGGTGCATAGCTAGGATAATGAACTGAGCCAATTTTGAGGTCCACACCCTTATTCTGAATGTCTTGTATTGCCTTGCTCTAGCCCTTTGAAGACACCTTTGGTGTGCCCCTTCTCTAAGATTTGTGCTACTGGTCTTTTGCAAGATTGGGTCCATGATTCCATCTGCGTAATCCTTTACTTTTGATGGGTCATTGGCTTGACCAACTCCCTAGATTCTGGTTCTTAGATAGGTTCTCGATGGTTGTGCAGGAACTGCAGCATATGATTTACTAGCAAGCAACCTATCAAGAGATCCAGACATCCCAGTTCTTTGTTGTGAAGATGATGCTCCCGCCATCTCTATATATTTATGTAATACCTGGTATGAACCTTGTGCAAGATAGAAACACTCTTGCTGAAGAAAATTTTACTAGGTGCTTAACAAATCGTAAGGAGTAGGATATTTTCATAGGTGAAGGAATGCTTGAGAGTTTGTATACTTTAATAATTGCTAAGAGATATTTATGGACCTATCAAGTCTCAAATATCATTAAATTTGGATGATCGTTAGCAGATCCTACTCAATCTTTAGGAAACAATGAGGTGGACACGCTATGCAAGTTGCGGCACAAGTTACCTTAGAGATTTTGAAAGATTTGGTAAGCATTTAATATGGAAATTTTTTGAATAATTTAAAAACTTTCTAAGCTACCAACTCTGTGTTTAAAACACTTATTTAAAAGGAAAGCGAGAAAACAACAACAAAAAACAAAAATAATGCAGGAATGGGAAACTACCTAACTACATTAATTAAGCCTTTTTATCTCCCTTCGGGATCAAAAACAAAATTTCTAACGTCTCCTTCATGACAAGATAGTTTATGTTGCCATATAAGTGATTGAAACAGGTATATCTTTGGTGAAATGTCCTCTATGTAGGCCACACAAATTTGCATGTATTTGAGTGAGTCTGAGTCAAACATGCTTTCAACATCCATAATATCTTCTTGTTCTTGGAAGCCCATCAAAAATCAGCTCCTGATGTTGGTATGCCTTACTAGGAAATCAATGATGGTTTGTTCATCAGTAGAAGCCTTTTGACCTAGATCATTTATTGACTTCTTCTGCTTCAAACTCTAGCTCTATTGCATCATCCTCCTCTTTCATGACTTTAACCTCTTGAAAGGATGATCTTGAAAGAGTGCAATAATGTTGCACATGTAATTGAGGCTTAACATTGTTCTATTCATCTGTAACCAATTCATAGCTATCTTGCAAAATGGTATACCCTGACCCAATAATTTCAAACAAATCATTTGAAACATGATCCAGGGATTGTCCATGTTCTTTCTCATTATCTTACAAAGTGAGAAGAAACACTGAGATTATTTCCTCTTCATCAACATTCCAACTTGCATAATTTCTTGGGGAAATAGGAGCTCCCATATTTACTCTCTATACTGGTTGAAATTGATTGACTCTTCTTCTTGGACTAATTACCAGAGGTGGCAAAAGAATACTTGAATTTATAGCAGACTATGGTCTGGTGACTAGTTTATAGCTTTGACTCCTCGTAGCTCTCTGGTTCAAGCAGTCTTGAAAGAAACTTCAAGACTTGTCCCACCAAGTGTGACAAAAAATTTTGATGCTTAAAATTTGTGCTTGATTCTAATCAACAACAATGGGAAGTTTCAAGTTGTGGGATATTGTAGCTTGAAATAACCTCCATATTTTAGAGAAGCTGGTCTCTTCTTTTGTATCAAGTGTGGGGGGAAAAAGGATAGAAAATTTAATAGAAATGTAAATGCAAGAAATGAAACCTAACTATGGCGATGCGCCTGAGTGTAATTCTGATCCTAATCTTGAGCACATTGAGATTATATGTAGGATCAATTACATTTAAGAGTAGACAAGTGCATGATCAATGTAAAAGATTGAAATACTAGAAATAGAGGCTCATAATAAGGACTTATTTCATCAAGATATAAAAAATGTCAAAAAAGGCATAGGGTTTGATCTTCTTATAAGAATCTTCCAATCACATAAGAGGCACAGAAACACATACAGTTATGTAGAACTTCTGATTCAAGAAAACAAGACAAAAGCAAATGACATTCCTAATCACAACTTTAAAAAATCTACAGTATAGACTAATTTTACCAATGACACAAATAATATCAACCAAGGCATAGAGTTCAATCTTCTTAATTCATTCAGCCACATAAAAGGCACAGAAACATGCATAGTTACATCAACTTTACAACTCAAAAAAATGAGACAAAAACAAATGATATTTCTTAGTCACCAAGTCTAGAAAAGTCTAAACTTTTTTAAAGCCTCTCCCTTCTTCTCTCTCTACATCTTGTCCTTTTTATAGCCTCAGATTTTATAGATAAAATAGTGCGGCATTCGGTGCATTCAATGCCTTGGATGTATCCTAGTCTTATCAGGAAGGGCCATGCTAGAGCGGGGTAGCTGCCCTAACTGTGGCATGTCGATTCATGTCTAGTACCTCCTTCCACACCTGAATTTCCTTATTCCATCACCTACTTAGCCGCGCAACTATCCATTCTCCTCCACTTATAGGGGATAAATATATGGCCCTTTTAATGTTTGCAGGCCCCAAAAAACTACCTAGTACACTGCTCCATCTACCAAAAATAACTCCCACCAAGTTTCCCTCCATCTCGCTTTGCAGCAACAGATACATGGAACACTCTATTCTATTGAAATGGAAGAGGACACTTAGTCAATTTCTAGAAATTATCCTTATTACTTAGAAGGCACTAGAGAATGACACTTGGCATTTTTTGCTTGATTTATCAAGGACACACGGCTCTCTCTGCTTCTCTTTAGTTATGCTATAGAATTATTCGGGGCACATATGAGGCTCCTATGAATTGTGACATTTGGCAGCTTCTGTAGACCTTTGAAATAACACCCAAGACCCACCACAATCTTTATTCAGCAATGAAGCTTGAAGATGATCTCTCAGAAGTTGACATGTGGCAGCCTCCACTATTTTTGGGAAGATACATGGCATCCTCCACTTCTCCTACTAGGGGTATGTGGCATCTTCCACTGCTTTTGGGAATGGAGTAGAAAGGGGCTCAGAGAGTGACACTTGGCGACCTCTATTGCACTTCGGCACTTAAACAAAATGAAATAATGCTTCTTTGCCTTCCAAAAAAGTACTTGACCCCTTCTATTTCTTGAGAAGCTCCCTCAAACTGCCCGATGAGCCAAAATGGTTCAATGGTTCAACAGTTCAACACTGCACACCATCTACATGTTAATCGAGGTATTGAACCCAAAACATTGAACCATTGCATTGAACCTAGGCATTGAACCAACTATCTTTTAGATACTGACACATGGTGACTTCTGTTGTCTTCTAAAAAAGTAGTTCAGGGCCTTCTGCGACTGCCACCTAACACTTTTTGCATGATCCTGCTGCTTAGCTTATTGAAACTTTTTTGTCAAAAAATAGAATGAATGTGGGTGTTGATATGAGATGTGGTTGCTGAAACATGGTGACTTCCGCTGAGTTGCTATTGGATACGTGGCATGACCCACAACTCTTCTGAAAGTTATGAAAAAGTGCCTCGGATGACGCCAGTTGGCTGGCTCGATGTTTCAAAAAGTGACACTTGGCAGCTTCTACTCGAATTCAAAACTTAGGCAAAATGAAATGAAAGAAACAAAAAGGGGGAAAAGAGAACCTACACTTGGACTATGCCAATTGGTAGCCTCTATTTCACTTTGACACTTAGACCAAAAATAAATGCACACTTTGCTCCAAAACTCTGCTGCCATGACCAAGGTATGCGGGAACCAAAACTATACTGCTTGATTGAAAATTTGAAAACAACTTACAATAAAAATTTACTCTGCAGTATAAACTATGTTATGATAAACCTTGATTAATGGAAATGGTAGTTGTTCTAAATGGTATTCTATTTGATTTATGCATCATTTAAATTGATAGTAAAATATGTGATGGTTATAATGTTATAATTTGAATATAGTAATGTTAATCATGTTATTTGAAATATCATGGTTTACAACATTAATGGTGTCCATGTACTAATTGATGACATTAACATATTATATAGAAATAGACTAAGTGTAAAGAGAGTCATGCACCCAAACTTTGATACCCTTGCTAGAAGCACTAGCCTAAGCATGAAAACTTGAAGTGAGAGCATTCCCTTGAACCTCAAATCACTGATATTATTCTATGTTTAGTGAAATAAAGACCTGTTCCCTTAAGACTATAGAACCACCCCAAAATAAGCTTGTGCCTATAGACCATTAAGCTTATCCCAGAAAATGATTATGCCAATGAATCTACCAAAAGCTTATATTGGAATGACCAAGTCCTATAAGTGAAATCTTACACCATGGCACAACTAGATCAATGTGGGACCTGGTTCTTTCTTTGTTATGCTTTAGGCAAGCGCATAAGGCTTGCACCTTATGTGAATTGATACCAGTGTAGTCGAGTGATAAATGTTGATCACTATGGGAATATTCCATGATTTCACCTAGTTGTAAAGAGTCTATAACTAACTAAGTCAACCTTGCACCCTTTGACAAGGATTTTTATACAACACACAAGTACTTGATAATGCTAACTCTTGACATATATTAAACCACTTGACTTACGCTCTAATATATGACTCTTATTCACCATTCCTATAGCCATTTATCTATATTTAGGATTATATAATCTATTTTCCAACACTAATACATATAAATTCCTAATCCATAACTCAAACTACTTTATATCACTCTCAAATTTCTCCTAGCTTTAGGTTAGTTGTTCATACTTTTTGGGACAAGTCCATGCTATGAAAACAAGACTGATATTATAGATCTAACCACCTAGTATGGCCTTTTTCCCACACCATCTAATGGATGACATCCAAAATTTTAAATATTCATATGGTTCATCTTGCATGTTTCATAATTTATATATAGTAAATTATTTTAATAGACTCCTATAAATACAAATCAAAGGTCATTCATTACATCACTAGATCTCTCATAGACCTTAAAACTATACACTAATTTACATTAAGAAAATACACCCATTCTAACCAAATTCAATCTCAATAACTATGATTACTCTCAATCCAAGTTTAAAGCTTTGAAAATTAATTCAAGAGCTAAAAATTCCAAGTATCGATGCTAGATTACTAGTTACATACATATAGTGAAGGAATACAATTATATAATCACACTAAGTGGAAGAACTACATGTGATGTATTCCATATTTTATGTAATTAGATACGTAAGTAGTTTTGAATCATTAATGGGGGTGATTGGAGCTATCTCATCCCATTACACTTCCCCCTTTCTTTTACAAGTTATAGCTTTTACAAAGTTCACCTAGGGTTTTCAAGGTCAGGAGAAGAAAAAAATAGATACTCATGCATAATACTAATAGAATTAAAATATATCAAATTCCTAAATATACATAAGTGCATGTTATATATTAATCATAGTTTCAACACTTTCATAGTGAAAAAATCATAATTAGTAGACAAGACTATACCACATGCATGTCCAGGGAGTGCAAACTTGTCTAGATATATAGATGCATACTTTGTTTCCAAACTTGAGCTGTCACAACCCTATTTTATCTTATTTTTCATTTTTATACACCTAATATAGTCAATCAAAAACCAATAAAAATAAGTATCTTCTTAGTGTTTATATTTACTATATTTATCATATGCCACTTGTCAATCAATTTCAATTATTAGTTCCCCTATTACATTTAAATTTATGCTTAAATGTAATATGTTATAATATGAATAGTATTTTAATTTTTTATACATATTAAACACTATTACATCAAAATAGGGTAAAAAAATGTGACATTTTAATGTTCCCTTGCATGTGGCCCTTGGATTTATTTTTTGTGACATATTTATGTCCCTTATATGAGGCCATTGGCCTTATATGTGACAATAACGCTTGCACTTATTTAGATTATTGACATTGAGTGGTACCATTATCTATATCATGTAATGTTTATACATAGTATTCTTAAAATATCCTTATACTACACACTTCATGGATACATTTATCTAGATTTGACACATATATGTCATACATTACACATCTTACATACATGCATTGATTGGCATTACACTACTATGATGACATATCCTCCACATGTTAAAATTATATTAGATTATGTTATATTTATGCATAAAATGATAAAATCAACTCTTGTTTATAGATTAGTAACTTATAGGTTACATCCCTCATCCAAAAAGAGGCACATTATAGTGGGATTTTCATAGAGACATTAGCCTCCATGAAATAACAAATTAGATTAGATTTCATATTTATAAATTCAAAATGGTTCGAATATCAAATGGTTTAGATATATGAAAAATATTAGAACATTGATACAGATTAGAAGTTTATATACCACATACATACACTTATTTTATAAACATTTTATCACATGTTCTTACATAGTTAGGTGCATGTGCATGAGAATATGCACACAATTTGTAGGAACATGAATTACAAGCTTCCACATACACCTACATTTGAGATACATGTTCTCAAATTTATTATATAGATTCATACAAATCTATATCAGATGTCATTGGTTTAGAGGGCATAATACTTGTCCATGCACATATATAAAAAATTTCATATTAATGAGGCATGATATTAGTCCATACACATATATAAAAACACAATTTACACTTCATTGGAAAATTGTTGTCATACCACTTCACACATATTAGATGAATGGTCATGATAGGGGCATGAACGTTTTTCATTCTCTTTTGATCATTCATTTTATTTTATAGTGAGTGAAACTATATAATAAAACTTGAGTTAATGATGGGGACATAAACATTAGTCATTCCATTTTTATCATGATTTTTATTTACATGGAGATAAATTAATAAAACTTGAGTTGTTAGTAGTAGTCCCTATAAAAGCACATCAAAAATTACTAAGTGTCAATTTCTACAATGTGTTGTTGTGTAAGGAAGTTGAAAATAATCATGGGAAAAATTACATACATAAATTACAATTAACAAAAACTAATTTAAAGTAAAATATTTCATGATATCTATTAATGTATTAAAACTCAATAATTAACAATCAATATTCTCATTTACAAAATCATTTACTTATAGAGTTACAAAGAGGCTCTAACTCTTCACCTTTGTGGCCTTTTATTTCTAAAATTGATAGAGTATTTTTAGCTTCTATAAAAAATTTAAATTAAATATGAACATATATTCTATATAAAATATATATTATCACACATTTATCATGTTTTAAGTCAATAAAATATGCTTGAAACTTAGGATTCATATCTTACTACCAACACTTTCCTAAACTGAAATAGTTGTCTCATCCTGAGACAAAGTCACTAGGAAATTATCACATTATTAAACTGATGGATTTGCCTTATGATGAGATGTTAGGATAGTCAAGAATAAATTATAATTATTATTTTTTGAAGTTCTATTTACTAAATTTCACCTCATTCATACTACTTAACCACCCTTTTAAGTTTTCAACTAAGCATTATACCAACCTACAACCCTTTGTGGGTTCTCAATAGTTTTGGGTAACTAAAAAGCCTCCCTTTATGGTTTTTAATTCTTCTTGGCCCCATTTAAAAAGTTTATTTTCTACCAAAATATATTATCTTAAAAATTGAACAAAACTTCATATGTGTAGTGCATTACTGTAATGGTGGAGGCATAAACTACAAAACTGGAGATGGATCAATTTGTGATGACTAATATTGGAGTAGTTTCTAAGGACAATTTTGGTGTTTTATATGGTGGTTTTCAAATATGACTATGTTTTTCCACATAGGATGACTTATTAGCTTTTAATACTTGTGCTAGCTAGCTAGGTGGAATGAATCAGGGGTTTACCCATGATTTCTTGGACTGAATTATCTAAATTTTTAAAATTGTGCTTGTAGACATCTAAAATTTTCCACCAATTATTTTATACTTTAATTTAGATAAATTATTACCAAAATCTGAAAATATAGCTTAGGAATCTCTAAAAGTCCCAAATTTGGCTTCATAACATGTTCAATTGGCCTAAAAATCAATTAAATAAGTCAAATGCACATATTGAATTAAATAAAAATATCAAAAATTATAAAAGCCTAAAAGAGATTAATTAACATTCAAATTCCAATAAAATACTAATTGAATTCATCCATGATAAATTAAAGTAATTATAAAAAAGGGAAATACAAAAATCAATAAATATCCTAGGTTTTCATCATTACCTTTTGTGAGTTGTCATTTTTGGAAAATATCCCACCCATGATTATTCCATGCTAATCATGACCATTTGACACATTTGAACCCTACTAGGGTTAACTAAGCCAACCAAGGTGAGGATTTAACTCATTACAAGTCATTTCAAAGCCTATAAAAGCAAGTTTAGAGATATTCATTTGGATAGCTTGGAACAAAGAAGAGTTATAATGCAAGATTTGATTCAAGAAGCAAAAACATAGTGTTATAATGAAAAAATTTATCCAAGCCAAGCCATTTTGAAGTAATATCAATCCAAATCCAAAATAATGAGCATGATGCCAAGAGGAGATGGATATAAACAAACCCCATTGATGAAAACTTCTTGAACACAATCTGAGCAAGCCAATGAACACATCATTTGGAGAATTCAAGGAAGGTAAGGAAGGTATGTTCTCTTGAATTTTAGTTGAGATTTATCATTTTTCATTTATTCACCATGCTCTCCTATGATTTGGGCATAGAGGTGTTATGCTTTGTTAGTGTGTTTTTGCCAATTTGATTTCATTTTGAGACTAACACTTGATCTAACCTCCCCTCCATTATCAAATTATTAGCATCATAAATTTTAGAGAGACTCAAATTCCTAGCATCACAAATTTTTAAAAATCAAATTTTCACTTGAATTATTTTCAAACTTGTTTATTGATTATTTATTTTTCAAAAAGGATAGTGTGTGTATGCTCTTCCCTATCCCCTATAGGGAACTAGTGGGATAAAAAACACATTTTCATTGCATTTTAGTGCCTAGTAAAAAGCATAGAAAGAAATTTTCCTAAGATCTCCCTAAACTCACATAGTATTGGGTGATCTAAATGTAACCCTAAAATCTTTCTACTCATCTTTTATTTCCATGCATCTTAGCTTGTACATGGGGTGTCATTGCCTCTCATGAGTTCTTTAGGTAAATATTGACTTAAGGCTTCATCTCTTGGTATTTTTTCAACCCCTGTCCATAGGGGGTATATAAATTAGGATCACCCCATTGGGATGATGGTTTTAGTAGTTAAACCATCTATGTTAGTGGTAAACTGGCCTAAAATGTATGATCAATCAGGACATCACACTACACTAAGTAATTGATCGATATAGTGGTTATGAAAAGGATAATATATTTTCATAAAAAGATAATTGAAATGGATCTAATTGATGTGTTTCTTATCTTGTCTACAAACATAAAAGTTTATACAGATGAAATCAATCTAGATAGTCATAACTTGTAATTTTTAGTCAACCCCACTTTGCCACACCTTGATAGGATTTGGGATGATATACTTAGTTGTATTGTTATAATTTATTATATATTACTTGGTGTGTTAGATCTAAAACTTATTTTGTTTAAATCCATGTCATGAACAAGTCTTTTGTCCAACATTTCTCCATTATTTGAGGAGGCATTATGTCATCTATTTGGAACCTTGATTTAACTTAGAAAATTTTGTGTCAAAACATTGTGTGTGTCAATTAAAATGGGTAACACTAAGCTACCTAAATAAAGTTCAATTTTCATGCCTTATCAAGACTTGAAAAATTAAACCCTTGTCACATCTTTTGAAAGTGATAACATCGTTACGCTATCCAAATTGTTTCAAAAGACTTGTCTTATCTTGTGTCTCAATTATCATTATTTGTAACCAATAATTTTAGCCTCGTTGGATCTTTATTTAACATAATCAGGCTATTCAAATTTACCTAGTTTTTTTTCATTAAATCCTAGTTTACCTTAGTTGAGTCTTTAATTAACTTTTATAAGTTTGGATCCAAACATTGATTGATTTATGTTTAGGCCTTAACTCGTAGGGGTTGATACATAAATCTTTCTCTTTTTAGTTGCGTAACTTAGGTTAAACCATTACTCAAATTTACAAACTTTATTTTTTGTGCATTTATTTGATAAAATTAGTCCATATTAAAAGTTCCTTTTGTTTTGTGTTTTTTACCAACTATATCACATTTATGTCTAGAATAAATGCCTAGTCTTTAACAAACTATTCCAAGTCTGTTAGATTAATCATCATCATCCTTTATTTCAATCTTAGATTTTGATGCCATATTTGGTCAAAAGTCCTAGCACAACCTATTTGAGCCTAGATTTTGACTCCACATTTGGACAAAAGACCAACCAAATTTTCCCTTTCATAGTTTAGACCTATTTAGAACACATTTGAATATTAGAGTTTGGCATCTTGTTTGTGTAAAACATTTGATGTTAGACATTTGAAATTATAGTATTTTTAATAATTCTTTGCATAGAGTTTTGGGAGATTTAGCTCCACTCTTAACCAAGCAAGATAGTGTTTAAACCTTTTTATCTTTTTAGACATAGCTTTTCAGAGTTTGTAAAACTCTAATCCTATCTTGTTTTGAAACATTTCATAGATTTGATCATGGCTCACTATACATGCAGTGGAACTATGTACAATCTAGGATATGGAAATGTTAGTAAATAAGAGGACTTTGTTCAAGACCCTTATGGAGATGACATTGTTTGGGAGATAGATTCCTATCCACCATACATCACTGAAACAAGGGAATATAGTCAAGTTCCTTTGTCCAATTATTTGGTTAGCATACCTCCTTACACAAAGTAATACCAATAGTAGATGACCTAATATTTGGATAGTGTACCTAAAGTTACATATAATGTTCAATATAAACCTTATTATGGTATAATTCCATCAAACTATGAGGTATAACATGAAAATTTTAAAAAATATATCAAGAGGGCCTTATAACATGTCTTATTAGAATAACAATCAAGCCTCTTCTAGCAACCCTAATCCCATATTAATAATGCCATATCAAAATCCTTGTATGATTGTCATGTAAAGAGGCCTTATAGAGGACCATTTCATTCAAATACAAAAAACATACTAGACATATCGAGAACTATTATGTAACTTTAATTAGATGACCATGTTAAACAAGCCTCTTATTGATTTAGCTACTTTAACAAGAATTTTAATGGAAGTGACTGGTTAATAAAATTAGGTTTTAGACCCATTTACACTAAACACTTTAGTCAAAAACATACGCAATACCCCAATTATCAAGGAAGTGTCTTTTGCTTCTACATAGAATAGTGAGCAAAACATAGTGGAAAATATGTTAATCATGTCTAATTTAGATCAAAGTGGTGTTAACACATAAATGAATACTCAAAAATAAAGTGTGCCCTTAATAAATACCATGAGTGGTCAAAAAATGTAGGGAGTAAGAGTTTCTACTTATCAACCTCAACCATCTACCTCTAATCCTCAACCAACCACTTTTTGTAGCACCCAAAAACAAGGATTAAGTAGTCAACCAAAAAATAGTGCCATGCCATAATAGAATGTGATGAATCTTACTCCACCCCAAAAAGTGATGAGTAATATTCCATAATAGTATGCATAATTCAGTGTACCCATGTAATAGAGGAAAAACATATTACCACCTTAATAGGGGTAACCTATGGTCCACTTCACTAGGTAACAATGAACATACCTCTTCAGTTATATACTAGTATACTAATCAAAAACCAAATGATGTCTAACTAATAATGTGTAAATATTGGTTAGTGACAAGTGCCAAATTTCCAACATGCATCCACTTCTCAATAGGGATTAATGCAACCAAGAGGTTCTAATTTTCCTTAATTACCTATTAGGCAACAATTACCTTTTATGTAAAATGTGCCACAATTTCTAAGATAGAGTCTTAGGTCACAAGTCCCTCCCAATTAGTAATGTATGACTAGTCAACAACATATCCCTATTCAACCTCAGTAGACATAATATGACCATATTCCTCAATCCCAACTATAATATTCCCAAAATCAAGTCTACATACCCAATCCCAACCAAAATATCACACAACCACAAATTTAATTTCAACAATAGCACCCTAATCCAAGCATGTCTATTCTTGGTCCATTTCCTAGTCAATCAAACATTACTCAACAAACACCTCCATCATACCTCAATCAAAATAATTTGATTTTGACTACTCAACCTTCAACTCAATACGCCAATGATCCCACTAGTTTTCTTACACAAGATCTATAAAAATGAAGGATGTAATTGTACTCATGTAATTGGGAAAATAGACCAAAATTTTCAAGTTGGATGATGTGTGTTCTTACCCTTTCAACATGGAGTACTTGTAGATACCATTTCCTCTAGGGTATGAGCCACTAAAGTTTGACAAATAAAAGGGGAAAGGTGACCCCAAAGCACATATGATATAATTATTTGTTTCATGTCAACTAGTGTCCTATAAAAACATGTACTTATTATTTTTATTTCCAAGAAGTCTAGCTAGACAATCCTTAGAATGGTTCTTGAAATTAACAAAGAATTTAGTACCTAATTTTGATGATCTCTCAAACAAGTTTGTATAACACTTCTCTTACAATCTCAAGAATGAGACTTCCTTGGTAGATTTAACACAAGTAAAATAGAAAGTTGGTGAAAACTTTATAAGATATATATACTGATGAAGATCCCTTGCAAGTTGATTCACCCATAATCTACCAAACAAGCAATTAGCTGATGTGTTTACCAAAAATTTACATAGTGAGATATCTTACAATTTCAAGTTGCTATGTGTGCATATGTTCAAAGAGATCATTGACAAAGGTTTGTTTATTGAAATATCCATCATAAACAAAGGGATCATTAAACTAACCTTGTCAAATTAGAATAATAACCAAAATTAAAATCAGAACAATGGCCAAAATCCAAGTCTAGTCTAAGCACAAACATCTCAATCAGCATAGGCCAATAATAATGATAGACCCAAGAATTTAATTGTAACAAAAATGTTGTAGGAAATGGAGTAATAGATTCATGACATGTCCAAATAATAAAAACACCTTATGCTTAGCCTCTGCTACCTTTCCAACTTATTCTTAGCCAACAACCTTTTAGAAGCCACAACATGTGTAATAAGCATAACAACCTATACCATCACAATAAATGAAACAAATGAAACATTCTATGCCTTTGAAAAACCCTCTCCCTTTAATATGAAAATTACCTACTCATCATGCTTTTACTAACCTTGAAGATCCCATTGAATCAATCTTTCATAATCTTGCAATAACTAACTTGATTAGATGGCCTATTCTGAAAGATCAAGTTCATGAGGGTGTTGACATGTTAGACTAGTATAGGCCAAAATAATTCTATTATTTTCATAAAGTTAATGGCTATAATTTACAATGTTGTGTGTAAATTAGACATGTAATTTAGAATATGTTGGAAAATGGAAAGATCACATTGGATCATGGAGCTTCCACTTCTAATCAAAGCCTTGGAATTTATCATAATCATTTTCCCAAACATAACAATCAACAAAAATAACAACAACAACAACAACAACAATGAATAGTGAAACATCAACAACAATAGTATCAACAACCAAGGCTAAACCTATAGAACTAATATAACCAACAACAAAACTAAAAATGTTAAAAAAAGATGAACCAACATTAGAATGGTGCAAAAAATCAATAGACCTACCATGCTATTTCACATGACTACAACTTAGTTGTAGTCCATATTGCAAGAGGTTATGTTAACATCATTTCCATTAATCCTATATCAAGTACCAATCATATAAGACCATTAATAATCATTCCAAATCAACCAAACCATTATGGTAATCCTTCCTTGACCTATAACCACACATAAATGAACTAGCAAGTAAGGATTCCCATGTTAGGACCTTATATTGATAACTTATTGTTAGTCCATGAACACACACAAGTGCATCGGTAACGAAAAATTATCCTACTTGGTGTTCCTCCACCATCATTTATTATAAAAAATGGTCATGTATCTAATCCTAATTGTGCAATCACAACTCAGTGGTCAAGTATTACCATATCAATCTCATAACCATCTACCACTTCACCCATCATCTAACTAGTTATTATACCTTAGAACAATAAATTTACCACTCTCCCAAAAAAGATGTTTGACATTGTTGAACAATTTCAAAAGATGCCAGCACAAATCTCCATTTTATATTTATTGCATATGTTGACAATCCACAAAAACATCTTGATAGAGTTCCTTGGTCAATCAAAAGTTTCCAATGATATATCTCCTAAAAAATTACAATCTTTGGTTAGACACCTAGCTCCAACACAAGAAGTAACCTTAAACTAAATCAATATGTCATCCCTGAACCCACTGCATAATAATCCATTATATATTGAATTTTACATAAAATGGCACAGAGTTAAATGTGTCCTCATAGATAATAGATCAAGTATGAATATTGTGTCTCTTAAGCTCATCAAGATTATATAACAACATAACTCCAAGTATAAACAATCACCATCAAAGTATATGACAATGAAGACTGGGAATCACAAGGTACCATCAGTTTATCAGTTATCATTAGGCCTTTGACCCATGATACACTTTACCATGTGTTGGATCTCAATTTATCATACAATATGATTTTGGGTAGACCTTGGTTACATCATATTCATATAATTCCATCGACATTGCACTAGTGTATCAAGTTCTCCCATTCAAGAATGGAGGTGACTATTCCAAGAAACTTGCATCCATAAGAGCATCATAAACATTTAAAGGCTGAATTCAAGATCTACAATTACCATTTTGGTATGAATATAGTCACCAAGAAAGATAAGGGCAAAATAATACTACTTGATCTACTAAAGGATAATTTCATTTACCTTGAAACACTTTATTCACTTTCTGACATGCCACATCCTAAAATGTGCAATAATTATACCACCTCGTATAATGGCCTAGGAGAGTGTTTAACCCATGAGACCTTTCACATTGCAAAACTTACATAGAACCCCAAGTCCTTCGGAAGAACAAAATCTAAACCACTCATGTAATGATAATGAAAGGGACAAGGCCATCAACATCATCCAACACCTATCACTTTCATACCAGCCTCTAGCTAAGAGAAAGACCCTCTTGATGGTGATGAATCATGATTTTATAATGATAAAGTGGTCTATTATTACAAAATTTCCAAGTATCCCATTCCTAATTAGATCATGGAGAACCAAGACTATGAAAGAAGAGACCTTGGGTTGAATCAATAGGGAAAATTTAAGCCAATTTCTATGACTAAGTATAAATGAACTTATAGACTTGGATTTAAACTACCTGGGGGTGACCCTAGATATCTTATTTGAGTTCCATCACCAATGACTAGTGGTGATGATGTTGGTAGTGAAGTAGAGTCATATCATAGTGAATTTGATGAATTAGCCAAAACTAACCTATTTTACCATAATGCCATTTGTACCCTTCAACTAGTCATTTGTCATAATCCATTACCATTATATTATCCCCAATTGATAAATTGGGACTAATAAAAATCTGACATGCTAATTGATGAGTTTCAAAATGATGAAACTTTTTATGATTTTCTAGGCCTATTCTAGTGGTGAAAACCTATTTCAAGAAACACTAGATGGGGCTGTTCAACCTTCTTCAAATATAAACCAAAAAACCATAAATGATGAACTTTTCTATGAGTTTGAGTTTGGTCTTGAAGAAGAACAAGCTTTTGATCAGATAATCTAGTATATCAATGATGAAAACTTGCCTATGGGTCTGAATTCAATCTTGAAGAATAGTGAGCCTTTGATCGCATAATCCAATAAATTCAAACAACATTTGTTACATGGCCATCCCTCCCCTTAGCAGATTTTGATTCATCATGTCTAGGAAAACTTGAAGAACTAGTCCTAATATAGGAATCTAACATAGCCAAATATTTCACATCTTTTCCCATGATTCTTGAAGATGGTTTGACCCTTCTCATGGAAGACACATCAGAAGTTAACAAAAATACTCTAAATGATCCAAAATGTATTAAATTAGGTGTGTTCCTCATTGATAAGGAGTTGGAAATCCTTACAGCCCTATTGAAAGAATTTGTAGATATATTTGGGTGGGCCTATTCTAACATGCCTAGCTTAGACCCCACCTTGGTTGTTCACCACCTTGTAGTACATATTGATACCAAACTTATGAATAAAAAATTATTGAAAATACATCCTTTCATTATTGTATTATTAAATAAAGAGTTGGAGAATCTCTTGGAAGTAAGATGTATTATCCCAATCAATTAGTCTAAATGGATTTCCAATGTGGTGCCAGTTAGTAAAAAGCCAAAAAGAATCAAAATCTACATTAATTTTAGGGACATTAACAAATCTTTCCCAAAGGATGACTTTCCATTACCAAAAATTGACATGATTTTCAAATCCATAATAGGTTATGGGATGCTTTCACTGATAGATGGATTCTTAGGCTACAATTAGATCCAAATAGCTCTAAAAGACCAACACAAGATAATATTCACCACTTCATGAGGAACAATCTATTATCAAGTTATGCCATTTGGTATTAATAATGTAGGGACCACCTATCAAAGACCCATGACATTCATATTTCATGATATTATGCATGATGGTGTCAAAGACTATGTCAATGACATAATAGGAAAATCAAAGACCAAGTCCAATCACCCAACAGTATTAAGGAGGATATTTGATTTCCTACATGGATAAAAATTTAGGCTCAACCATAAGAAGTGTTTTTTTGGCATCACATTAGGTAAATGTATTGACTTCATCATGTTTCACTAAGGTATTGAAGTCAATCTAGATAAATTATGAGCCATAATAGAGATACCACCACTAACCAATCTGAAGTAGCTCTATAGTTTGTAGGGTAAGATCTAGTCTATCAGATTCTTTATTTCTCAATTGGAAAATAAGTACCACCCATTTACACACCTATTGAAGAAGGGAGTAAATTTTTTTTGGGATAACTATTATCAAAAATCTTTTCAATAGCTAAAGGACTATCTTACAAATCCACTAGTTTTATTTCTTCCCATTCAGGGAAATCCATTCTTGTTATATATGTCAGCTAATGATAAAGTTCTAGGGGAACTTCTAGATCAACACAATGATGATGGAAAAGAGCATGTAGTGTATTATCTAATTCATCCACTGGTCGCATATTAACAAAATTATATGCCCATTAAATAAGCTTCTCGCTATGGTTTTCATATCTCAGAAACTATGACATTACATGTTGAACAATAAGACCTTGGCCATTTAAAAAGTAGATCCACTCAATTATCTAGTATATAAAATAGATTTACAAGGCCATATGTCCAAATGTTTCATGCCCTTTAGTGAGTTTGAGATAAAGTATGTGAACTAGAAACCTATCAAGGGGTAGGTTCTTATAAATTAGCTTGTTAAAGCACCCTGTGTAAACATAAAGCCACTCACATTATAATTTCATGACAAATACATCATCACCATCATTGATTAACCTCTTGAGGAGAAATAATATAAACTATATTTTGATGGTTCATTCATAGCACATGGATCAGGGGCAATCCCTTTATTTATAACACCACAGGGGGATTTAATCCCTAAGTCATTTAAAATTAGTTTTATTTGTACCAATAACATATTTGAATAAGAATCACCTATAGTAGGGATTAAATAGGAAGTAAAATATAACATACATCATATAAAGGTTTATGGTGATTAACAGTTAATCATTAATCAAGTTACATACCACTTTCAGACCAAAGATGACAAGCTAGTTCCGTACAAGGCCATGATCAACAATCTAAAGCAACAGATCATCAACATATAGTTTGAGAATATACCAAGGGCCAATGAAAAAATAACACATGCCATGAATATCATTATATCTCTCATTTGAAAAATATATATAGCCAAGGAATACCAATTTATCATTAAAAATCTGTTAGTACCATCTCATTAACCATCAACTATTGCAATGATCTGTGATATTGTTGTTCCCATCTCTGCTTGTTATTATAACCTATATGCCTATTTACACAACCATGTTTTAACATCCAACTTATCCTATAAATAAACAAAGTCATTCATCCATAAGGCCCAACATTATACCTTACTCAGACCAACCCTATACTAACATAGTTTTGATGGAATTCTACTTCATTGTTTACCTTTAGTAGACTATATACTAGAATTATGGGAAGCTCATGAAGGATTAAGTGGAGCCCACACCAATAGGGTAATATTTTCAAATATGCTCTTGTATACTGGTTATTATTGGCCAATAATAGATTCAAATGTAGCTACATATGTAAAGAGAAGTGATAAGTGTCAATAGAATGTTAATTTGATACATGCCCTAGCCAAGACACTAAAACTAATGTTGACACCATGTCCATTTGATACATGGGGCCTTGATCTCATTAAGAATATAAAACCCACTTCATCAGATGATCATAAACATATCCTTACCACCATTAAATATTTCACTAAGTGGGTTGAAGTTATACCCTTCACTTATGTGACTACAAACCAAATTTCTAAATTCATTTTCAACCATCTCATCTACCACTACGGTATCCCTTTCAACATTATATCTGATAATGGAGGATCCTTCAAGAATAAAGATGTCAAAAAGCTATGTGTCAATTACAATATTACTCATCATTTTTCCATGGCATATTACCCTCAAGGTAATGTCCAGGCTGAAGTATCAAATAAAACCACTGTTAACATCCTTAAAAAGATTGTCAATGATGCAAGTCACAATTGGCACCTTCAAATATTCTAATCCCTCTAGGTATATCATAACAATCACCATATAGCAATAGGAGCCACTCCTCCCTCTATGCATATGGTAATGAATACATTCTTCCCATTGAGGTTAAGCTACCTTCATTATGTATCTCTTTTTAAAATGTCTTGGATGATGAAGACTATCGATTAGATCACCTCCAAGAGTTGGAGTTACTTGATGAGAAATGAATAGATACAATTAACAACCTTTAAGTATATCAAAATTGAATATATGGCTACTACAATTAGCATGTGAAAGATAGATGATTCTAACTTGGTGATCTTGTACTCAAAGAAAACCAAAATAATACCATGGCTAAAAAGAAGCATAAAGGCAAGTTCAAACCCAACTGGGTAGGTCCTTTCATCATTGTTACAGACTATAGTAAGGAGAATATAAGTTCACCACACCAAATAGGGATGAAATTGATGAGCCTATGAACATTATACACCTCAATTGATAATATACTTGAGTGATTGAATGTATTATATATGAGGACCATTTCAAGTTGTACTATATTATCATTTATTCTTTAACTATACCATTCTATTATTAGGTTGTGCCATCCTACCACCCTCTCAACCTATCAGCCTATCACTTTGCCTATCATGTATCCATTCTACCATTCTATTCCATCACCTTAACATGTTTTGATCCAGCCAAGCCTATCCCATTTGACCTTGGTTCATTCATTGGTTTCATGATTTCAACATGAAGAATCAGACCAATTTCAGTAGTTGTTTCCAACATTCTAGACAAAGGTAGTATTATGGGGTAGTATGATAGAAGTTTTGGTAGTTGTATCCTTTGTTTCTTATTCCAATATTATATCAAGTTTGTTTATGTGATCCTGATTATATCCACCTATAAGGGAAAATTAGTTTCTCACTACTCTTTCTACTAATTATAACCACATATGTGTAAATTAGTATCATTGATCTGATCTATTGTATCTTAGTTATAACCACCTATGGTCAAACTAGGGGCAACATTTATTTATTGTGATTTGACATACCAACTTGCCATTCTTATCCCTTACTATGTCATTATACCAAATGTGCCTATTTTATTTGAATTGGATACTAAACTATTTAGTTCCCTTCATTGTGAGGTGTAACTACTATGGCTTAAGCCCATTTTTGGACTATGTGGGCCTTACTCAAATTTTTTTAAGGTCATCTCAATCCACCTTTTCAAAAATCTCTCACCATTATATGAGCAACGTTTTAACTCAAACATTCTCACCATTTTATGATCTTGGATTGTTTAGTATCTCATCATTCTCAATTGAATTTAGATACTCTAAAATTCCAAAAACATTTGAAAATCATTTAGAAAACCCAAAAGCATTGACCACTTCTTTGCCTTAAGGATTTTGGGAACCCTTCCTAAGTCACAATAAATCACTTGTCACTTAGTTTGCCCATCCTTTTTAGCCTTTTATCCTAAGCTCTCACCATTTTGTGATTGCATTCCTATTATTCTATCACATCCATCATGTTTTTGTCTTATCATAATTTTCTTCCCATTTCTTGGGAGAACTACATTCAACTTGAAGATTTATTGGATATCACATCCATGGAATTATGTAGATAGCATCCACTTGCCTAATGCATATGGAGACAACTTGACCACCCCTTCCTTTTCTTATATTCCCCCTCCTTATTTGTTTGTTTAGTTGTCATGTATTTTCTAGGGGTAATGTTCATAGTATTATTTGTTTCATATTTATTGTACTAACATTAAGACTCATCATCGATTATTCATTTATTTTTCTTTGTATTATGCTTGTTTGTGTGATTATTTATTTATTTTCCATAATATTTCCTTGATTTAGTTTATCTATGTTCATTGGGTGATTCCTTGCATATTTATCCTTGAATCCATCCATATTTATGCATAAACATTGTCATCATGATTTTTACCATTAGTTCATTATTTTCCCTTGATTATTGGATCATAGGAGTTAGTCCTTATGCATATTTCATCCAATTCCTCATGGTTTTATATCATGATGCCTACCATTATGTGCTACAACTCAAATCAACTTCAAGAAGTCTACAAAGTAATATAACATTGATATCTCCTTGACACCAACATCGGTATTAATCCCAATCATATCCCAAATAAATTAATTAAACAATGAAATAATTTCAACTTTTATTAGTTTGGATGAGCATCTCCCTACTATTAGGTTATCCCAATTCATCTTTATCATTTGTATCAAGTTTTCATCATCATTTTTTCAATCATTAACCATCAATATTATTTTCCATAATTAGGGTATAATGATTATAAATGACTTTGGGAAAACCATTGTACACCTTCCCATCTACATTATCAATGTTTGTAACTACTTTTCGGAAAATCATTCTGTTATCACCAATTTAAGGGTTAATGATTATAACTACCTTTAGGCAAATCATTCAATTTTCTCTTCCCATATGGGGCATGTTTTTATATTTTTTGTATATCCTAAATGGGGCAGCTCCATATTCTCAATGATTATAACTATCTTTGGAAATATCATAATGTTATCCTACCATGTTTTCCACTATTAGGGTACAATGCCTATAACCACCTTTGGGAAAACCATTGTACACTATCCAACTTGCATTCTCAATTATTCTAACTACCTTTGGGCAAATCATTGTATTATCACCCCTTCATTTTCATTTTTTGGGTCCATTCATTTCTTTCTTTCAAAGGACCATTTACTAACCCCTTTATCAACTGCTCCCTTGATGGGAAAATTATAATTGATTCATCACCATTTAACTCATAAGCATAGTAGGACCATTTTATTCTTTGAAAATATGTTACTATGCTTATAGATTGCAATGCCTTCCCAAATAGGGGCAAACTATAGACATCTAAAATTGGCCACTAATAGTTTTATACCCAATTTTAGAGAAATTATTACCAACCTCTAAAAATATAACCTAAGAATCTCTAAAAGTCTCAAATTTGGCTTCATAACATGTTCAATTAGCCTAAAATCAATTAAATAAGTTAAATGCACGCATTGAATTAAATCAAAATCTCAAACATTACAAAAGCCAAAAATATATTAATTAACATTCAAATCCTAATAAAATACTAATTGAATCCATCCATGATCAATTAAATCAATTATCAAAAAGGGAAATTCAAGAATCAATAAATATATTAAGTTTAATCATTACCTTTTATGAGTTGTCATTTTTGAAAAATATCCCACCCATGCTTATTTCATGCTAATCATGACCATTTGACACCTTTTAACCCTATTAGGGTTAACTAATCCAACCAATGTTAGGATTTAAATCATTCCAAGTCATTTAAAATCCTATAAAAGTATGATTAGAGCTCCTCATTTAGAGATCTTGGAATATAATAGAGTTATAATGCAAGATTTGATTCATGAAGCAAATGCATAGTGTTATAATGCCAAAATTGATCCAATCCAAAGCTGAAACCAAAACCATGAGAATGATTCCAAGATGAGATGGAGATAGCCAAACCCCATTGATGAATACTTCTTGAGCACAATCTAAGAAAGCCAACAAAAACATCATTTGAAACATTCAAGGAAGGTAAGGAAGGTATGTTTTTATTCATTTTAGTTGAGATTTGTCATTTGTTGTTTGTTCACCATACTCCCCATATGATCTAGGCAAGGAAGTGTTATGATTTGTTGGTGTGTTTTTGTCAATTTGATTTCATTTTAATACTAACACTTGATCTAACCTCCCCTCTATCATCAAATTCATAACTTCACAATGCTTATCTTTTCTTCAATTTACTAAGACATCCCTTACCAAACTAAATAAATTTTTTAAGGAATCTTGACTCTACATAATCATTTAGATGTCACCATTAGTATATTTTATGGTGATTGGTTTGTGTTGTTCCACCTTATGATAAATTTATTAGATAAATATCTTCATGTGGTCCACATATATCTATGTTTGCACACATGCAAATTTAATGTACACCATCTCAAGCTCTCTTATGTGCATCCTAGCCATCACACTATCTCTCAATGTGAGAGATTTGATAAGCACAATGTCCATGTCAACTGGTCCTAACATCTAGATCTCCATAATTACTTTGTAAATTTAAACATTAAAGAGATCTAAAGTAATGTCTTTCTATGCATCCTACAAATGATTTTTCCAATCAAGTATGATACGATAAAGTTAGATGGCCTAATTCATAGTAGTATCAAAAATATGTTCATATTATTTGAATATCCCAAAGATAACTTCAAATTCACTATGTAGGTGCTGAAATTGGGCTCTTATTTGACATACTACTATTTTACAACATAGTATTTAGTTAACTACATAATCAAAGTCATGAATTGTTTGTCTTTATATATGATCTATCTCCCTAGAACCTTTTATACCAACATTGGAAGAATATCATTGATTATCTTTCATGTCATGGATAACATGTCATGGAGTTCAATTTTTTCTTCTCATATTTGGGTGATCTATGTAGACACCTAAATCTAGCCACCAATGACCTCCAAATAGGCTTTTAACCAATTGTTACCTAAATGCACAATTTAGCTAAAAATACTAAAACACATTAAAATAGTTGAAATTGATATATTCAAGTGTCGATTTTGACCAGGGTATCATTAAATGGGGTAATGCAATTTATGGGATAGCTAACTTTGATCAAATCATTTTGAGTCAAAATGATAATTTTACACCTAGATGCTTTGGATTGCTCTTTTCTTTCAAATTATATTATACAAGATGTATGCCCTTGTTATTTGGTGTTGAAAACATCCTAAATGGTATGATGGATCCAACACATCTGACATCACATCCTAATTCCAATCCAATCAAATTTCAAACCAATAACAAGACATTCTAACCAATTTGAGTAATTTGTGCATAAAGAGCCAAGGTTTGCATCAAAGTGCTTAATCATGCTTAAGAGCTAATTAAACCAAATCATGAGATTAATTAAGAATTCCATGGAACCTATTGAATAATTAATTTTTGGAAATGAATATTGAATATATGCATCATCAAGTGACATCATCTTATGGGGTGGTATCCACAAGCCATAAATATCACAAATATCTAAATTAATGCCTCCCATGCCTCATCAAAGCCTTTCCATGTCTAGTTAATGCCCCTTTACCCAAAATATTTATGAGTGTATTGATTAATTTTAATTGCATAATTCAATTAATCCTTAGCCACACATCTTCATCTTGAGATGGATGGTTCAAGTTGATTCTAAACCATTCCAAAAATTTATAAATAGGAGGCCTTTCCCATTGAATTTTAAGCTCTCATATGCCAAATTTATAATGTTGAATTGATTCCAAAGCTTCATGTAAATTAGTGTTATAATGCCTAAATATTGAGCCAAGCCAAGACAAATCTAAACACGGTGCTAAAGAGAGATGGAGGTAGCCACACTTCATTGATGCAGACTTCATGACCATAAATCTAAGAAAACCACTTCAAAAAGCTATTTGGAGCATCCAAGGAAGGTGAAAAAAGGTTTCTTTTGCATTTCATTTGTGCTTTCCATTCTAATTTTGTTAAATAATCTCCCACTAGTAACTAGGCCTATAGATGTTATGCTAGTGTGTTTTTTTCATTTTAATTTCATTTTGGGACTACCACAATACTAACCATCCTCTCTTAAGTAAAATTCTTAGTTAACATAATGGCATGTATGTTAGGACCACACCCAATAAATTTGGTCATAAATCTCTTTCAAGTAACCTACTAATCTTTTTCATGCAGGATCTTGGAGTGAGAGGGCCAAAAAGAGTAAAATTTTAAAGTTAAAATTCTATTTTTCTAACAGTGTTTTTGTTGCTGAAAACATTAGTTTTGCTCTTTTTTAGGATATCATTGTTACACATTAGCAATTTTGTGTACATTTAAATCACTTTTTTCTAAATAATGATTTTGTGGACCTGAGCAAGGATATTATCATCCATAATAGTGATATCGTTATCTTAATTATCAATATCATCAATGTGTGTAGTGACATCATCCTTTTAGGGAGTGATTTCATCATTTTAGGTAATGATTTTTCAAAATAGTGATATTGTTCACTTGTGCAGTGATTTTATCATCTAAATAATGATTTTGTGTTTTCTATGTTTTTTATCTGGTAATAGTGATATTGTTAATTTGGGTAGTGATTTCATAGGTAAACAATGATATTGTAATCTCTATCTGATCTAACTTGAAATAGTGATATTGTTGTCTAAAATTGTGATTTTACAAGGAAATAGCAGGATTAACTGTGTAATTCTAATTTTGAAATAGAAAGCTAATTTTGAGAAGTTGCTTCACTCATTTGAAAATTAGCTTTAAAGCTAAAAGACACTCTAACTTTTTCATTGCAGGGCCAACTTGGAATTTGTTAAAACATGCTTTTTAGACATTTTTGAAAGCTTAAAATGGATTACGAACCTTGTTTTTGGTGCTTAACAAAATTTTTAGATTCTTAGGTGAATGTTTGACAAATTATGCTTTCAAATCTACAATTTAAGACCAAGGGGTCAAAAGAACACCACCTAATCTTTCTTTTGCTACTTAAAATTGAATTCACTTGTCAAATTTTGTCTTCAATAGTTATTTAAACTTATAATTTTCTTGGAAAAAAGAAGGAAATCATGTGTATGTTCTTCCATTTGTCCCTTTTAGGGAACCCTTAGAATCAAAAATGTCATTCTTATTGCAAACATTCCTAATCCAAGGCATAGAAATAATGTTGTCTAAAACACTCTCTAAAAACTCACAATAGTTTAGGTGACCTTGAAAATCACCTTAAAGTCTTTATATTAGTCTTTTATTTTTATGTAAACTTGGCTTGTGAGGGGGACTTCACTACCTCTCATAAGTTCTTTAGGAAAGATTTGACCTAGGGTTTCATCTCCTGGCACTGACATTACCCACTCTCATTAGGATCAGAGGTTTGAGTGGTTAAACCACCTTCTAGTGTTGGATTTGCATGTGGGACGTATTTGCACTTTGGACATCACATGACACTAAGCAAGTGATGGATGTAGTGGTTACAAAAAGGATAAGACCTCTTTGTAACAAACCAAGTTCTGTGAACACCTAATTAAAGTGTTTCTTCTCTTGTTTGCTAACGTGAAAGTTGGTAGACATGAGATCCATCTATAAATGATCAAAAACCAATTAGTTTTAGTCAATCCCACTTTGCCACACCCTTAATATGAATTTGGATGATTTACTTATATTTTATCATATTCTTACGTGGTATTTTGAGATTGAAATTAATATGTTTGTTTGTAAACCATGTCAAAACCAATTTGTTTATATGTAACTCTTTTATCTAAAGAGGCATTATGTTGTCCATTTTACACCACACTTGTGCCTTGAAATTTTTTCTAAACATGTTTGTGTGTGTGTTACTTGTTTGAGGGGGGTGGCATTATGTTGCCCAAAATATGTCAAACTATTTTTGCCTTTGATTATTTGAAACATAACATTGATCACATCATTTGAGAATGCTTACATCATTGGGTTACTCAGTTTGTTTTAAAGACTTGTTTGACACTATATCAAAAACCATTTATTTAAAATCATGTCATGTATACCATTTTGACATTTTTTATGTACCATCATTCTGTCCAATCTTGTCTAGCTTATTGGGTCAAACCTAGTTTTCAATTTACTTTGTCAAATTTGGATTCAAAAATTGATTGATTTCTATTTAGACTTCAATTCATGGGGATGATACATAGATCTTTCTCTTTTGAGTTGCATAATTTTAGTTAATCAACTACCTAAATTTAAAAATTATTTATGATTTGTTTGTTCAATGCATATTCTCATCATTGTTTATGTTTTTATTTGGGAGAACATAATCTTTCTCCAAGAGCCTTTTGCCTCATGCCTTATGCTAATTTATCATGTTTATGTTTGATTCCATGTGTCAGGTCTATGTCAAAGTTATTTCTAAACTTGTTATATTCAATCAAATCACATCATGCCTTTGTTTCAAGCTTAGCTTTTGATGTCATTTGGCCAAAAGTCCTAGCATAACATGTTTGAGCCTAGATGTTGACTCCACGTTTAGATAAAATACCTAGCGACTCTTTCCCTTTTCCTAGTTTAGACTTTGTTTGGAACACTTTAACCTAGACCTTTGACATGATAATTTTTATTTAGATGTTTGACCTTTTGTGCGTATAACATTTGATGTTAGAATATTTTATGCCAAATCTTATCAAAAACCATTTTGGAGATACATCTCCATGATTGAACTATTTTGGAGATACAGCTCCATGATCAAATCATTTTTTGGAGATATAACTCAACCTTTGACCAAGTTAGACTAAGTTTAAACCATTTGTCTTTTGGACATAGTTTTTCAAATTTTACATAATTCTAAGCCTTTTTGTTTTAGAGATTTCATCATTTATGTGGATATGTCTAGCTACACTTATGATGGAGTCATGTATAATTCAACTTATGATAGAATGGTTGCACAAAATCCCACTAGGAACCCATATAGAGAAATATTTTCTAAGGATTTTTATTATTCTCCCTATAATACTCCATATGGGGAACATAGTCAAAATACAAATCAAATTACAAATTAGGATGATATGGTTTATGAGGACTTGGATGATTTAGACTATGTGAGTAATCAAGTTCCACCACATCATACCATTTATATTTTAAGACCACAATGCCTAATCATTTCTATACCAAGACCTCATCCTTTGGCTTGTATGAGCAACCATACTCCACAACACCGCAAACTTGTCTTCTAAGACTTTATCCTTTGGATTGTGTAAACAACCATGTTCCACAACACCCTAAAATTGTCCTTCAAGGACCTCATCCTTTAGATTGTGCGAGTAATAAAGCTCCATAATTCCCTATCATACCATTTTAGGACTTTATCCTTTGTCTTGTGCAAGTAATCATGCTCCCCAATGCCCTACAATTATCCAACCATAGGTTATTCCTCATCCAAAACCAATCTAATCAAGATCTCAACTGACCTAATCATTTGAAGACCAAGCTGTATTCAAAACTAGTATTTTCCAACTCATTGGAAACTAAGGCCAAAATAACCAACTAATATAATATTTTTTTATTAAACCAACCACTTATGATAAGTCAACCTATGATGAATTACCTATTGATCCTATACTAGTTGTCAATGAGTCTTGTGCTGACAAGCTAGTCTTTACTGAGTCACTTATTAATGATTATAAGCACCTTTAATCAAATCATTACCTTGCCCATATGCCTATTTGTTAAGAGCCTCTTATTGACAAGTCATTCTCTAAGGAGTTATCTCTTGACCTTTTTCCTACCATTAAGGAAAATCACTTTGACAAACTAGTCTCTATGGAGCCCATTATGACATCACAGGTCATTACTTATCTAAAACCAAACATTTAACAAGACATCAATGTAACAAAGTACCCATCAAATGAAGAATCAGAGTTAGAGTCAGGTTCTATTCTTAAATTGACATCAAATTTAGCATCAAAATTAGAATCAACATCAGTCTCAACATTGGATTCAGAGTCCCTTGAGTCAGAATTAGATTCAGAATAAGAATATGTTAATGGTTGTTACAACATTGGTTACACATGCCTTGTAGATCAATTTGAATACATCTATGATCCTTCTATGGTTTTTGAGGATGAGTAATTCATCTTTGACATGAGTTATCCTAGTATCTTCTATAAGGATTGTGTAGCCTCTCCCCATTCGATTACTATTCCAAAGGCCATTACCATCAACCATAATATCCATATTATTAACATTCCATCTCTTACAAGTGTTGATTGGGAATAAAGAATCATACTTTGTTGAACTGAATCCATAGTGACATAGTAGTTGAAGAAGAGCAAAGGAAGCCAAGACCACATTCATGTAGTAGAAGAACGCTCTCCTAGTGAAACCTTTTTAGAGGCACTAGGGGACAAACAAAGTTCAAACTCAGCATCTTCTATTGAAATGCTTTTAGAAGTGCTATAAGATAATCAAATTCAAAATTCAATGTTCCTTAGTGAAACCTTTTCAAAGGCATTATGGAACAATCAAAACAACTTCATTGGTGAAAAACTCATCGAGGCACTAATCATTGAGCACAAAATTTCTTCACTATCTATTGAAGATATAATAAAATAATAAATCAAAATAACTTCTAGTATATATCATAATCAGATGGTAGCTACTTTCAAGATCAAGTAATAAAACAATTTGGTGGTCCTATCGAGAGCATCTTCAGAGGTCTTCAGCCCTACCACAACTAAAATTATATCAAATCTAGCATCAACAACATTAAATGTAACTAAAAGTCCCAATCTTCATTTATTTCCAAATAGCTACACATTCCATTATCATCTACCATTCCATTTCACAAACAAACCTATCATCCATTATTTGTCCTTGTTTACCATCCATGGCCACACTTTCCTTTGTAGAGGCTACAAAGATACCTTATCTTGATATTTGAAGGAATCAAAATCAATGATCAACAAATATGATCTAGAGGTCAATTTAAAAAAGGTCTTGTAGTAGGAAAAAACCTATACCATTGCATAGGGTCCATTGAGACCTTTCTAATGGTATGTGAAATGTAGCAAATGAATCTTGTATGCTCTTTGTGTAGCTAGTCAAGTTTTTAGTCAAAGCTAGTCAACAGGTGGTCAAATTTGGTCAAACTAAAAAAATTGATCATCATGAAATGTTACAAATCTAGTTCCATGATGTAGAAATTATTTTAATATTTTTGACACATTTTATGGTTCAAAAAACAAAGTCAATATGTAGAAGTTATGACCAGTCAAAGTTATGGTCAAACTTTGTCAAAATAATGATGTGAAAATAAAGTGATGTGGCTAATGTGGAAATAAAGTGACATCACATGAAAAGTACAAATTGATAGGTGGCATAATCTAGTAACATGTGGTAGCTAGTCTAAACAAAAATTTGGGTTTGTTCAGTTTCTCATCTTCATCTTTGATAGGCATATACATAGTGACACAAAAGGCTGACTATGGGGATCGTAGGTAGTGGAGACCACTATTATCATGGAGGGGGACCCTACCACCAATAGAGATATGGAGCATCCAACTGAACATCAACAATTTTTAGAATGGGAGTGGTCCATGTGGTAGGTCCTTTTGCCACCATGTGGCTTGCCACCACCTAACTAATTCCATGGTCAAATTTTACCAAGTTTAATGACATTTCAAAGGTTCCATATTAATGCCAAGTAATGCCAAAAATTTTGAGTTACATTTTGCCACATCCCAAAATACCATGGCTGAGGCATATTTTTCATAGGTAAAATCACCATAGGATGCAACATACATTCTAAACTTAACACATCCAAATGTCACAAAGCATGCTTCCACATCGCATGCCCAAATTATATGCCAATGCCTACGTATAGGCATCATCCACTATAAAACCATAGAAATTAAAATATTAAGCTAACTCAATAATTACCAAATGTGGGATATAACCGTGGAAAGTGGGATTAATCCATATAATGTGGGATTTAAAATCATCCCATTTTTATGTAATTTAAAATCATCCCATTTTTATGGGATTTATATTATCCCATTACAATTTTATATGGAATTTTGATAATATCCCACATATTTAATTTGTTAACTTCCACATAATTATAAAAATATCAATTAAATATAATATGTGAGGAATGGGTGAATTAATAAGCCATAAGTTGGCCTAGATTGTGGGTTTTTTATCCACATAGAAATTATTTTAACATCTTTAAAAATGTCTTTATTTATGTTTATAATTCACCTTAGCCGCATGTGTCAACTACAAATTTGTCCACATGTCTCATGTTAATTTTTCCACATGCCATTATTTAATTGATCTATGTTGCCACATCATCACTTTTATTGGGTTTGACCATATTTACCATAGGTTAAATCACCTCAAGACCCAATGTACATTACAAACTTAGCACATCCAAATGCCATGAAGCATGCTTCCACATCCCAATTCTAAATTATATGCCAATGCCTACATATAGGCATCATCCACTATAAAATCATGGCAATTAAAATATTAATCCAACTCAATAATTCCCATATGTGGGATATAACCTTGGAAAGTGGGATTAATCCATATAATGTGGGATTTAAAATTCCCCCACTTCATTATTTAATTGTATGCTTAGTTTTTAATTGTTAAGTTTTCAAATATGAATTATTTCAATCTGAAGGATTAAATTATCAATTAAAACCTCCTAATAACTATTGTAACCCAATTATTTGGGCCCTATATAAGTATAAATAGGGACCTATGGGTTGTTTTTAAAACATCAATTTTTGGATTCAAATGCATAAAAACTATTGATAAAGCCTAAGTAAAGAGGCTTAAGAGGCTCACCTAGGGACTTAGAAGCGGAATCAGAGAAAAGTCTAAAAAGGGACTTATGATATTTTTAATTGAGGATCAACTTTATAGTTGATGAAATTTCATTTCAAAAATGTCTTGTAAGTGTTTTCAAGTGTTTTTAATAGATCAACCTTATATATGACCTAGAGATGTAGGCCCTTATGACAAACTCTGTAATCAATTACATGTTGATTTTCTTGATGTCTCTTGAATTTTTTTTGTTTTGAAATTAAAATTTAATTTTTTATATAAATTATTATTATTATTAAGTAAAATTAATATATGTAAACATATTTTCCTAAAGTTTATAGATCAGGGTTATATCAGAGCTAAGTTTGTGCTAGTGGATTTATGATTTCATTTTTAGCTAAATTCAGCTATTATAATACAATAGACCCAATGCTAGCAAAAATTCAATTATTACTGAATATCCTCATCACTGTAATGATGCAATACTTGTAATCCCAAGAGAAATGTTGACAAGCAATAGAGCGAAGACAATAGAAATAAATTAAAAAAATCTAACAAAACATTAATTCACTACAGGTAAAACTACAAAAAGAATGCCAATAAAATAAAAGGATGCGAGAAGATGTAGAGACTTACAAACATTGTTTTTGATGAGGTCATATTTCTAATCAATGCTAGATATTATACCCCATTCAGGCTGTATTATAGTTCAAGAAGCAAAATAAGGAGAGAGGTAAAGCACCATCCATTTCTGATAGTAATAAATCAACCTAACTACTAGTACATTATCAAATAAATCTAGAGTCTCTAATGTGATAGCTACTACAAACATAAGTGCTAGATATTATGATATGATTTGAGAAAACTCAAAGGTAGAACTGCACTACTACTACTAAGGGGAAATTTGTGTAAATCTATTTTAACTAGATTTTTAGAGATAGTTATATTATTAAAAGTATTTCATAATGTCTGAGGGTAAGAGTTCTTCCATTACCCCACATTAAGACATCGAAGGAGATGATGGCATAGTACATGGACATGAAATCCATTATGGCATCCTACATTTTAGCATTAGAGGGTTATTCTTTGATCAAGTATCTCTTGACATAGTTCTAGGAGAAGTTGAGGAGATCACTTTAGGACATTATTATCTCACATCCCAGCATGCCAGAGCTACTACATTAGGAGAAGGAATCCAACTGATGACCAATCATACCTACAAGGTTCATTTCAAAATGAGCCAAGCAATAAAGGTAAGTTTTGGTTATAACAATGATTCATCTAATTCATATAATCATGATAGTCCTATTAATGAAAATGATATTGTAATACTAGAAGTAAATAATGCTTTGATTATTAATGTATCTTTTGATGCATAATCTGAGGATGAAAATAATGAAATCAAATCTTTTGGCTATATTGAAATTTTAGGGATTTTGAATGTTCTAACCCTAAACATTTATCAAGCCCATGTGTTGACACATTTGAAAATCACACAAAGGGAATAGGTTCCAAGATGTTAGATAAAATGGGACTTGAAGGAAAAGGCCTTGGCATTAATGGTCAAGGAATTATCTAACCTATCCAAGTGACAAAGAGACCACTTCATGCAGGGTTAGGATATGAAGGTGAAAGACAAATTGCCCAGAAAGTTGAGTTGAATGATTACTCAAGTAACAAGCTAGAACATTCTAAAGAGATGGAAGAAGTAATCTTTGAAGATGTAACTGCTACATTAGATGAAGCATTTTCAACTAACACATCAAGGTATGCAAAAATTAAATACTTAATTATATTTTTTATTATGCTCAAGAAAGTCCAAAAAAGATGTTTAGAAAAGTACCAAAATGAGGTTGTCTAAAGAAGACAAGAAAATTCAGCAACAACCTAAGATAAAGGTTATAAATGCAACTTTCAAGCAACAGATAGAGTTTTGTCAATCAAAACTAGAGACAACATCAACAAGGGAGATGATAGTCAATGAGAAGCAAATAGTTTAGAGATTGTCACCCTAGAAAGGCAAACAACACTTCTTTAAAATAATAATAGCTAAGAATTCTAAGCTAGATTCTATCTTTGATAAAAATTATGAAAGAAATTTGATTTCTAAGGATATTTTAGAAACTCTAGATTTGAAAACTAAGACACGTCTCCAACCATATTCCTTAGATAAGATATATGATGGTAGTAATGTACATGTTAGTAAAACATGTAAACTAGGGTTTGTAATTACCTCTAACTTTTTAGATGAATTTTAATTAGATGTGGTTCCACTCCATTTTCATGGCATTGTCATAGGGAAACCATATTTGTCTCTGGGAAAGGAAAAATTTTCCAAGAAGGAAAATTAGTATAACATTATAAGAGATGGGATATAATATCTCATCCAAACACATCAGTAATAACCGTTACATGAAAATAGTGTCTTTAGTGTTATTTTACTAATGTATGTTGTAAATAGGAACACTATAGGGCAACATGAAGATGTCATCATGAGAAGTATTAAGAACAGTCTAGAAGATAGGTTGTATATTTTAATCTATATGTATGTTTAAATAGGTATGCATGTTTGTAAGACCTAAATATATGCATTATTTATAAATGCATAAGACCTAAGTATGGGCAATGTTTGTAATCATTATGTACAGTTATAGTGTTTGTAAAGACCCAAGAAGGGTAAGATTTGTAAACTATGTTACTATGTAAGAACCTAAGAGGACAATTATAAAATGGTGATTGTTATAACACTAGGTTTCATGAAACATTTTCACAGTAGTTAGAGCCAGTTGTCAAGAGCTAGAGCCATGTAAATATCTTCAAATGGAGTACCAAGTCTAGTACCAAATTTTTAACGATAAAAAGAATTTTTAATGGGGAGGATTGATGTAGAGGTCAATTTAAAAAATCTCCTAAAGCATACCAAAACCTTCACCATTTCATAGGGCCCATTGAGACCTTTCCAATGGTATATAGAACATAAAAAATGAATCTTGTATGCTCCTTGTACAGTTGATCATAGTTTCAATCAAAAATAGTCAATAGGTGGTCAAAGATGGTAAAAATAAAATAATTAACCATTATGTAATGTTTCAAATCTAGTTCCATGATGTAGATCTTGTTATAATATTTCCAACACATTTTATGGTTCAAAAAATGAAGTTCGTATGCAGAAGTTATGACCAGTTAAACTTGGTCAAAATAATCATGTGAAAATAAAGTGATGTGGATGATGTGGTAGTAAAGTGACATCACATGGAGAGTAAAAATTGATAGGTGGCATAAATTAGTATCATGTAGCATCTAATCTAATAATTTTTTTGATTTTGTTTAGTTTCTCATCTTCATCTTTGATAGGTGTATACATAATAACGTAAAAGGTAGACTACAGGGACTGTAGCTAGTGGAGTCTAATTTTATCATAGAGGGGGACCCTACCACCGATAGATCTATGAAGCATATAGTTTAACATCGAAAAGTTTCATAATGGGAGTGGTCCATGTGGTGGGTCCTCAAGCCACCACATGTCTTGCCACCACCTCACTAATTCCATGGTCAAATTTTGTCAAGTTTAATGACATGTCTAAGGTGCCATATTAATGCCAAGTAATGACACAAATCCTGAGTTACATTTTTCCACATCTAAAATTACCACAATTGAGGCATATTTTCCATGGTTTAAATCACCATATGACCCAACGTACATTCCAAACTTAGCACATCCAAATGCCACAAAGCATGCTTCCACATCCCAAGTCCAAATTATATGCCAATTCCTATGTATAAGAATCATTCACTATAAAAACATGGCAATTAAAATATTAATCCAACTCAATAATTACCAAATGTGGGATATAAACATGGAAAGTGGGATTAATCCATATAATGTGGGATTTAAAATTCCCCCACTTCATTATTTAATTATATGCTTAGTTTTTAATTACTAAGTTTTTGAATAAGAATTATTTCAATCTATAGGATTGAACTATCAATTAAAACCTCCTAATAACTATTGTAACCCAATTATTCAGGGTCTATATAAGTATAAATAGGTACTTTTGGGTTGTTTTTAAAACATAGGTTTTTGGATTCAAATGCATAATAGTGATTGTTAAAGCTTAAGTGAAGAGGTTTAAGAGGCTCATCGAGGGAGTTAGAAGTAGAATCAGAGAAAAGTCTAAAAAGGGACTTATTAACTTATTATATTTTTACCCAAGGATCAACTTTGTAGTTGATGAAATTTTATTTCAGAAACATCTTGTAAGTGTTTTCAATCATTTTTAGTAGATTGGCCTTATATAGGACCCAGAGACGTAGACCCTTGTGCCGAACTCTGTATTCAATTATGTGTTGATTTTATTGATGTCTCTTGAAAAAGAATTATTTTGAAATTAAAATTTAATTATTTTCATAAATTATTAATATTAATAAAAATCAATATATGTAAGTGTATTTTGCTAAAGTTTATAGATCAAAATATCACAACAACATTCTTAACATCCAGATATGTAGTTAGTTCTTGACAGAGTAGATATTTAGACGAGGTGTGGGATAGAAATTAACACGATTGATTATTCTATTTATATCATTTTTTGTTTAAGACATGCATCTCCAATTTATTAGGAATAATATAATCATATGCCATTTATCATACCCAGACCAGAACCAAACATGTACCATACCATTTCAATTACCATATCCAATTTCTATTTTTGCATATCCTATAATTTACCCCATCTCTTGGGGCCAACCCTCTTACCATTTTATCCAATCTATCAAAACCCATCATTATCCTAAGCAAGACCATACCATCCTATCATACCATTCCTATCTAGACCAAAGCCTATTTTCAGTCATCCTATCTAATATTGTTTTAATCTTGGTTCCTTTGGCTCTTCCTGCACTTTTTTGTGAGAGTATTCTGATCAAGTTTCAACTCTTATCAAATCCATCTTTCAATGATAGTCTATTAAAGTAGTGTGACAGTTGATCTGGAAATATATCTTTCATTTTCCATCCTATATCAAAGTTGGTTTATGTGATCCTGGTTATAACCACCTATAGGCAAATCAGTGTTTCACTAGTCTTGCTACTAATTATAATGCTTGTGGGAAAATTAATATCATTTATCTATGTCATTGTGTCCTAGTTATAACCATCTATGGGAAAACTAGGGGAAACATTTGTTTATCATGTGTTGTTGTCTCACCTTGCTATTACTATTTTTCATTTGAATGGCCATTTGTCAGATATGAGAACTTGTTGGGACTTAATTGGTATTTCCTCACTTTTTGTGTGTATGGAATTAATGTGACTTAATGTCATTTTAGTACTATGTAGGTCATGCTAAATTTATGTTGAGGTCACCTCAGTCCCCATAAGCCACACTCTCACCATTTTACAAGTAGGTATCTTGTCATTATCTAACGAGTTAAGATACCTCAAAATGCCAAAAACATTTCAAATACCTCAAAATTCTAAAAACACTTATCCTATCTAAGCTTAGTTAGTTATCTTCAATCTACCCTACTAGGGAAAATTCATTATTAGGATGTTTTCTTTTAATTTTATTTTCAAGATTTCTATTTTTTTGTTTATTTCAAGTTATTTATTTATTTGTGCACTTTCTATTTGTTTGTTTGTTTGTTTTCTTTTAGCACTGTTGCCTTGACTCAATCTATATGTATGCATTGGGTGATTCCTTGCACACATTATTTTTGAGTCCATCCATATTCATACATCAACATTGTCATCATGGTTTTTATCATTGGTGCATTATTTTCAATTGTGTATTAGATCGAGAGTTAGTCCTTATGCATATTTAATGATATTCTTCATGGTGTTCTATCATGATTCATATCATCATTTGCCACAAAAAAAATTAGCTTCAAGAAGGTCTACAAGCAATGGTGACACAAAAATTTCTCCTTCCCACCCTTGATAAAATAAACCCATTGACCATTCTAGTTGTATTATTGCTAATAAGGATGAGCATCTCCTCGTTGGTAGGTACAACTAAATCATTTTTATTGGTCAATCTTATTCTTCTATTCATCTCTTTCATCACTTTGCACTTACTCATATTTAATCTATATTCCAAGTTATATCCTTGAGTTATGCTTTCTAATCAACCCTAATTGGGGCACAATCATCTTTATCAAACATTTTCAAGTCCTTTTAATTATTATAACCATCTATGGACAAATCATTATTTTTTACTTTTATTTCTGATTATAATTGCCTTTGGGAAAATTAGTAATCTTTAAAAAACAATGCATGCAATAATTTTATCATTTGGATTAATCTCAACCATAGGTTAATTACACCTTTCTTATTGCTTATTTTTCATGGGATAATCCATCAAAAAATGTGACAGCCACTCCCTCGAGCAGGCATCATCATAGGCTTCCCAAACACTGTTTGGAGCTTTTTCTTCAACCATCATCTTATTTTTGGCATATAGGCCATCTCTCATTATTTGAGAAGACATTACTTTGCCTATGGTTTGTAACATCTTCCCAAATAGAGGTAAACTATAGACACCTAAATTTGGCCACCAATGACCTCCAAATAGGCTTTTGACCAATTCTTACCAAAATGCACAATTTGGCCTAAAAACACTAAAACACATTAAAAGAGTTGAAATTGATATATTCAAGTGTTGATTTTTGCCAAGGTATCATTAAATAGGGAAATGCAATTTATGGGCTAGCTAACTTTGATCAGATCATTTTAAGTCAAAATGTTAATTTTGCACCTGGGTGCTCTAGATTGCTCTTTTCTGTCAAATTTCTTATACAAGATATGTGCCCTTGTTTTTTGGTGTTGACAACATCCTAAATGGGATAGTGGATCCAATGCATTTGACATCACATTTGACATATGAAAATTTTAAAATTCTATTTTTCTAACAACATTTTTATTACTAGAAACATTAATTTTACTCTTTGTTAGGATATCATTGTTACACAATAGTGATTTTGTGTAAAAAAATCATTGTTTGATAAACATTGATTTTATGGACTTGAGCAGTGATATTTTCATCCATAATAGTGATATCATCATCTTGAGTAGCGATATCATCCATGTGGGTAGTGATATCATCTTTTTAGGTAGTGATTTCATCATTTTGGGTAGCAATTTTGCAAAACAATGATATTGTTCACCCATGCAGTGATTTTACAAAATAATGATATTATTCACCCATGTAGCGATTTTGTCATCTAAACAACAATTTTGTGTTTTCTATGTTTTTTGTCTGGTAACAATGATATTATTAATTTAGGCAATGATTTCATAGGTAAATAGTAATATTGTACTTTGTATCTGATCTAACCCAAAAATAGTGATATTGTTGTCTAAAATTGTGATTTTGTAGGGAAACAACAGGATTGACTGTGTAATTGTGATTTAAAAATAGAGAGCTTATTTTGAGAAGTTTCTTCACTCATTTAAAAATTAGATTCAAAGCTAAAGGACACTCTAACTTTTTCATTGTAGGGCCAACTTGGAATTTATTAAAACATGCTTTTTAGACCTTTTTGAAAGCTTAAAATGGATTAGGAACCTTGTTTTTGGTGCTTAACAAAAAATTTAGATGCTTATGTGAATGTTTTGACAAATTGTGCTTTCAAAGTTATAACTTAAGGCTAAGGGATCTAAAGAACACCACCTAATCTTTCTTTTAGTGCTTAAAATTAAACTCACTTGTCAAATTTGTCTTTAATAGTTGTTTAAACTTAAAATTTGATTGGTAAAAAGAAGGATGTCACATGTATGCTCTTCCATTTGTCCCCTTTAGGAAACCCTTGGAATCAAAATTCCATTCTTATTGACAACATGCCTAGTCCAAGGCATAGAAATAATGTCATCTAAAGCACTCCTAAAAAAATCATAATAGTTTGGGTGACCTTGAAAATGACCCTAAAATATTTCTATTAGTCTTTTATTTTTATGAAAACTTGGCTTGCGAGGGGGACTTCACTACCTATCACAAGTTCTTTAGCGAAGCTTTGACTCAAGGCTTCATCTCTCAGCACTGACTTTGACCACCCCCACTAGGATCGTAGGTTTGAGTTTTTAAACCACCTTCTAGTGTTGGAGTTACACACAAGATATATTTGCACTTTGGACATTGTACTACACTGAGCAAGCGATGGATGTAGTGGTTACAAAAAAGGCAAGACCTTTTTACATCAAGACAAGTTCTGTAGACACCCAATTAAAGTTATACTTCTCTTATTTACTAACATGAAAGTTGATAGACATGGGATACATCTATAAATGATCAAAAACCAATTAGTTTTAATCAACCCCACTTTTCCACACCCTTAATAAAAATTTGGATGATTTACTTATATTTTATCATTTTCTTACTTGGTTTTTTGAGACTGAAACTAATATGTTTGTTTGTAAACCATGTCAAAACTAATTTTTTTATATGTCATTATTGTGTCTAAATATGCATTATGTTGTCCATTTTACACCACACTTGTGCTTTGAAATTTTTTCTAAACATGTTTGTGTGTATATTACTTGTTTGAGGGGGGTAGCGTTATGTTGTCCAAAACATGTCAAACCATTTTTGCCTTTGAGTCTTTAAAACATAACATTGATCACATCATTCAAACATGCTTACACCGTTGGGCTGCTCAATTTGTTTTAAATACTTATTTACCGTTGTATCAAAAACTATTTGTTTCAAACCACGTCATGTATACCATTTGTACCTTATATATGTACCATCATGATATCCAATCTTGTCTAGCTTATTTGGTCAAAACCTAGTTTTCACCATTGAGTTTGTAATTAACCTTGTCAAGTTTGGATTCAAATATTTATTTATTTCTATTTAGGCCTCAATTCATGGGGTTGATACAGAGATCTTTCTATTTTTGGTTGCATAACTTCGGTTAATCGATTGCCCAAATTTGAAAACTATTGATGGTTTGTTTGTTTGATGCCTATCCTCATCATTATTTGTGATTTTGTTTGAGAGAACACAACCTTTATCCAAGAGCCTTTTACCTCATGCCTTATGTCAATTGACCATTTTTATGTTTTATTCTATGTGTCAGGTTTATGTCAAATTTGTTTCCAAACTTATTAGATTAAATCAAATCACATCATGCCTTTATTTCAATCTTAGATTTTGATGTCATTTAGACAAAAGTACTAGCATAGCTTGTTTGAACCTATCTTTTGACTCTATGTTTGGATAAAACACCTAGTGACTCTTTTTCCTTTCTTAGTTTAGACCTTGTTTGGAACACTTTGACCTAGACCTTTGACATGCCAATTTTTATTCAAATGCTTGACCTTTTGTTTGTATGAAATTTGATGTTAAACATTTGATGTTAGACTATTTTATGCCAAATCTTAGCACAAACCATTTTGTAGATAAACCTCCATGATCAAACCATTTTGTAGATACAACTCCATGATAAAATCATTATTTGGAGATACAACTCCGCCTTTGACCAAGTTAGATCAATTTTGAACCATTTTTCTTTTAGACATAGTTTTTTAGAGTTTGTATAACTCTAAGCCCTTTTGTTTTAGAGCATTCATCATTTATGTGGATATGTCTAGATACACTTATGATGGAGTCATCTATGAGCCAAATTATGATAGAATGGATGCATAAAACCCCACTAAGAACCCCTATAGAGAAATATTTTTAAAGAGTTTTATTATTCTCCCTATAATACTCCATATGAGAAACATAGTCAAAATCCACAAAATCCAATCAAGTTACTGACTGAGATGATATGGTTTATGAAGAGGACTTAGATTCTTTGGCTTATGTGAGTAATCATGCTCCACCATGTCATATCATTTCTATTCCAAGACCACAATTCCCAACCATTTCTATACCAAGACCTCATCCTTTAGCTTGTGTGAGAAACCATGCTCCACAATGCCCTAAAATTATCCTTCCAAGACCTCATCCTTTGGTTTATGTGAGCAACTATGTTCCACAACACCCCAAACTTGTCCTTCCATGACCTCATCCTTTAGCTTATGCAAACAATCAAACTCCACACCACCCTTTCGTTACCATTTGAGGACTTGTTCTTTCACTCATGTGAGAAATAATGCTCCCTAATGCCCTACCATTATCCAATTGTAGGCCATTCCTTGTTGAGAACCAATCCAATCAAAACCTTAACCGATCTAATCATTTAAAGGCCAAGCTATGTTCAAAACTAGTATTTTACAACTCATTAAAAATTAAGGCCAAAAGAACCAACCAATCTAAGATATTTTTGCTGAACCAACCACTTGTGATAAGTTAGTCTGTGATGAATCACCTATTGATCCTATACCAATTGTCAAGGATTCTCACACTGACAATCCAATCTTTGTTGAGTCACTTCTTAATGATTATAACCACCTTTAGGAAAATTAGTACCTAAACCATATGCCTATTTTTCAAGAGCCTCATATTGATAAGTTAGTCTCTAAGGAGTTATTTCTTGACCTTTTTTCATTGAGGAAAATTAATTTGACAAACTAGTCTCTATAGAGCCCATTATGACATCATAGGCTATTACTTGTCTAAAACCAAACACTCAACAAGACATAATTGTAGAAGTGTACCCATCAAATGAAGAATCAAAGTTAGATTCAAGTTATGTTCTTAAATTGACATCAAATTTAGCATTAAAATCATAATCAACATTAGTCTCAACATCAGATTTAGATTCCCTTGAGTTAGAATCAGAAAAAGAAGAAGAAGAATATGCTCATGGTTATTATAACATTAGTTACACATGCCTTAAAGATTAGTTTTAATACATCAGTGATCCTTCTATGGTTTTTGAGGATGAATACTTTAGCTTTGACATGATTTCTCCAAGTATCTTCTACAAGGATTCTATATCCTCTCCCCATTCCATTACCATTCCACATGCCATTACTATCAACCACAATAGCCATATTATTGACATTCCATCTCCCACAACTATCAATTGGGATTGACAAAATCATGCTTTATTTAACTACATCCATGGTGACATAACAGTTAAAGAAGAGCAAGAAGGCTAAGACCACATTCATGTAGTAGAAAAGCACTCTCCTAGTGAAACCTTTTCAAAGGCATTAGGGGACAAGCAAAGTTCAAACTCAACATCTTTTAGTGAAACTTTTTTGGAAGTGCTAGAAGATAATAAAATTCAAAATTCAATATTCCTTAATGAAACCATCTCAAAGGCATTATGGAATAATCAAAACAACTTCATTGGTGAAAACCTCATTGAGGCACTGATCGTTGAGCATAAAAGTTCTTCATTATTTACTGAAGATATTATCAAAGAACAAATCAAAATATCTTCCACTCTACAACATAATTAGATGGTAGCTACTCTCAAGATCAAGCAACAAAATAATATGGTGGTCCTATTGAGACCATCTCTAGAGGTATTCAACCCTACCATAACCAAATTTATGTTGAATCTAACATCAACAACATTGTGTGTGACTAAAATTACCGATCTTCATTTTTTCCCAAATAACTACACATTCCATTATCATCTACCATTCCATTTCAAAAACAAACTTATAATCAATTATTTGTCCTTGTTTACCATCCATGTCCACACTTTCCTTTGTAAAGGCTACAAAGATACCTTTTCTCAATATTTGAAGGAATCAAAATTAATGACCAATGAAGATCACAACAACATTCTTAGCATCTAGATCTATAGCCATTTCTTAACAAAGAATCTATTCAAATGAGGTGTGGGATAACAATTAACATGTTTTATTATTCTATTTGTATCATTTTTTGATCAAGATATGCATCTCCAATTTAGTAAGAACAACAAAATCATATGACATTTATCATACCTAGGCCATACCAAAACATGTACCATACCATTTCAATTACCATATCCATTTTCCATTGTTGCATATCTTTCCATTTACCCCATCACTTTGGGGAAACCCTCTTACCATTTTATTCAATTTATCAAAACCCATCATTATCCTAAGCAAGAGCATACCATCTTATCATACCATTCCTATCTAGACCAAAGCCTATTTTTAATCATCCTATCTAATCTTATTTTGATATTGGTTCCTTTGGTTCTTCCCACACTTTTTTGTGAGAGGATTCCAATCAAGTTTCAACTCTTATCAAATCCATGTTTTATGATATTCTTAACTAGTGTGATAGTTGATCTAGCAAGATATCTTTCATTTTGCATCCTATATCAAAATTGGTTTATGTGAGCCTGATTATAACCACCTATTAGTAAATAAGTGTTTCAGTGGTCTTGCTACTAATTATAACCACCTATGAGAAAATTAGTATCATTGATCTATGTTATTGTATCTTATTTATAACTATGTATAGGAAAACTAGGGGCAACATTTGTTTATCATGCATTATCATCTCACCTTATCATTACTATTTTCATTTGACTAGCCATTTGCCAGATACGAGAACTTATTGGGACCTAGTTAGTTTTTCCTTACCTTTTTTTTGGATGGAATTACTATGAATTTACATCATTTTAAGACTATTTATGTCATTCTCAATTTATTTTGAGGTCATCTTAATCTCCCCAAGCCACACTCTTGTCATTTTGTGAGCAATCTAAGCCAACACTCTCACCATTTTATCAGTAGGTATCTTGTCATTCTATAGCAAGTTAATAGACATCAAAATTCCAAAAAAAATTCAAATACCTCAAAATTCTAAAAACATTTAAATATTTAAAAATACAAAAACATTTGTCATATCTAAGCTTAGTTAGTTATCCTCGATCTACCCTACTGGGGCAAAGTCATTGTTAGGATGGTTTATTTTGATTTTGATTTTAGGATTTATATTTGTTTGTTTATTTCAATTTATTTGTTTATTTGTGTGCTTTCTATTTGTTTGTTTATTCACTTTCTTATTTTTTTGCTTTTAGCATTGTTGCCTTGACTCAGTCTATATGTATGTATTGGGTGATTCCTTACACACATTATTCTTAAGGCAATCCATATTCATACATCAACATTTTCATCATGGTTTTTATCATTCATGCATTGTTTTAAATTGAGAGTCAATCCTTACACATATTTTTGGATAGTCTTCACGGTGTTCTATCATGATGCATACTGACATGTGCCAAAAAAAGATTAACTTCAAGAAGGTCTAAAGGAAATGAAGCCCCAAAATTTTCTCCTTGGAACCTTGTAAAATCCTCCCACCCTTGATCAAATCAACCCATTGGCCATTCTAGTTGTATTATTGTTAATAAGGATAATCATCTCCTCATTGATAGGTAAAATCAAATCATTTCTACTAATCAATCTTATTCTTCTATTCATCTCTTTCATCACTTTAGACCCACTCATATTTTATATATATTATAGTTTATATCCTTGATTTATTCTTTCTAATCATCCCTAAATATGCACAATCATCTTTATCAAACATTTCTAGGTCCTCTTAATGATTATAACTACCTATAAACAAATCATTATTTTTTAATTTTATTTTTGATTATAACCACCTTTAGGAAAATTATTAATATTTAAAAATCAATGCATGTAAGAATTTTCTCATTTGGATTAATCTCAACCATGGGTTAATTACACCTTTGTTCCTGCTTCTTTTTTGAGGGACCATCTATCAACAAATATGATGGCCACTCCCTCAAGGGGGCATCATCATAGGCTTCCCAAACACTCTTTGGAGATTTTTCTTCAACCATCATCTTATTTTTGGCATATAGGCCATATTTCATTATTTTAGAAGATATTGATTTTCCTATAGTTTTTAACATCTTCCCAAATAAGGGCAAACTTTAGACACTTAAATCTAGCCATCAATGACATCTAAACAAGCTTTTGACCAATTCTTACCAAAATACACAATTTGGCCTTAAAACACTAAATTTAATTAAAAGAGTTGAAATTGATATATTCAAGTGTTTATTTTGGCTAGGGTATCATTAAATGGGGAAATACAATTTATGGGCTAGCTAACTTTGATCAGATCATTTTGAGTCAAAATGCCAATTTTGCACTTGGGTACTTTAGATTGATTTTTTCTATCAAATTTCCTATACAAGGCATGTGACCTTATTATTTGGTATTGACAACATCCTAAATGGGATGGTAGATCCAACACATCTGGCATCGCATCCTAATTCTAATCTAGTCAAATTTTAGACCAATAACAAGGCATTCTAACCAATTTGAGTAATTTATGCACAAAGATCCAAGGTTTGCATCAAAGTCCTTAATCATTCTTAAGAGCTAATTAAACTAAATAATGAGCCTAATTAATAATTCCAAAAAACTTGTTGAATAATTTCTTTTTGGAAATGAATATTGAATATCTACATCATCAGGTGACATCATCCTATGGGGTGGCATCTACAAGCCATAAATGCCACAAATATCTAAAATAATGCTTTCCATGCCTCATCAAACCATTCTATGCCTATTTAATGCCCCTCTATCCCAAATATTGGTGAGATTATTTATGAATTTTGATTACATAATTGAATTAATCCTTACCCACACATCTTCATCTTGAAATGGATGGTTCAGGTTAATTATCTATAAATAGGAGGCCTTACTTATTGAATTTTAAGCTCTCATATGCCAAGTTATAATTCTAAATTGGTTCCAAAGCTTAATGAAAATTAGTGTTATAATGCCCAAATATTGAGCCAAGCCAAGCTAAGCCAAAGCCAAACATGCTGCCAAGGAGAGATGGAGGTATCCACACTTCATTGATGTAGAATTCATGAGCACAAAGTTGAGAAAGCCACATTAACACACTGTTTGAAGCATCCAAAGAAGGTGAAATAAGGTTTCTTTTGCATTTTAGTTGTGCTTTCCATTCTAATTTTGTTAAATAAGTTCCCCTTAGTAACTAGGCCTAGAGATGTTATTCTAGTGTGTTTATTTCATTTTAATTTTATTTTGGGACTAACACAATACTAATTATCCTCTCTTGAGAAAAATTCTAGTTCACATAATGGCACGCCTAGTGGGAGTGCACCCCACAAATTTGGTCACAAAGCTCTTTCAAGCAACCTACTAATCCTTTCCATGCAAGATCTTAGATTGAGAGGGCCATAAAGAGTGAAATTTTAAAGTTAAAATTATTTTTTTCTAATAGCATTTATGTCCTATAAACATTAGTTTTGCTCTCTATTAGGATATCACTATTACACAGTAGTGATTTTGTGTAAAAAAAATCATTATTCGCTCAAAAGTAATTTTGTGGACTTGAAAAACAATATTGTCATCTATAATAGTGATATTGTCATCTTGAGTAGCAATATTATCCATGTGGGCAATGATATCATCCTTTTAGGTAGCGATTTCATCATTTTGGGCAGTGATTTCACAAAATAGTGATATTGTTCACCCATGCAATGATTTCATAAAATAGCGATATTATTCACCTGTGTAGTAATATCATCTTCTTTGTTGTTTTATTTAGTATCCTTAGATAATACATTAGTTTCAACTTTCTTTTATTGTTGCTCTTGTGTATGTATGTCTTCATTTATTTTCTCCTCAACTTCCTTGGTTTCATGTTTAGCCTAATCTTTATTTTTGTGTGCCTCATACACATATTTTTATTATTTCCATCTCTTATACTTCACTTCCTTTTCCTTTTGGGACTATTATTTAGTAGCCTTTTATTTTTCATATTATTCCTTATCTTCTTCAACTTTGACCTTTGCAGTTTCATGCACTTGCTAATTGTTAGTCTCAGCTTGTGCCTCAGGTTGTTCTGGGTGGTCTTAAGTTGGCATATAATCAATGAAATCTTATCATTAATTCACACCCCACAACACATATTTATCATGTGTTAGAGATAATTAAAAATTAAGTGGATAATGAGATAGAGATTGTGTTACTTTTTGTCTTTATACAACTATTTTTTTGTACACCGATAGAGAATCCAACATTTTTATATTGCTTGGCAGTGTGGGTCTACACTAGGGTTTTTTATTATTTGGATTCCTATTCAGATACCTATTTATCTTCTTATGTTGTCACAAAAATTTCCATTCATTATGTGATAATTATAGATCCATTTTTGATATCATCCAATAATGACTACTACACCTCTTCCTATGTAATTCCTAACATTTTCAAGTTATATTCCAATGTGATTATTGGCATCCATTTATTGTTAAGCCACATATCCATGCTAAGATTTATCTTTTATAGTGGTACAATTATTGGATTTGGGGATTTAAAATTTTATAGGACTACTTCTAAAGAGGAGGTAGATGGTTTTTCTTGTAGCTCTTATTGTGTGTGGGCACTCTCTTGAGTTTTTGGTTAGTCCTATTAATCTAGTTACATTTTTGGTAGTGGTTATTCTACTCTAGCAGGAATTGATCACAATATATTTGTTAATGTTAATAGTATAATAGGGATATAAAATAATAGAGTATAATTATTTGATTAGATTGAGATTTACACTATTTTGTACATTATATATCTTTTTATATGTATTCAACACCTAAATACACATCAAAAGTCTACAAAATGCGAAGATTCCCTCTTTTTTTAGCAGTGAAATTTTGAATATGAAGTGATAGATAATTTTTAAGATCTATATATAACACTCAATTGTATTTAAAAAGGGCTCTAAAATATAGAGATTCAATAATGGTTCTTTTTTTCTACATATGTTCATTTGTGCAGTTGCACTATATTATCCTATAATCTATTAATCATTTGAAATATTGAATGTTTTTAGTAAATTAAGGTTATGAATCATGTTTATTCCTATAAAATCATGTACCTATTTTAACTTTAATATTTTTTAATAGTTTCCTTTATTATCTCTTGTATTAGGATTCACACAAACAATCCTAGTTAGTAAAAATGATGGTTTTTCTAGGAACCTTTACTAATAATGGTGAGGTAAGGAAAGAAAATTAAAACATGTTAAGATGGTTAAGTAGATAGATAGATTTAAAATAATAGATAGATGAGATAATTCACAATTTTTTAGAAGAGGAGGAAAAAAGGATATGAATATCTATGAGAGAAGTCATAAGTGGGCATATAAATGGTGAGATATATGAATATTTCGATGTGAATTGATTGGGTTGTTAACTGAAAAGTTATCTAAAATTGAGTATTATTGCTTAAATTCAAGAGAAACATAAATTATTTTGGACTAAGGAAAATATAGAGTAACTAAAAAATACAGACATTCATTGGATGCATGTAATAGATCATTGGTTAAGGACTACCATTGAAGGATATCTTACTATTTTTTGTGTAAGGGAATATCACATTATAATTTATGCAGTATTTATTTGTAAGAGGTATCTAGGAATTTTTTTTGTAATGATTACCTATCATGCTTAAGATGTTAGCCATGAAAAAGGCCATGGTGCCTATTTTATATAATATGGAGTAGTCACTTCAGGCATTAAGGGGATGCGTGTGATAATGAAGTGAATGAAGAATAACTGAGAATATAAACTTGAAACTAGACATAAAATATAGAGGATACATAGAATCATAGTGAAAATTAGATTATGGGACTTAAGTAAGACCTAAGATAATAGAGAAGATGGAATACATAGAATAATCCTAATATGATTATGATTAGGAGTATAGCAGAGAGTTAAGAATATAAGGAAGGAATGAGAGCACAAGGAAGATCTGGAGATTATGGAGAGGATGAAGATGATGAAATGAGAGGATATAAAATAAGATAAGGCTCAAATGAGAGTAGATAAATATACAAATATTGGAAAAGGGATGTGGAAAATATGAAAGAAAGTGGAAAGAGATAAGGGGATAAATTAGATTAGTTAAAATGTAGTTTTATAGCATAGCTATAAGGGAGGATATTGTTTGGAGAAGAGAAGTAACAATATTTATAATAAATCATGTTAAGTTTTAGGATTAAGTTAGGTTCAAGTTTAAATGAAGCAATGGATAATTAATTTCAAGGGTACCCATATCATATGCCTATTTTATTAACATAAAGAAGAATAAAAAGTGCAAAAGTTGGTAAATATAGTATGTCATTTGACAATTTTATAGATAATTTTTAAAAATATAGTTAAGACACAAAGAAAGTGTTGGATATGAAGAGATGATCCATACACCCTCCTCTAATAGGTAGTGATGTAGAATTGATCCATGCACTTTCTTCATACCTTTTACTAGCTCTAATTTTCTTGTTTCATGCAAGTAATTTACTTGTATCTTTACACCATTGATAAATCATCCCTTATTTCTCTCTCATCCTTTTTTTTACTTCACCATCATATCATACACATCACTTCACTCTCTTCGATTGGTTCAAACTTGCTCATTATTTGAGATAAGTCCATAGGCCTAACATATTAATCCATGGTTCCATGGTTATTTTCTTATTTATAGGGCATATAAAAACTTATATATGATTATTTTATCTCCCTTCACTCATCCAACCAAATAACTCAATCTCAAGGTTAGAACTCTCAACCAAACCACTTTCTCTTCTTTAAATCCTAGCTCCTTGTAGCCCTCTTTTCACACAAATCTAGTAGGTTTTACTAATAAATTTTTTATATATATAATAAACAAATTTTGGATACCCTTTATCCACTTTTAACTTCACACAAAGTTTTAGGTTCCAAATCTTAAGGGAGACCAACTAACTCAAAACACCTCTCTAGTAATTAGGTCTCTATAGGCCTAATTAAAGCACACAATCTTGGCGACCATACTATGCATCATTGTAACAACTTAAAATATCTTGAATACTATATATCACATTAAAATACATAAAATTTCAAAGTTTAATCAATTTTATCTAGTGGAAACTCAAGTTATGCTAGTTTTAATATTCAAACCCTAGGTCTAGGTTTTGACAAGCTTGTGCAAGGATAAGAGCTATAAAAAGGGAATATTTTGAGTTTTAGACCACTTAAAATACTTATAATACATTTATTATGTATTTATTAAAAAAATTCACCTACCCAGTAGCTAGATTTTCAAGGACAATGACTACAAGGCTCCAACAAGGTCTTATACATAATTTTCAGTGTAAAATAAGATTGTGTGTGAAGGTTTTATTAGAATTTTTCACTTAAAATCGATATTTGATCATAAAAAGTGATTATTTTTATCCACTAAAAAATTCATACTATGGTTATTCTTTAAATAATTCAATAACCCTTAAACAATCATCAATAATACAAACTTACTTGTCATTATGGACTATGTAATACAAACTTACTCCTAGTTAGACTATGTTATATTTAAACCCATTATTATCTAGATAAGACTTATATAATCCAATTATATTAAAAAAAATAAAAAAAATACATTATCTATCTCATTCAATTAATCTCATGGAAGCACTCAAATACTCTTTAAAACATTCTTTTATTCAATGATATCATTGCTCATATAACAACTAAACACAACATTTTTGAGGTAGGTAGAGTTCTTCATCAAATATTGATATTTATTGTCATTATTTAAACTCTCATCCTATATCCTTTGAAATTATACTATAATAATACCATAATAATATTCACTCTACTCACTTACATGCATGTTTATCCTTTCAAGACACTAAACATGCAAGATAACTCCTTTTTCTTGGCCAACTCCACATATGGCAGTAGTTACAAGTCAAAATTTATTGGTTTAAATTTATATTCATGTATTTCAAATTTAAACCTATCTAAAACCACTCCTAGGAAATACATGTACCCATTACAAACATTCATCAACATTTAAATTTCTCACAAAACCCAAAACATCACTCCAAAGCCTAGTTCAAATTTCAAAATTTTAAATTCCCTCTTTTGGTGGGAAACTCAAAATAGTCTAACAACACACCCTTAAAATACTATTAAAGACTCAACCATACCCTAGGGGACCCTAAAATACCCATCACACACATAAGACTAAAATTTTCTTTAATAAACTCTTAAACACATTAACACCCTATGTTATCTTATGATGCTTTGCATCAAGCTCCTTAAGCGAGAAAATTTGAGCTCCTACTCAAATGTACTTTGTAAAAATTCTTCCTTTATTTATAATTATTAATATTTTGATTTTATGGTATCCTCTTTCTATTTTTCCTTTTATCTTTCTCTTTTTTGCTCAACTAGTTCTTTTTTCTTTGTCTCCTTGCAATGTCTTACTTCTTTTTCAACTCATCCTATAACTTCATGAAGTACATGATCTCATATAAATTTTTCTCCACTTCACATTCCATATCCTCCATATATGACTTCTATTAATCATTAATTTCCTCAAATGGATTATTCTTATTATTTTCTCTTACTTTTACTCCATAGATTCATTTTTCATGGTTTGCTCATGCACTCCTTATTGGGATATGTTATTAATAATGGTTTCTTCTTTGTCTTAATGCTCTAATGGATTCACATGCATCAATTATTACTTCAACCTTGTCATAATATCATTTTTATCCTCTTTGGATGCACCTTTATAAAACTCAACCTTATCATGGTGATTCATCTCATAGCCTACTTGCTCATCTTGTAATGACATCTTCTTAACCATTTCAAGTTCATCATGACACCACACTTCTTGATAACCCTTTCTCTTGATATTATCATGCATAAATTCACCCAACTTATATGAAAAATTATCAATTTAATAGATTTATTTCTTACCTTTTTATTTATTCATTTTCTTTTTCTCTTTCCCACTTTCTTGTAGATTTCCTTCTAATGAGTCTTTATTCTTCATCTTTTTTCATGCTAATTGGACTAGTTCTTGGACTAAGGCTACCTTTTTTTTACTCTCTAAATAATAACTTACACCTACTACTTCCTTGAGATGCCTACATAGCAAATTATTTTCTTCTCATTTTCTCTCATGACAATATTTCTTCTTCTCTCATGAAAATCATTCTTCTTCTCTCCATGAGTGGCCTTATATGCCACTTAACTCTCTTCTTCTTCATTACCTAGCCATGCCATTGGATTTCCTCTTCTTTCATGAGATCCACCAAGAGCCTTATCCTCTCTATCATTTGATATATCTCACTCGTATCTTCTTCAATAAATAACCCTTTTATCTTTGGGTCTTCCATGTTTTTTTCTCATTATGGTATTATAACTCAGCTATGCCATTCCTCTCTTTTTCCTTCTCTATCTTCATCTTCTCTCAAACAAGTCTTTTTCACCTTACTTTAGCATGTCTATTTCACCTTGACTTGGCATCTCAACCTAGGTTATCTCCTCTACCTGGTCTATTGATACTCTTGTCTAAGTATTTTCCACCTTAGAACTGTTCCTCTTCTTCAAGTCTATTTTCTCTCTTCGTAGGGCTTCTCTTCTACCAAAAACTCTTTAACTCTCTTTTCATGTTTCTCTAATCACTCTCAAACTTTATTCCATGGTATATATACCTGAATTCAAACTTATCCTAATCTAAAACTCAACTTCATGTAACCTTAAATATCAAAATTTAATATTCAAAATCATAAACTATTCTAAGAGAGTACCTTCTCTAATACCACTTGCTGTAGAGTTGATCTATACACTCTCCTCATACCATTTAATAGCTTGGATTTACTTGATTCATGCATGTAATTTGATTGTATTGACAACCTTGATAAATCATTTCTTATTTCTATCTCATCCTTCTCTACACATCACCATCCTCTCATACACATCACTTCACTCTCTTCATTTGGTCTAAACTTGTTCATTCTTTGAGATATGTTCATAGGCCTAACAACTTAATATAATCATTCCATGGATATTTTATTATTTACAAAACATATATGGCCTTATATATACATATTTTTTTCTCCCCTCACTCATCCAATGAAGTAACTCAATCATAAGGTTAGAACTCTCAACCAAACCACTTTCTCTTCTATGAAGCCTAGCTCCGTGTAACCCTCTTTTCACAAAAATTTAGTAGGTTTGACCAATAAAAATATTTTAAAGATAGAATAAATAATTTTTTGGTTACCCTTTATCCCCTTTTATCTTCAAAAAAAAATTTATGACCCAAATCTCAAGGGAAACCAACTAACTCAACACACCTCACTAGTAATTAGGTCTCTTTAGGCCTAATTGAAGCACAAATCCTGGTGAGTATATTGTAAGGAATTTTACCAAATTAAAACCTCTTAAATCCTATATATTACATAAATATACATCATATTTCAAAATTTTATCAATTTTGGTTGGTGGAAACTTAAGTTATGCTAGTTACAAGATTTAAACCCTACATCTAGGTTTTGACAGGCATGTACAAGACCGAGAACTATCAAAAGGGAATGTTTTGAGTTTTATACCACTTAAATACTTATGATACCTATATTAGGTATGTAAAAACTTGTTTCACCTTCCAAAATAACTATATGTTCATGGAGAATGACTACAAGGCTCCAACAAACACTTATACTAAATTATGAGTGTAAAATAGGACTATATGTGAAGGTTTTTTTAGACTTATGCACTTTCAAATGGACCTCTAAGCATCCAAAGTGATTATTATTATAAATTAGAAAATACATACTATTTTTATGCTTTAAACATTTAATAACCCTTAAATAATAATTAATTATGCAAACTTATTTATCATTATAGACTATGTAACACAAAATTACTCCTAATTAAACTGTGATGTAGTTGAACCCATTCTTATCTAGACAAGGCCTATATAAACCCAATATATAAAAATAAATTATTTTCTCAATCTATGAATCTCATATAATCACTCAAGTACTCTCTAAAATGTTCTTTTATTCATTGATATCATTGTTCATATAACAACGAAACCTATAATTTTTAAGGCATGCAAAGTTCTTCATCAAATATTGATCTTTATTGTCATTATTCAGACTTTCCTCCACTTTCATTCAAATTTATTCTATCCTACTACCCTAATAATATTCACTCTACTCACTCACATGCATTTATATCTTTTCAAGACACCAAATTTGCAAGATAACTCCTTTTTGTTGGCCACCTCCATGTAGGGTGGTAGTTACAAGTCAAATTTTATTTGTTTACATAACTCTTCATGTATTTCACATTGAAACCTATTTAAAACCACTCATATGACCTAATAATACCCATTAAAAACATTCATCAACCTTTATATTTCTCACAAAATCCAAAACATCACTCCAATTCCTAGTTTAAATTTTAAATTTTTAAATTCCCTCTTTTGGTGAAAAATGCAAAATAGGCTAACAATAAAACACCTTTAAAAGACTCTTAAAGACTTCATCATACCCTATGGGACCCTATGATACCCCTCATGCATACAAGACCAAAATGGTCACTAATAAACTCTTAAGATCATTAACACCCTATGTTGTCTTATGATGTTTTGCATTAGGTAGTAGGAAATTCAAATGTAAAATGTCATCTCTTAGGATAGTATACCCAAAAAACATAGAGATTATACTAAAATTTATAAAATTAACATAATAATGATGATAAAAATTATATATATTTCCAAATATTTAAGTAAGAGATCACTAATAATGTCTTTTTAGTAACTACATAGTAGATCCCTATTGTGAAAACTAATATTCTAAGCCCAAATGTAGAAATGACCAATGCCACTCCATATCAACCTTAAGATAGACACAACAATATCTGAAGTACCATACAATATATACTCTACCATATCCTCAATATCATTAGTCATGGAATGTTGCATCACCCTAAATATAATTGATAGTATGGACCTTAATTCTCCTTAAGGGCCATATGGGGGATATGATAGTCAACAATAGTATGGATGGGGTTTACCATAGTGAAAGGGAAGATATGATGAACAATAATAATAAGGTTCAGGTTTATAATAGATATAAGGTATATATAGAGGAGGATATTGAGTTAGATACTAAGGAGGTAATCACAGACAAGATGAATGATATTGGTGTCAACTAATTATCTGATATTTTTATGCAGTAAAATTACTTCGCATGAAATTAGCTAACTAGTCCTCGAAGGTAGATATACTAAGTTTATTATAGATTTATAAGAAAACACCTTACTTAATACTATCCAATAATATAACAATAGATAAAATATAATCATGTAGTAATAAACATGGTGAATTCACACCCAATAGATCATGCATACATACAAGTAGTCACTCAACTCCAATGTGTGGAACAAGGATTACCACCCTTGGAGATATAAAGGATTACCACCATATGATCAAAAAATTATAAATTTAAAGCATGATAAATATATTGATCCTATAATAAAAAAGGGTTTAATGTATTATGACACCTAGATATTATAGTATAAATAACATTAAACTATGTCTAAGAGTGATGTTTCAGTCATTGATTCACATATGTATGGTCAAATCATATGCATTATGAGGTAGGATATAATGGATACTAATTTTATATACTTACTAAAAATTTTAAGTGTATACAAATGGAAATGAAAGTGATATATTAATCAATCATATCTAAAAGAAGACAAATCCTACTTACACTTTTGATTGTTGATACATTAGATATTCAGGGTCATGACAAGAGATGGATATGCTAGGCCTAACCAAGGGATATTTTACCATAATAATATCACTAGAGAGAGTTCTAAAGTCTCTAGTCAAGAAAAATCATGTAATAACCCTTGATATGTCCTATGTTTTCATATTCACTAAGTAAATAACAAGTAAAGTAATGTCCAGTCTAGTGTTCACCAAATTTTGTGGAATAAAGTGGGGGTAATAAACATAAAAAGTAAACATGCATAAGATAATATTAATTAAGCTATGTATAGGTAAAACCCTAATGCATGGAGATAGAAATATATCCAAAAGACATTACTTATGTTACTTATATCTACTAAAATATAAGAGTAAAGTTAGATATACTTACCTTGAAGATGAACCCATCGAGACTTAATCTATCCCTTAGACAAAGGTGCTACACAAGAGGTTGTATGGTTTATAAGGATCACCAAGAAAGGCCAAATCAAGAATATTCCACAAGAAAATATTTTTCTCTAAGTAAAAACCCTAAGAAATAAATCTTAAATTAAAATGATGTAAGAGAAGATTATGAAGAATCACAAATGAATAATTAACTCTTGTCTCTTTCTAAGAAATGGAAAATGAATGTGTATATATAACTAGATCTAACCCTAAACCTGTATGAAAGTTTAGGCATTAGGGTTGGCCCAATTGACTCTATATCATTAATTTATAAAAATAAGTTAGGTCCCATTCTAGGTTGGCCAAAGACGATTTAGACCCATAATGTGCTTTTAAAAATTTAAATATAGGATCAACCCAAGCTGATAGTGTAATGTAAACTATCAAAAATGATTTTAGGATTAGGTAGGTGTTGATGAAGGTAGCGAAATGCTTGTAGGATTGTGTAAAATAAGAGTCAAGGATTAGGGAAGTACATAAGATAAGGTTGTGTACATTTCAAGTGGTGGTATAGGGGATAATAATCCTATGAACCACCAATGGTTTGCACATCCCTTTCCCATTGTATCATTTAAGGCATATACTTAGAGAGATGAGACTGTTTTTCAAGATAAATAACATCATGAATTGATAAATTTATAAAATATTATGTGTATATAGTAATAACTCTTAAAAATGAGGATATCTCATAGAACATCATAAATATCGTGCATAATGTTTTAGACTATGCATAGATAATTAAACAACATACTGACAAAGTAGTTTGGTATGTAGATACTAAGAAACATTGGGAAGTTAACTCTCAGATGGATATTGAATTAGTATGATATGAAATCCTAAATTTTATTTTTATTTTATAAGCATAATAATTATGATCCCTTGGTCCACATGGGAAGTTATTATATGACTATCTACCAATTATAGTCTAGTAACACTAAGTCTCACAAACTATGGGAGGGTACAACCTATTAGTCAGTTGGAAGATGTGAAATAATTTTTTTGACTTAATATTGTGATGTGATTTTGAATTAATTGACATGAATACTAATGAAATGTACTACCCTATGTTGATTGGTAAGAAGCGATCTTATGATGGTTAAATGATCATTAATACAATGCATAATTAGATTGAGGCACAACAATGGGATAAAGTTAATATTATACCCCTAGAAAAAGTTGAGATCAATCTATGCATCACACCTAAAGATTTAGATCCACCCTATGACTACTGAGATAATAGTTGGTTAAGGTGGGCATAGATTATAAACATAATGCACTATGAGTTAAAGAGTATAAAATTTTCCATCTAGAATAGGATCCTCAATAACAAATACAACAAACATAATAATTTTCATCTAGACTAGTGGTAAAAAAGGTGAAAATTCCATGGTTCTATTCAAGATAATGTAATTCACCTTCTATATGATTTCTAACAAGGTTTGAAGTAGATTTGATAGATAAAGTAAGTGAAATAAATATGGTTTACATTGAACCCACTCAAGAAGGTGTTATACATGGGAAACTACTTTTTTTTATGAGCAGTAATTTAGATATACATATGCTAAATTGAGTAAGCAGAGAGCATGAGGTGAGAGAATTAAGAATAATTTTTACTATAGAATAAAAATTACGTCAATATTTTTTAATTGTGTATTTGGGCCAATTTATTTCCATATTATAGGAACATGTTTGAAATATAGATTATCAAGTCAATGTATTGAATTATGATCTAAAGGGTACTATTATGATATGGTGGGTAGTACATATGCCAAATAAAGTACATTGGGAAGATGATTTCGAATTAATGTGAGATAAAACTCAAATAACAAGTAAAATTATGAATTAGTGGCCATTTTTTTTTAAGGATAGTGACTATAAATGCATATCCATAGGCATGTAGATGTATGGTCTTTGTAGCGTGTAGAACCTAGATATTGGGTGCATGTATTAAAATGTACTTTATCATCTATTATAGTATCATGTTACATTTTTTAAGAGTCCCTAAGGGATACCAATATGTTCATAGTTCCAATAAGGACTTTATTCAAACATTTGTATTTGAATATAAAAACCCCTTGGTTCAATAAGCCATTCAAAAGCTAGAGATCTTCCATTGTCATGGTCAAGTAGAGGGTCTTAGTAGTATATAGGATTATGATTCATAAGAGGAATTAGATATTAAATTGAACATAACTATTCAAAACCATAAGGCAATAAATATAAATGATTATTTTTTATAAAACTTTACAATAGAATCATCAATAATGAGGAATGGCCAAGTCTAATGACAGTGATGAGGACTTGGATTTGAAGGTATTTTTTGAATGTGAGTGATAAATAAAGGAACTTATATACATAGTCATATACCAAAAATAATATAAAAATCTAAAAAATATTAATGTCTAGGAGTAATAAGTAAATAACTATGTATATAACATTTTAAGACTTGATTCTAGGTGATGGCAAAAATAACTAGATGCAGAATGAGATTTTAGGACTGCAACTACTAAGAAAATATCAAGATGTATTTCCAACAAAGTTCACAAAATTAAAATGTTTAAAACCTTAATTGGGTTAAATTCACATAGAGATAAATGAGTGTGAACATAATATTAAAAATCACCCATACATATTAAACCCCAACATGAAACTAAAGGTAAATGTTGAACTAGACTAGATATAAGAAATAGTCATTATCTATCCAATGGAAAAAAATAGACTCGGTTATCCCAATTGTGGTGAAACATAAGAAGTCTAGATAAATCAAAGTATGTGGGGACTATCATGTGATAAATTATGTTTTCATTAATGATCCATTCATAATCCCATTCAAATATGAATTTGTAGAGTCAGTTGTAAGACATGAAGTCTATTCCTTTACAGGTGGGTTAATTGACTATCATCAGATCCCAATCATAGCAAAATATCAAGCTAATTTCACATTTACAATAGCCTAGGGGTATTTTACATACAAGGTAATGCCTTTTGTCTTCTATAATTATCCTGTTGTATTCTCCAAGGTTGTGGTAATTACATTTAAAATACTTCATCCTTAATTTCCTAGAAGTCTATCTAGATGATTGGGTAATTTTTTATTTTTTTAAGAAGCACCTATCTATGTTATAGCTGAGGTTGGAATGATTTTTATCTCTATGTATTGTGTTTAACCTAAATAAATGATTTTTATTTACACCATTTGGAGTCATTTTTGGTCATATACTATGCAACAATGAGATTTTGGTTGACCAACACAAAACCATAGTTATTATAGGCATGCCACCTCTTAAAATATATAAAAAATTAAAATAATTCTTGGGTCATATAGGATACTACAGTAAATTCATAAAAGTTTACACAACTGTATTTTCTCTAATGGAGAAGATACACAAAGACAACACGTTTGAGTGGACTAATGAGTGACAAATAACATTTATGTATCTAAATCAAAGGCTGGTAAAAAATACCATATTGGTATTTCTTGAATGGAGGAAACCATTTCATGTTCATGTATATGCTTTAAAAACTATGGTAGGAGTTATTTTAGTATAACCAAAATATGGAGGATTGAACCATTTGATTCATTTCAAAAGATAAAAAAATCTCATCTACAAAAAACATTACACAAATATAGAATAAAAAACCATGACAATGGTGTTTGTACTCTATAATTTCAAACACTACCTTATATAAATTCCTTTTGAATTTTATTAATCACTATCTTCTTTGATATTTGATGAATAATCTCATGTTAGAAGGGGGATATCTAGGTGGTTGATGTTGTCTCAATAATTTTAGTTGATAATCAATTTGAATCTTGGGAGATAATGTGAGGCTATCCCATTATAACCAAATATGAAATTGAGAAGAACATTAAGAACTCCAAGATTAATCATCAAATGCCCATTTATTTCAAGCCTCTACAATTCTAGAAAACATAGAAGAAATCTAATTTTATTGAACAAGGAATTTTTCCTATTCATTATGTGGAAAGGGATAAAAATTAGTTGATCATAAGATCCATTCCATTTCATATCATTAATGGATTTCTATATATTATAATAAAATATGATATACTTCATATAGTATATTTAGAGCATTAGAAACCACAACTTCTTCAAGAGGCACATCAGGAAATAATAGGTGGACATTTTATAGGATATTCCATTATCAGTAAGATACTACCAAGTGGCATGTGGTGGCCTACTCTATATCAATATGCATAATGAGTATAAAAACACTGTTACCTCTAAAAAAAATGTGAAGTATTAATTATAGAGATAAAATATTGTTAAACCCCATGTTGGTAGAGTATCCATTTGAATAGTGGGGAATTGACCTTTTAGGACCAATTAATCCACCTAGTAAATGCAATCATGAAAGGTACATAATTAATGTGATATATCACTTCACCAAATTGGTAGAAGCTACTATGACACCAATATGTGTCACTAATGATGCAACCAAATTTTTATATGAGAATATTATAACCATATTTGATGTCCTATGAAGTTGGTTAGCGATAGAAGCATGCACTCCCTCAATAATAATATCAAGACTCTAATGAAGGATTTTATGATATCTCACCTCAAAATAATAACATATTATCTACAATCCAATGGGAAAATAAAATCATCAAACAATTCCCTTGGAAAGATGTTTACAAAAATATGCAATGTATAAAGATATGTTTGTGAGGATTAAATTACTATGATCCTATAAGAATATATAAAGACCGCAAACAAAAAATTATCTAAAAATACATGAAATATGAATTTTTTACCAAATCACACAAAATCATGGAATTTTTTAACACCTTATATAACATTCAAACACTTTTATATCAAACTGACACTATATATAATGCAAATTTTTCACAATTAGGTCCTAAAACCTCTCAAAATGAACATGCATGGAAGGAAATAATACCCAATTGAAAAATATGTTATTAATTTATGAAACTTAAATAAATATTTGTTTTACAATATAAAATATATCCACACACACACACACAACTAATAAATTTGAAACACATACTCTAGCAACTATGGTACCACACTCTAAAAACTATGCCTAAAAGCTCAAAAAACACACTAAAACGTTAAACTAGGGTTGTCATGCAAATGAAACCTCTATATGATATTTCCCTCAAGAAACTAAAGGGGTTTCATTCTTTAATCCTAAATTTTAACACATGTTCCCAAGATATGAGATAAAATGGATGGATTTGCCAAAAATATGCCAACCAATGAGGTTACCTATCTTAAATAAAAATTGGGACACAAATCCCAACATCCTAAAAGGACAAAAAATATAAAATTTACATATTATACATTATAAATGGGTAATATAATGTTTTTATATTCTATATCTAAATATGGGTAATTCAAACTTTCCATATTCACCATCCAGGATAGACCTGTTAATTATCATCATAGTTTCTATCAAATTAGGCTCTTTCCAAAATCATCCATTAGTAACTCCCCTACTAATTAATTTTCATATATTTTACATAATTAAACTCTAGGATAAGTAAAAATTATTTCTATTTTAATTTCCCTTATCTCACTGGAAATATGAGCTTATTAAAAGGGTACATTACAAGTCTCCCCTTCCTAAAATTGATTACCCCCAAGTAATACAAGTTTAAGTGTTCCAAAATATCCATTCCTTCCCAAGTAACATATTTTATAGGTAGATTCTTATAATGAATCAAATATTATGTAATTCTCTTGTTTCTTAGTCTCTTTTCCCTGGCATCAATAATGGCATCTGGTTCAAATATCAATTTTCCCTCATCATCAAAGGGTGGCAAATCCATTGATGGTGTGACACTTTGTCCAAATTACCTTTTTAAGTGAGACACATGTATAACATTATGGATCATAATATCATTTAGCAATTCCAACTCATAATCCACTTTACCAACCCTCTTAATAATTATGTAATGCCTAAAGAATCATCATTAGAGATTCTCAATACCACTTCCTTTTATGGATGTTTGCATATAAAGTTGTACTCTTAGAAATACCATATCCCAAAATTAAAATGACCTCTCAATGAATTTCTAATATATATAAAACTTATGTTGGTTTTGGGCTTGTTGGATATGATCTTTGAGGGATTTAAGTGTAAACACTCCTTTTTTGGCCACTTCCATGTATAAACAAACTTTAGACTTATTTCTACCAAACTATGCAAATTAAGCATATAAATCATTGAACATCCTAAATTAATCCACACATTGGACTTAAGTACCCATAATTGTGGCAAGGCATCCCTATTAATGTATTACCCTATACACAACACTAACCTCTCATGAATTCATCCCTAGTTAATTTGAAACCAAGAAAACTAGCCTTTTTAACTAATTAAGAAGGGTGCTTAACCCAATTCTTGAAATGACCAAAAGGCTAAGCATAAATTATTAACCAAGAAAATAAAATTAAATCCTTAAGTGAAAATTTCATGTTGAATTAGTGAATATGTAATTTTTAAAAATATTTTTCAATAAAATATGAGGTCATGATGATGTCATCATCCTCAAAGTCAAGAATTGTAAAATATCAACATAAATGCCATAATAATTAAAAATGTTGAGCCATGAATACATAAATGCATAATTAAATCCTTTAGTAATTTCATTTATAGTTCCAACCTTAACCCTAGCCTAATTACACATGAGTTAGAGTTAGTTGAAAACCTATAAATACAAGTGTCATGACCATTCTTAACCAAGCTTTTGTGTGTAAACAAATAATGGAAAATTCTTTCTAGAAAGCTTCATTTCCAACACAAGACAAGATCCAACTTCCAAGAGGATAAGAGGAGGTGTTTCCCAAAAATTATCATGCATCGACAAAGACCATTTGTTCACCATGCCAAGCACAAGCAATTTGAATCATCAAGGAATGTAGAACTATTTTATTTTATCTTCTCATTATCTTTATTTTATTTTTTACTTACTCACCTTAGTACTTAGGCTTTTAATGCTAGTTATAACTAATTTTTTTGGTTGTATCCACTAACAAGTGATTTATAACATCATCTATGTAATCTTATATTACATACTAGCACATTTGATGGGACCACACACCCTATAGACACTTAAAATTGGACATTTTATGTTGATTTTAATCATCCCTATTTTTACCTAATTCTAATTCATCACTATTCATTATTTACTATTCACATCTTTATTAAGTTAATTAATCCAAATTAACTAACTAATATTTCCTTAATAATAAATTCTATGGATTTTGAATATTCATAATTTTTATAAATCCTAAATCAAATTAACCCCCACTCTCCAATTATATAATACACCTCCAATCCCATTGTCATCCATGATTTATTTTCCTATAATTTAATAATCCACCTCATATTCCATTTAACTTCACTTACCAATTTTATATTATATCTTCATCCCAAATAAATTTTATATTCATTTGTGAGTCCCACTGGGCATGCCATTATGTAGATAGGGATTTAACATACTAGACTAAGAGCCAACTTGTACTATCACAAATCAAAAAAACATTAGAGAATCAAAACATCTATTATCCCTATATGGGGGTGACACAATACAAATTGAAATAAGGAATGCAAACAAGAAAACAATATATATTACCTTGTGATTTATATTCTTACCAATCGATTGAAGTAGGATTTGAGCTCGGATTGTGACCTTAGAAGTCTTTGGCAATGCTAGTTCCTTGTGGGAATAATCTCTTATTTTTCACCTTGATTGTTTTGGATTACCATGATGATAATTATGACAATGTTGAGGAAATTTGAAGATCCTATAATGATTCTTGCATAGTAAGTTTAGAACAGAGAAGCTTGTCTAAATTGGAGGAAGGACCTCTAATTTATAGAATTTTAAAATGAATGTGAACCATCCATCTTGAGATGAGAATAAAGGGATGAGAATAAAATATAAATTTTAATTTAAAATTGGAATCTTGAATTAAAAATTTGGGTGGAGAACATGAATCCACACTTCAATTTAGGTTTTAAAAAAATCATTTTCATGTTCTTTAATTTCTTATAAGTTTTGCTTGTTGTTTGATTATCTTTTGAAAAAAATTTCATGTATGATCTCATCATTTAGGTGACTCAAAAAAATGAAAATTATAATTAATTTTATCCCAAATATTCATTAGTCCAAACTATACCTTCCATGTTTTTATTTTGATATTTCATCACCTTCTTATAAGTCTCATAAGGTACAACACCTGGGAATTGATACCCCAATGTATGTACCAACCCCATAAATCTGATGGGGTATACAAATGGATTATATTTATCATTAAGGCCAATCATCATTCCCCAATGATAATCTCATGAAGCTAAGGGGAAACTTTAAACCAAACCATCATACATAATCTTAAAAGAGTCTAACTTCTACAATATTGCTACTTAGAAGGCAAGGTTGGCATGGTCGTGGTGGGGATAAGAACCCTCTCATGGATTTCCCAATTTGGATTTATTTTTCAATGGATTTTTTTTCCATGTATTGCCTATTATATCCCATTGTAAAAAAATTTAGATGACCTTGTTTTCATGGATCATACATTGTTGCAAGGGTGTAAAGGTAACAACTCCTGAAGTTCACCTTTATTATATGAACCTTGAGAGAGAAGGGAGGGCCTAAAGGTTACTAATAATTACAGTAATTTATTTAATGAAATTTAAAATTTATAATCCTATCTCAAGGTAAGTTTTTAAAAAGGTTTAATGAATGTGATGCAAACCTAAGCTAGTTAGTATAGTGCATTGTAATGTTTGTGTGTTGTTGCTTGATTATCATGTTGAAATCATATTCACACTCGAGAAAAAATCAAACAAACCAAGTTGAAATCCAAACCACTTTTTATACCCACATAAAGAAGCATTAGTTTTCCAAAATTCTAGGTCAAACAAAAGTAACATGTCTAAAATTGGTTCAAATACCTATATTTCTTATCTAAAGCATGTCGTTAGGCTACCAAATTTAAACCAAAAATCTTGTGCAAATATGAAATTTCCCACTTCAAACTAATTCAATACCAATGTCCAAATTATCATATAAACAATGTCATTGTGCCATCCATTTGGTACTAAATGCAGTCCTATTCCCAATCCAAAGACCAATTTTAAACCAATTTCATAATCATTGTCCGATTTATTGTCAAACTTGTGCCACTATGCTATTTATTTTAGTCCAAACCTAAGTGCATGTTTAAGTGTCAATTTTGATTTTCCCTCTAAGTTCCAATTACAAACTCTAAGTTTGAATTTTTGAACCATGTTCCTAATTTTAGTTTGATTTGTTCCAAGATCAATCCATTTATGATTCAATATCTAGACCAAGTTTGGATCTTGAATTTACATTTTAACACCAAATTTTCAAGATCTTGTGCCAATATTTACTCATTCTATTTGAACAATGCCTCAAATCAATCAAGATTCCTTTCTTTTTTCACAAGATCAAGTTTCCAAGATTGAACCTTCCAAACAAGACCAAAAATCTAATTCCTTATTTAAACCATGTCGATATGGTGTCCATTTAGTTCCAAACCTAGTTTTAGTTATAATTCCAAGTCTAATTCTAATACCATTTCAAAATCCAAAGTTATAATTCATGTGCCAAACTTTGCTAAATTTAACATTGATAGAACTAATCCATTTTAAATTTGCATTGACATACCCAATTTGAACATTCAATGTCTATGAAAGTCAAATTCAACTTCAAATTCTATACCAAACTAGTTTTATGCCAAGCCAATCAAAGTTCAAATTAGGTTCATCTTGAACCATGTGCCAAGCCATTAAAATTCAAATCCTATTCATCTTGAGCCATGTACCAAAAAAATTTTGTGTTGTGCTAATATATTTATGTACAATTCTAATGAAATTTTATACCATTCTAGTCCAAATCTAAATCAATTATGTGCTGATCAAAACCATTTCTTCTCTTTCCATTCAATCTCCTGCACCTATCAATTGGGAACAACAAAGTCATGTCATCCATTCATTCTTTCATTTGAATAATACTTGTGTCAATTCACCCTATTTGGGGCCAATCAAATCAATACCGTTTAGACCAATTCTAGCTTATGCCAATCTACCCTTTTTGGGGAATTTTCCAATCTATGCTAATTTGCCCTATTTCGGGCCAATTAAATTAATAATATTTCAACCTTTTCAATTCTATTCTAATTCACCCTATTTGGGGCCAATCAAATCAATACTATTTCAAAAAATTCCAATATGTGCCAATTTGCCCTATTTAAGGAAAATCAAATCAATACCATTTTATCATATCCTATTATATGCCAATTCACCCTTCTTTGGGCCTATTATAATTTTTTCTAAGACCACCCTTTTTGGGGATAATTTTCTTCCAATCCATTTCTACTTGCATGTATCCTTGTTTGGGGGAATTATTCCAAGATTCATCTACGCCATGGTGTCACACATTCAATCATCAATTATACCTCCCAAATATGTCATCTCATAAAATTATGAACAAGAACAATATGATCAACAAATTTTTGATAACAAGGATGAATATGTTATCAGATTGTGGGAAATGGGTGATAAAATTTTATATGGATTTCCTATAGAGTAATTACACTATTTGATTATATCTCCTAAAGAGATATAATAGTCCAAACCTTTTATGTCATTTCCCCTCTAATGGACAATATCTATTAAAAATCCAAATGTGTCCAAGTCTATTAGCTACTCGATTAGAATATGTCATGATTCCATTCCTAATCAAGATCAAATGTATCCAATTACAAATAAAGATTGATATAGTCAAACCATTGGAGACATTTTTGTTGAATCACCCATCTTTGATAAAATCCAAACCATTGATGATCCACCTATATTTCATGAATAACCTCTATTTGACATATGACCCATCTTTGATAAACCTATATTTGAAGAACATATTATTATTGATCCAGAGCCCATTATTTACCCATTATAAAATGTTCCTCATTTTCAAACATTCCTTTATCCTAAAGTCTCCATTTATAAGTGAAAGGTGGTACTTGTGGACAACATTAAATCAGAATCAGGTTCCATTTCAAAATCAATATCAGAATTGGGCTCTATTTTGGAGTTAATTTAAATTTAGAATCAATAGAAGACTCGGTGTTAGTCTCAACATTGGGTTCAGATCTTCTTGTGTCAGAACTAACTACAAAATCAGAAAATTTTGATGTATGTTATGACATTGGCTCCACATTTCCAACATATCTAATTGAAAGCATTTTTTATTCTTCCATGATTTTTGGGGATGTTTATTTTAGCATCAACACAAGTTCTCTTAGTAGCCTCTATGAGAATTATGTTTCCTTTTACCCTTCCATTTCCATTACATGTGCCTTTACCATTAAACAACCTAACCATTATATGGACATTCCAACTCCCACAAATCTCAATTGGGACCGATAGAATCACACATTATTGAACTTATTCTATGGTGACATTTTAGTGGTAGAATTTATGGGGAAGCAAGACACTATCAAAGCAAAAGAATAATCTCATAGTGAAACCTTGTTTAAGGTTCTAAGAGATAATCAAAGTTTAAACTCAACATCCTCTAGTGTAACCTTATTTGAGGAACTAGACGATAATCAAAATCAAAAGCTAAAAGCCTTTACTGAAACCTTGCTTAAGGTGCTAAGGGATAATCAAAATTATTTATCAAAATCCATTAGTGAAACCTTATTCAAGGCACTATTGGACAATTCAAATTAGAAAAATCAAGAAGAATTTGTTGGTGAAAAACTCTTTCAGGTGACACTAAATGAGAAAATTAGTTTTTCACCACATGATGAAGACACTATTGAAGTTAATACTAGACTCACCATAACCAAATATAAGTTGAAGTCTGAATCAATAACATTGTGTGTGACTAAAAATCTAAATTTTCATTTTCCCACCAATCATTATACATTCCATTCATAGCCTATTTTCCATTATTCAACTAGATAATTTATCCCATTCCTAACCTTATTCATCCTTCTTAGCAAAACTATTTTTCAAAAAGGCTATAAAGACATCTTATTTGGAGGTTTGGAAGAAGAAGAAAAATCAACAACCAATGAAGATCACAACAATATTAGTGTAGTTTTATTCAAATAGAGAAACTATTTTGAGAATGTATTGGTTAGATAACAAAGGGTCCAAACTATACATCTAGTAATCCTCCATAGAGTTGAGATTCTAAAAAAAAATTCAAGAAATCAAAAGAGAAAGAGAAATAATTTGTCTAATGGTGAAAACCATGCCTATGGCACCTTAGACACACACCATGATGAAAACTAGGTTTTTGTCATCATGTGTAGCTAATTATTGTTTGAAAGTACCTTGACACTTGGGGGTAACCCTATTTACATTATAGACCATTATGTTCCAACCATCTTGGCCATTGCCATTCTATTACCATTGCAATGCATTTTAGCCATTTAATCCTATTTAGCCTAGCCCATCTTATTATGACCATTAGTCTTCTTATCTTAACCTTGTTATGAAAGTGGAAGGTATATTAAGACCTATTTGGGAAACATTTTTGGTCTATTAGTTATGTGATAATTTAATGACTAGACATATTTGGTTCTCACATGACATGGTCCTTGGAGATTCTTAATCCTTTCCCTGATTTATTTTATCATGTGCCATTTATTTTATCTTATGCCATTTATTTTATCATGTGCCATTATAATTTTCCATCTTACTATTGAATCATAGTTCAAACCCTATGGGTTGAACTATATTAACCTAAGGTCTATTTTGACTATGTAAGTAGTGTTCAGTGTTTGAGGTCAGCTCAATCACCCCTTATCCCAAGCTCTTGCCCTTTTAAAATCTATTTTAAGCTATTGATTTTGTAGTTAAAACCTTATGGGTATAAATATATTGACCTAAGGTCCATTTGGACTATGTAGGTAATTCTCAATTTTTGAGGTCATCTTAGTCACCCATTTCCCACTTTCTTGAATTTTTATGAGTTAATCATTATCTAAAACTATCACCATTTTGTGAGATTATTTATTTATAGGCTATTTCCCTTTTGCAAGTTATTTTAAGCTATTGATTCATATTTCAAACCCTATTAGTTGAACTATGTTGACCTAAAGTCTATTTGGGCTATGTAGGCAACACTCAATTTTTGAGGTTAGCCCAATAATCCCTTTCCCACATTATCTCTCTTTTGTGAGTAACCATTAACTAATAATATCACCATTTTAAAATTTTATTTCTTTCTAGGCTCTTACCATTTTTTAAGTTATTTTAATCTATTGATTCATAGTTTATACACTAAGAGTGGAACTGCAGTGACTTACAATCCTAATGGGAGTGTGAGGATAGTGCTCAATGCATGTTAAGGTTAGCTCAATCACCCCTTACAACATTTTTTCCATTTTGTGAGCAATCTTTAAGATTGAACTCTATTTCCATTTTGTGAGTTGGACCATTTAATATCTCATTATCCTTAATCAAGTTGAGATGCTTAGAAAATTCCAAAAACATTTGTAAATGATCTAAAAAATCCTAAAATTCATCACATCAACCACTTCTTTGCCTTAAGGATTATACAAACCCTAGATAATTCATAAGAAACCACTTGTCACTTAGTTTCCCCATCCTTATTATCCTCACATTTCATGCACTCTCCCTTTTATGAGATCCTTCTCATGTTCCTCTACAACATCAATAATGTTTTCTTGATCATCATCTTATTCTATCCCATCTCCTGAGAGAACTACATTTGGTTGAAATTTCATATTGGATCTAGTGTCTATGGGAGTATGTAGGCAACATACTCTTACCTAATACATTTGGATTCCACATGGCCACCCCTTCTTTATTATTGTATTCCACTTTTTCATTTCAAAGGTTAAGTTGTTTATGCTTACACCAAACCATAATTGTAGAAATCAAACATGGAAATATGCCAAAATTTTCCAAAAATAAAACAAAATTAAACACATTATAAAACCTAAATATAAAATATTTTATTTTATTTAGTGTGCAAAGTGTTGTACAATGCATACACATAGGGATACACAGTAACACATGATAATAAGATTACACACATATTGCCTAAGGTTCTTACAAATCATTTTTCCTACTTAGGTATTTCACCTTCATCTGGTTATTCTCCTAGCATTATATTGATTATCTGATGAATCCTCATTCAAATTAAGCCATCATCTTTCCTAGTTGTTTATTGAACTGGCATCAGTGACATTCTTTCTAAGATATGCTCGGCTTGCATGTCCAGTTTCCCCATAGTTTTTTCACACTTTATAGGTTGTGTTATCTGATCTATGTTCTTCCCCACATCAATGGTTATTGGTGGGTATATTTTACTCCCATATTACACATGACTCACCACAATAAAAAACTAGTATTACACTCTTTGTATTTCACACTATTGAGATGATGGAGCCATTGTATCCCCTACTCATTTTGTTGATCTTGTGTGAGTAGTGCTTGTCATCACCTCATCATGCATCCCCTTGAATAGTGAATATTACCTATATGATAAATTTATAGTTATTCATTCTGTTTTGACCTTGGGTTATGTTCTCCTTATCTACATATTATGCAATGAAACTCTCACCTTCTTCATTATGGATGTGGTTGAGGCTTAGGCTCAGGCTACATCCAAATCTCCATTGGTTGTTGTAATAATAGTTCTTCCACAAGTTTTATCACTTATTTTAACATATAAAAAATACATAAATTCACCTCATAGATAATTTTAGGAGGTAGTGGTCATCGATCATCCCTACATCCATTTCCATTATTTCCATGTTGTGCTTCTCTCCTCTATCGAGACCCTAAAAAATAAATGCATTCATGTTACAAGTTTATTTCAAGATGATGAATTAATCAACCCTCATGATCATTATTCCTTGCCAATATGTGATCCAATCTACCAATTAAATGGGTCTTGTGACATCATTGATTCCATAGAATAGTTATGCCAGTTGAAAAATTCACGTCTACTCACCTTTTGGTGTCAACACATAACTCTCAGTCAAATAATTATCCCAACAAGGTAATTATGTACAATCATGATCTCCTTTATTTATCATATCATGGCACATTGTAGATGTCCATGTCATATGTTATGAATCTAATGTTTTGTTTTGGTTTCAACTCTACCCCACCTTCTCTAGTTGTATATGCAATATCCTATGTTATGGAGCTTCATATTGGCAATGCCCCACTTAATGAAACCCATAGATCATTGGTACTAAGGTACTAAGATAGAGGATGCATACATCTCCACTTTTTTCCAATACTAGATCTACATCTCTTGAATTAGGCATAGTCTATCCCCTATCGCTCGCCATGATAATGATTTTTTGACAAATATAATATGCAAAATCTTCAAATAAAATATTTATAGGTCTCTACTCAGCTACAACCCATAAAATTTAGTTCATAATGATGATGAACTTTTGCTAAAAGCTCTGTAAAACCTGATAGATACCCATTTTATAAAACTCAGCTCATAGCAATAGCTACTACTATATTTGGTTATACTCTCACACAATTTAAGAAGTCATAGCTTCTTCATGAAGGAACCTATCCTTTGAGTAAGTTCCATACAATTTATGGTTTTTTAACCTTGTATTAGGCTCCTATTTATTATATCTTATCCTTTGGTAGTCCCTAATCCTATCAATTGTGATATTATTACACTAGCTTGTTACTATTCATTTCTTTTTTATTTCTTGATTATGGGCACTTTTAGGCTAGTAGATTTTTATTACACTCTCACCATTTTGTGAACATCCTAAGTCACACTCTCTTTGTTTTATACGTTAAAACATTATGCATCTCATAATCCTGCATTGAGTTAAGATGCCAAAAATCCAAAAAGATTCATAATATTCTAAAAACCCTAAAAATCACAAAAGGCTTACAATATTCATAAGAGATATAAGCCAAAAAATTCAAAAATTACATTTGTCTTATTAAAAATCTAGTTACAAATCCTTCATTCACTCCTTTTAAGTCCTAAACCATTATTGGGACATGTCTTTCCCAAATCTACCCTACTAGGCTAGACTCATTATTTGGTTCCAATTATTTTATCCACCTGGAGATGTGTCCTCTTACATGTATCATTTATTGGGGATGCCATTTATTTATATTTATCATTGATCTTTCATGCATGGTTTTAGACTTGGTTAAATAATAAGATGCTTTTTATTTATTTTATTTTCAAGTTTTTGTGTGTGTGTGTGTGTGATTATTTTTTTATTTCATTTTTATGTTGTTGGCTAGACTCTATCCCTTATAGTAGTAGGGTAATCATCATGGTGATTCCTATCACACAATTGTACTTGAGTCAATCCATTGGCATTTCTCAAAATTATCATCATGTTTTTAACATTAGTGTATTATTTTCAATTATCTATTAGATCGATGGTTAGTCCTTATGCACATTACAACTAGGTGATCATGGTGTTTTATATCATGGTGGATATTATTTTATGCTACATAAAAAATCTATATCTGGGAGACTTTTGGTAATGTTTCAACACAAAATATCTTTATTCACTAAATCTCCATCAACTAGACATGTTGACCAAATTTGACTTTTACGTCAAATTAGGGCACCCATACATAAAAAATTGATTTTTAAGTGTTTTAAGGGTCTAATACATATGTCACAAGGTGTTTTATAGGTTATTAATGTCATTTTATTTTATACTAGCCTTAGTCCTTAGTTATTTTAATCTATTTAGTCATTTTGGGTTAATTTGAGGTCAAAAAGGGTGTATTTAATGAGTTGTATAGATTTATTAGGAATTGTGAAGGTTAAAAATATTATTTCATGTCCCATATGTCCCAATAGGTATTAATAAATTGACATAATTAAAATGTGGTAGGTTCTTTAGAAGAAATGATAGTTTTTTTAAAGGAAAAAGGTGAGTTTGTCACTTGTATGACTCATGGGGAAGTGTACCATATGGGAGAATGTTTTAATATGAAACTTTAGATTATTTAGATCCATATCAATTATTGACACATTTTTGAAGTGCCATTTTTGGCCCAAAACCATTTTTCTCCTTTTTCACCCTTGTTGGCAAACAAAAGAAGTCTTTAGGTTTGTACTTGGTATAGCCACCAGAGGAGGTTTCAAACCAAACTCCTTGGGGAGGTGAAATTACACTTAGATAAATTAATTTAAATATAAATATTTTTAATAATGGTTTCCTATACTTCATGAACCATCCTCATGAAATTGACTATGTTTTTCTACTTGCTAATCTATGTAGCTTATAGGTTTTGCCTTGGTTTGAACAATTTTATATGAACCAAATGCTGATATTGGTTATGAAGTATTTTAAGTCTCTTCTCTAATTATATCCTCTATTGGTGTTGATTTTCATATGTTTTGACATGATAATCATTCTAAGTTGTAGGAGAGAGCACTTTACTATGTAATAGGCAGTTTTTCACCTTTTGATAGATTTTATTATTTTGATGGTGGTCTTGGAGGATGAATATGTTTTGGTTTAAATTATTCCATGTTCTCTTGGGAACTTTAACCTCTCAATATCCTTTTCAAAGGCAGCTCTCCATGGAATCACATTCATATGTAAGAAAATATAATCCTTTGACATTAAAATGCACTTACAGGTGTTCTCATGGATGAGTTCACATTAAAATGGAGGTATAGATACTTATTTAATATTAATTATAGTGTGGATATTATTTTTTGTGTTAGGATAATCATAAAACTCATTTTATATCCAAACACAATGCATACTGCCCATACTCCTCTTCACTGCTTGCATATGGGAAAATGGTCACCTATAGGGAAAAATATAGAGAATTGAAGAGTATTGTTTTGAAGCATTGAATCATGTTGAAAGCTTCCCTAAGGTCCTAGTATGTTTATAAGGTTATATCACACTAATTTTAAAGGTTAGGTTGGCAAATGGAGTTGATATCACTTCAAAATCTCAATTGACTGTGTTCAATCCATAAGTCCATAAAGGAACAAAATATAGATCTTTAGTGTTTTGATGTTATCTCATATCAAGGTTCCAAATACCTTTATATCATATTGATTATAAAGCCTTATATTATATAGCATCAATAAGTACCTTTCAAGGTTTGAAAGGTAGAGGAGGAATGGAGATTGGTTTCTTGAAGGTCTAAATTTACCAATTTATGATTTTTTCTAGGTAGTGTTATTTACATTTTTAGCCCAAAGGAGACCTTTGTCTCCCAAGGTTCTAACTTGAACTTGCCACCATAGTATGAGTGTTTATAAATTTTGATTGAAGGTATCATTAATGATGAGAATAAGGATCTTAAAAAAGGATGATATATTATGTTTAGACCCTTGTACACATTTATAGTCCATATACAGGTTTGGTTCACCACCTATAGCCAAGAGTTTGACTATATGCATAGTGAGCTAAAGGGAGATTATTATTTGATGGTTGGAATGTTAAATTTTTTTTAAATAGGTCCAATTAATTTTATATTTCCTTATGATTTTTCAAGGACATACACTATTTTCAAGCTCAATCCTTCCTAAATGCACACCTACAACCAACATTGAGTGACAGAGACATACAGTGACCTAAGTATGGGGTTTTGAGAGTGTTTTAGAAATTCAAATTAAATTAAGGTAAAATAAAATACTAAGTTTATTTTAAGTTTCAAGTAAAACCTCTACACATCATGATCAGGGTCCTATAGAGAGGTACACACCTACATAGACACTAAACAAGCAAAACACAATCACAGTTAAGGTAGCACTTAGTTTGATAGAGAGGTAGTGTTTTGTGTGTGACAAATACATAAAGGTGATATAAGTTAATAAAAAAGGTATAAAATTATGTTAATATAATATAAAATGAGTTTAGGCATTATTTTCAAGGTCTAACCATACAAGGAACAACCTATAGGCACCCTCCTAAATAGGAAATGTTGTCAGGCAAAGGTCATACTCAATCCATGCTAGTCAAGGTGGAGTGTGTGATAAGTTGTAGAGATAAATGTATAATTGAGAAATTAATTATGATAATTAAAACATATATAAGCTCTTTTAAGTATAAAATAAGTAAATGGAAGGTCTCCAATCAGACAAACTTAGTCAACATGGACAAAACCTTGCACAATTTGCTTTTTCCTAGTATGTCTTGGTTTTTTACAAGTTTGAGGGGTCAAATGATATGAAAAAGGGATGGATTTTGGTATGGGATGTCCTAAAAACTTGAGGAAGGATATCCAATATTCATTTTTGTAAGGGAAGAGGGGAAGTACCCAATATTTTGACTCAAATAAGGGGTACTTTCCCTTAGGCTTAAATTAGTAGATTTGGAAGAATGAGTAAAAGGAGTAAACTAGAAGATAAGGAGATCCTTAAAAAGGGTTTTAAAAGCTGAGGTAAACCTAGTACAAGAATATAAACAAAACATATGGAGATGAAACTAAACAAAGTGTCCTAAAATCCTAAAGTTACATGTAGGCTTAAAGGCAAAGTTTAGGCCTAGTGTCAAATGAGGAGGTTTTTTTACTTATATTCCTATATATGATTTATAATATATTTTAGAGTGATTATGGGATCATGATATAAGTTTATAATCCATTGGTATGTAGGAAAACCATCAAAATTCATGTTTTGAGCTAAAGCCAACTCAAGCTTGTTAAACAAGGTTTAGTCTAGGACCAAATGGGGGGGGTCATTCACATTTTTAGCATAATATGAGTATCACCATGGATTTAAACATGTTTTTATTATGGATATAGAGGTGACCAATATTTTATAAGGTATATAAAACACAAATAAGCCACTTTTGGGACCTTAGACAACATTAGGCCTATTGGAATGGAAGGAAGATCTCAAATAGGTAGCTTCAAATACTCATACCTCCCTTGGTGCTTTGCATGGAAAAAAAATAATTTTATGGCTTTTTATGAAGGTATTTAACTATAAATTTGTTGAATGTGTTTTTCATTTGGACATCCCATCTTTATGAATGAACCTTAACAATGGAAATAAACTAAAACCCTTACAAACCCTTGCCAATGACCAATTTGGAGAAATAGAGTTGGATAGATGATTTAATGGACTATTTTGATGAGGATGATGATTGAAATTTAAAATGAATACCTTAAATTACTCCCCATGCTTTTTGGCTGTATGAACAGGGTACATAATAGGCTTTTCTTGATAGATTTGTGTATTATATAGGTTATATGAGGATTATGAAGATGAAAAAAATTTGGGATAAATATTAAGACTTATGATAAATCTTAATTTTCATTTAATTACTTAGAACAACTCCTAAATTCCTTAATAGGAGCTCTCATCTCAACCATTCAAAACTAACATAGTGGACAAGCTAGTGAGAAGGATGGAGATCTTCAAGTGAGGTGATTTTAAGGTGTCCCTAATGATTCTAAGGTAATATAAGGTCTTTAAAGGTTTAATACACTCCATCCCATGGATTTTCATGAAAAATTTATGCCGATTTTGAGGCCAAGTGTGCAAGGTACATGAAAGAGGAGTTTTCTTGATAGCAGATGATGATATCTCATTTTAGGATGATTCCAAAGGACCAAAACTACAAAAAAATGCATGTAAAGGCATGTATAAAATCATCCCCCTTAATTTAAATCATTAAACCTATCCTTAATCAGTTTTGGGACATTCAAAAAGGGCTAATCATGAAGGTAGTTTTTCTAAGCCAATTAAGGGAATTTCATGCCACTTTGTAAGAGTTTGATGACTTGGATGGACACTCAAGATTCATAACCTTATATGGTTCATATCATATCATATTATCATGTGAAATTGAATTATTTTATCATTTTTACAAGTTTACTTGTGACCCTTGGACTTCTCCTTTCTTCTCTCTCTCTTAACTTCTGTAAGAACTGGCCATTCTAGCCATTGTAAATTATGCTTCACCTAAGTATGGTGAATACATAATAATTTTCATACCATTTTATCAATAAAAATACTAAGTTTTACCTCTTCATGACTTTTCATAAGTTTGGTTTACTTGGATGATGAATCTTGCTTAGTGAAGACTATGAATTCCTTAGCATGTTGTCTCATTCTTGCATCCTATTTGCAATTGCTTCTTCTTGTAGGGCATGTGAAGTGTTATAGGAAATTTCAAGGATTAAGAAATTTAGTATTTTCATTAGTTCCATTCAAGGCCTCTTTTATATTTCTCTTATCTTTTCACATTCATCTATAACCTCACAATGTAACATTGTTGTGAGAAGATGAAGATTAAAGGAGTATATGTTCAATTTGTCCCTTGATTTCATGTGTAGAATGTAGCTGGTTAGAATTTATTAGTCTATTTAGTATATCACATCCCTTAGGATAGTTTTCTTTAAATTTTCTCTCTCCTTTTTCAACCCCAAAGTTTAGGTGTAGCTGTAATCCAAAGCGGTACATCAAGGGAGATAGACATATCTATAGTTTCACCTTATCCTTAGGCTACCCAAAAGCCTAGAGGTGTTTCCATTATGACACTTGGATGAGGAGAGCTTAGGCATCTCCTCAAAGTGTGAATTTCCTAGTGAAAATATTATTTTTCATGCTCGATGGGACTCTTAGTCCAATAGGTTGAGATACTTTCGGTGTTGTCTTTCAATAATCAACTTTTGGAGGCATGTTTCAAAGGATCAATGGTGACTCTAAAGATACATTAGTTGGTCAAGTAGCCCAAGTTTAATTTTAAAGATTTTTGGTAATATATTTATTTTTGTTCTTGCTTTCAATTAGGTTTCATGGATAATTTTGGTGTTGAGTTCCTTTCTACACAAGTTTGTGAGACATTTCAAGTTTATGTCATTCCCTATCAACAAGAGCAGGTTATTAATCATCTTTGGTGTGATCCTTACCATTCTTGTTATGATCCATATGAACTCCCACATGTCCATTATCAGACTTCTCATGATTACTACAAATCTTATAGTTATCCTCATTGATGTCTTTCTCCCCTTAGCCAACCTAAACACTTCTCAACTCAATCCATTTACACCTTCAAGAAGACACTCTTGAGATTTGAGAAGTACATGTTGGAGCTTGATACTCTAAGGGGATGTGGTCAAGATATTCCTATTAATATTATTAATAAGGTGAGATATGCATTATATTTAGTCAAAAGAGAGTGGGTACCTACTGAGAGAGCCAATTGGTAAAGGCTCATAGATGACATGCTTGATGTGACTAGCATAGTTTCTTCCTTAGAAAATAGGCTAGGAGTTCATGAAAGGCAAGTTCACCAAACTTATCAACCTTCATATCCACTTCCCCAAGTTTCCTATCATCCATATTTTATCCCTACTCATGATCCAAATTAAGGATATCAAAGTCATTCTTTTCCAAATCAGTTGTATGAGAGAGTTGAAGTGAGAAACGTTGTTTTTGAAGCTAATATTGATAGGCAATTTGAGTTGCTAGTATGCATATGAAACAGTCCATGTTAGTAGCAAAGGAAGTAGAATTCAATCCCCCATTTCCCTACATCCCCACCACCTCAAAAAGATACTTATAATAATAACATTATAATCTGGAATAAGATAGTGGAGTCATGGGGAAATAAAGAAGATATAAGAATTTTTAAGAATTGTCAAGTTGAGAATGAAGTTGATCCTTTGCAAGTCTCTCCCACCCTTCCTCAATAATCTTCTTGTGTTCCATGTCAACCCTCATGTATTTATCATACTCATGATTATTCCTATGAGCTTCAAGAAAGAATTTTTAAAGATAACCTAGGTAATAAAATTGAAGAATTAGAGGCAAAGATAAAATTTCTAAGTCAAGGTATGATTATAGGTTTAGACCCAAAAGAAGATCTTATTCCTAAACACACCCCATATATCCTTCCTCAAGAGATTAATAAAGATATATAATATGTGAATAAATTGGTTTTCAAGTGGAAGGAATAAAATAAATTTATTTATCCCAAGGTCTACCTCCCATTCCTTAAGAGCTTCCAAACAAATCCCCTACACTTCACTCTCAATCTAATTTTGAGTTCTATGTGCCACCAACACCAACTAGTTCATCTTGTCCTCACCCCATAACCATTTGAATTGATGGAATTATAGTATGGGAACCTAAATAGGATAATTTTGTTGAAAAAAAATCATAACTCTTTCTTGAAGAAATCTTAGTCCCTTGGCAGCCTCATTGGACTAAGTCACATGACTTTAAAATGCCTAGTCTTAGAATCACAAAGAAGGAGATGGAAGATCTTGCAGCCCTTAAGAATCAAATTCCTATTGTTGATGTTGATATATAAATTTATATCCATAAAGAGGTTATAAACTATAATAAATATTAGGTCTCTTGTGTTTAATCTTTATATTGGGCCGATGAGGAAGAATGTTTTCCTTTTGCCCAAGAAGGAGAAATGGTCATTGATTCTTCCATCACTATGCAAGATACCATGGATAGGAAATGACAAGCTATTGTTCAGATTTTGGATGATTTTTTTGAAATAATTTGAGTAGGATATACTCCTCTTCAAGGAGGCTATGATATGGTCAAATATGGAGAAGGAAACTTTGGCACTCAAGTAAATATGTAAAGGAAAAACAACTCTTCAAATATATCCTTTCAAGAAGCATATACATTTCATGATGACATGTTTGAATTAATAAATATGGGTTATCATCCTCTCAATAATTTTGGAGAAACACATCAGCTCTTGAAGGATGGAACAAGCTCTTATTAGCCTCAATCTTCTAAGAAATAAGAAACCAACCCTCTTGAAGCCATACCTACAAAGAAGCTACAAGCTGACCATGAGATCAAGAGTGGGCAGTAGTGTGAGGTATGTGAAAAATTTCAAGAGGAATATATCTACATTGGAAAAATATTTAAGGATAATCTACTTGATATTAGATCAATTGAAGTGTCATGGAATAGGTCTGATCTACAAAGAATTTAATCCAAGGAGAAACATGCTTGGCACTATGATTCTTCTCATGAATAAGGTGATTCAAGAAATATTACTTTTGATCTTAGAAAGGAGGTATGCTTAGTTGATAATAATTCATAGTATTTTTTTTATAATTACCCTTTTTCTAAGTCCCCTAAGTACTTTGATCACGTGTGCGCGCGCGCGCGCGCGCGCGCGCGTGTGTGTGTGTGTGTCTTGATAGTTTGTTTTCTTTATTTTTGTGTGTCCTTTCTTTATGTGTTTGAGGTAATTAGTTGTCCTATCTTGATCAAATCATATGGTCAAAGTCTTGTTGTTGTGTCTCAGACTTTAAATGACTCCCTAAGCCCAATTTAATAGCTTAAAGAATATTAGTGTATTATTCCTAATTTAGTTAAAGGGTTTGAGTAGTAAAATTAGTAAATAAATATGTAATAATTAAGATATTAATTTTTATAAATTTGATTGTGATTTTAACCTTTCTAGAAATAGTAATAAGGGATGGAAAATAAGACTTAATTGGAAACTAATTGAGATGACTGAGACAGAGTCTGAAATTCACTATGAATGTCTAGGACACTATTGCAAATTGGGATTTGGATTTTGTTTTATGATTGGATAAGATTAAAAAAATAGAACACTAGTGGCACTGGCACTATTATTATAGTCCACTTCTACCGCTATTATCTAGGAAACCTGAGCTTTCTAGGTTTTGTTCACTATGTTTGTATGACCCTACCTATTAATTTTTTACAATTGGATGTCTATATAACTCATTATAGAATATATTTTGTCTTTAAACCATAGAATAATTTTTACTTTAACCAACTTTGATAAAGAGGGGGGGTTAGTGTGTGTAAGATTCACTGAACATGTATCCACACCCCTTGTGTGGGCATGCTGCCTACATACCAATACTTTGAAGAGGGATCAATCCATATGTAGTTCTCTCACTTGATGTGATTTATGTAATAGTGTGTATGAAGATGTGAATTTTAAAACTAGGTGTGCTTAAGATGCCTAAGGATTGATGTAAGGATTTTAATAAGCTTGTAATAGTATTGGTTGGCTATATGCAGAGAATATAGAAGATTACTTGAGTAATCTTGATTGTATTCTTTCTTGATTAGTGATAATTTCCAACCCTTTCCAAATGATATTTGAATGGTATTTTATAAGGATCTATGGGTCATGGGTTGCATTTGCTTGTATTAAGCTAATAATGAGAAGGATGAGGAATTGGAAGGAACTAATCATTGGGGCTAGAAATGCACTTTGATAAGAGTGTTGAAAGTGGAACCTAGTGCCATAGGTATTGTATTCTAAGTTGGGTGCTATTGTCCTTAGATGATAGGACTTGGGGGGTAGTTTTTCATGGAAAGAGTAGTCTGGTTGATCTAGGATTAGGTTTGAAAGGCTACAGATGATTGGGAATCAATGAAAAGAAGCATATGAGGGTCATGAGAGAAAGCAAGAGGGACCTATGGGTTGGGTGTCATTAGCCACACTCAAGTTAAAAAATTTCACATTTTATATGACTACAAATCCCAATGGACTGATAAGGCTACTAGTCTAGTCAGTATAGTAGGCATACTACCCCTATGAGTCACTAATTTGTTGACCTAATTTGACTTTTAGGGTAAGTTGGGCACCCCTAAGTAAAAAATTGATGTTTAGTTGTTTTAGGGGCCCAATAAATATGTTAAAAGGTGTTTAATATGTTAATTAATGTCATTTGATGTTATACAAGCCTTGGTCCTTAGTTATTTTAGTCCTTTTAGTTATTTTGGGTCATTTTGAGGTCAAAAAGGGTGCATTTAATGAGTTGTATGGATTTCTTAGGAAGTGTGAAGGTTAAAAAAAATTATGTCACATTGAATATGTCTCAATAGGTCTTAATAAAATAACATAACTAAAAGGTGGCAAGTTCTTCAAAAGAAAAGATAGTTTTCTTGAGGAAAAAGGTGAGTTTGGCACTTATATAGCTCATGAGGAAGTGTGCCACATGGGAATTTTTTTTAATATGACTCTTAATATTCCTTAGATCCATCTCAGTGCTTGAAATTCTATGGAAGTGCCATTTTTTTCCCAAAAATATTCTAATCCTTTTTTACCGTTGGCAAATAAAAGTGGTCTTCAGGTTTGTACTTGGTGTGGCTAGTAGAGGAGGTTTTAGACTAAACACCTTGGGGAGGTGAAATTAAACTTAGATACATTCATTTACATATAAATATTTTTAATAATGGTGTCTTTTTCTTCATGAACCATCCTCATGAAGTTGATTATGTTTTTTTAGCTACTAATTTATGTAGCCTATAGGTTTTGCCTTGGTTTTAGAAATTCCATATGAACTAGATGTTGATATTGGTTCCAAAGTATTTTTAGTATCTTCTATAATTATATCCATTCTTATTTTCAATTTTCATGATTTTTTGATATTCTAATCATCCTAGGTTGTAGGAGAGAGCACTTTATTGTGTAATAAGTAGTTTTTTCACCTTTTGATAGATTTTCTTATTTTGATGATGGTCTTGGAGGATGAATATGTTTATTTTTACATTATTACATCTTATATTTATTTATTATACCTATAAATATCCTTTAAAAAGGTATATCTCCATGGAATCATAGTCATATGCAAGAAAATACAGTCTTCTACCATTAAAATGCACTTATAGGTGTTCTCATGGATGAGTTCACATTAAAAGGGAGGTATATATACTTGTTTCATTTCCTTGATAGTGTGGATATGATTTTAGAGTTTTTAGGATAATCATAAAACTCATTTGATATCCAAACATAATACATAATACCCATATTCCTCTTCACTACCTACATATGGGAAAATGGTCACCTACATGTGAAAATACAAAGAACTAAAGAGTATTGTTGTAAAGCATTAAATCATGTTGAAACCTTCCCCAAGGTCCTAGTATGTTGAGAAGGGTATATCACACTAATTTTAAGGTCTAGGTTGTAAAATGGAGTTGAGATCACTTCAAAATCTTAGATGATTGTGTTCATGCCATAAGTCCTTAAAGGAACAAAATAGAGATCCTTAGTGTTTTGATGTTATCTCATAGAAAGGTTGAAAAAACATTTTAATAATATTAATTACCATGAATTATAGTATATAAAATGAATAAGGAAATTTAAATGTTTTAAAGGCAAAATAATAATGGATATTGGTTTCTTGAAGGTACAAAGTTGCCAATTTATGACTATTTTTAGGCAGTGTTATTTACATTTTTGAGCTAAAAGGAGACCTTTGTCACCCAAGGTTGTAACTTGAAATTACCACCATAGTGTGAGTGTTTATAAATGGTGAGTGAAGTCAGAATTAATTATGAGAGTTAGGATCTTCAAAATGGATGATATATATGTTTAGACCCCTGTACACATTTATAGTCTGTACACAGGTCTGGTTAGCCACCTACATCCAAGTGTTCGAATGTATGAAAAATGAGCTAAAAAGAGATAATTCCTTGTTGGTTTAAATTTTTAAAATAATATTAAATAGGTAAAATTAATTTTATATGACCTTATGAGGTTTCAAGAAGGCCATACACTATTTTCAAACTCAATCCTTCATAAATGCACACCTATAACTAACTTTGAGTGACTGAGATAGACCGTGACCTAAGTTTTGGATTTCGAGATTGTTTTAGAAATTAAAAGTAAATGAAACTAAAATAAAATACTATTTGGCTTTGAATTTTTTAGGAAAACCTCTACACATCATGAGCAGGGTCCTATAGAGAAGTAGACACTTACATGTACACTAAACAAGCAAAATATAGTCATAGTCAAAGTAACACTCAGTTTAATAGAGAGGAAGTGTTTTATGTGTGAGAAATACATAAAGGTGAGAAAAGTGAATAAAAAAGGTATAAAACTATATTAAAATAATTTAAAATGAGTGTAGACATTGTTTCTAAGGTCTAGTCATATAAGGAATAACCTATAGGCACCCTCCTAAACATGACATATAGTCAGGCAGACATCATACTCAGTCCATACCAGTCAAAGTGGAGTGTGTGAGAAGTTAGAGAGATAAATGGATAATGGATAAAATCAATTATGATCATGAAAACATATATAGTCTATTGGAAGTACAAAATAAGCAAAGGTAAGGTCTCTAATTAGACAAACTCAGTCCACATGGATAAAAGCCTACATAATCTACTTTTTCTTAGTTTGTCTTTATTTTTTGCAGGTTTGAGGGGTCAAAGATATGACCAAGAGATATATTTTGGTGTGTTAGGTCATTAGGAAGGCTATCCAATATTCATTTTTTCTTAGGTAATAAGGAAAGTACCCCCTATTTTATCTTAAATAGGTGGTACTTTCCCTTAGGCTTAAATTGGCAAATTTGGAGGATTGGGTAAAAGGAGGAAACTAGAAGATAAAGAGATCATTTAAAAGGGTTTTTAAAGCTGATGTAAACCTAGTAAAAGAATATAAACCTACCACAAGGAGATGTAACTAAACAAAGTGTCCTAAAATCCCAAAGTTGCAGGCAAGCCTAAAGGTAAGGTTTAGGCCTAGTGCCAAATGAGGTTGTTTTCACTTCTAGTCCTATATGTGCTTTATAATATATTTGAGAGTGATTATGGGATCATTATAGATGTGTATAATCCATTTGTATGCATGAAAACCATCAAAAATCATGTTTTGAGCTAAATGCCAACTTAGGTCTATTAAATAAGGTTTAGGCCAGGACCAAATGGGGGGCTTATTCACATTTATAGCATAATATGAGTATACTCATGGATTAAAACATGTTTTTATGGTGGATACAGAGGTGAACAAGATTTTGGAAGGTAGATAAAACACAAAAAGCCACTTTTGGGACCTTAGACACATTAAGCCTATTGGAATAGAAGGAAAAGCTTGAATAGGTAACTTCAAATGCTCATACTTCCCTTAGTGATTTTAATGGGAAAAAAATAAGTTTAGGGATGTTTATGAATGTCTTGAACTATGAATTTTTGGAATTTTTTTGCAAGATAGACATCCCATCTTTATGAATGAACCTTAAGAATAGAAACAAGATAAAACCCTTACTAGTGACTAATTTGGAGAAATGGAGTTGGATAGTTGCTCTAATGGACTAGTTTGACTAGTATTATGATTTTAACTTGCAAAGTATCCCTCAATATACTCTCTATGATTTTTTTCTATATAGACTTATACAGATAGGGTACAAAATAGGATTTTATTGATAGTTTTGTGTATTGTGTAGGTTTTAGGAGTCTCAAGATGAAACTAATTTTGAGATAAAGATTAATACTTGTGATAACTTGTAATGTTATTTTATGTCTAAGAACAACTCTTAAATTCCTCAATAGGAGCTCTCATCTCAGCCATTCAAAACTGGCATAGTGGATAAGCTAATGAGAAGCATGGAGATCTTCAAGTGAGGTGATTTTAAGGTGTCCCTAATTATTTTAAGGCCATGGAGGGTATTTAAAAGTGTCATAAAATTCATCCAATGTATTTTAATGAACAAATGATGCCAATTTTGAGGCCAAGTATGCAGGGTGCATGAAAGAAGAATTTTCTTGACAGCAGATGATGATATCTCATTTTAGGATGATTCCAAAAGACCAAAACTAAAATAAATGCATGGAGAGGCATGTGTGAAATCCTCCCCATTAATAATAATCATTATACCTATCCATAATTAGTTTTGGGGTGTTCAAATAGGGCTAATCATGAAAGCAATGTTTTTGAGCTAGTTAAGGGAATTTGATGCCACTTTGCAAGAGTTTGATGACTTAAATGGACACTTGGGATTCATAAAATATAATGGTTCATACATATTCTCTTATAATTCAAAATTAACTAATTTAATCATCTATACAAGTGTCTTTGTGCCTTTGTACTTTTCCTTTCTTCTCTCTCTCTCTCAAGTTTTATAAGAACTAGCCATTTTGGCCATTGTAACTTATGTTCCACCTGAGTATGGTAAAGCCCAACTCATTTTCATACCATTTTATAAATAATAATATTTATTTTTACCTCTTCATGACTATTCATAAGTGTGTTTTACTTGGATGATGAATCTTGCTTAGTAAAGACTATGGATTCCTTAGCATGTATTCTCATTCTTGCATCCTATTTACAATTGGAAAGCTTCTTCTCATAGGGAATGTGAAGTGTTATAAGAAATTTCAAGTATTGAGTAAGTTAATATTTTCATTAGTTCTATTCAATTCCTCTTGTCTATTCCTCCTAGCTTTGCACATTCATCCATAACCTCATAATGTAACATTGATGTGAAAAGATGCAAATTGAAAGAATGCATGTTTAGTTTGTCCCTTAATTTCATGTGTAATATGTAGATGGTTATAATTCATTAGTATATTTATTGTATCACCTCCCTTAAGATAGTTTTTTTCTATTTTCTCTCTCCATTTTCACCCCCAAAGTTTAGGTGTAGTTGGAATCCAAAGTGATACATCAAGGGAGATAGCACTATTTAAAGATTCACCTCATCCTTAGTCTACCCACAAGCTAGAGGTGTTCCCATTATGACAATTAGATGAGGATATCTTGGGAATCTCCTCAAAGGGTTAAAATCCTATTGACAACAAGACCATATGTCTAATTTATATGGTCCTTATGATACATCTAAGAATATACAAATAGTCATGATCATTTTATTAAAATTATTCCAATCCAATCACATAATTATCTTATTCTTTTGATTATCATTTATCTTATCACTTTGACCATTCACAAGTGCATATTTGTTTATGTCTTCTTAATTTTTGAAAATTCATTATACCATTGTACCTATGTTTGCATCACTCCTCTCATTTTTAATCTATGTGACATGTTAAATCCTTGAGTTATGCTTGCCAATCAATTAGTTAACCATTTTCATCATTTAATAATTAAATCTACCCTGCTAGGGTAAATAATTTGGACCTATCCATGTTTACATCCAATTTATTGGGGAAATCTATTTCCATATCTATATAATAATCTTTATTTCCCTGTACCTTCATTTTTCCATACTAGGTCAATTACTTCTAATTTTAATGCCATAGATTTTTTCCCTATTAGGGGATAGTTAAAGTGTGCCATGTTAGAGGTACAAGATGACTAAGAGGGGGGTGAATAATTAAACTAATCTTTCACTTTTAGATCACTTATCATTCATTCACTGACATTCATGAATCAACACAACAAGCATATGTAACTAAATTATCATCAAAGAAAGGAGACCACATACAAAACATGAATAACAGAAGCACATCATAACACAACATATAATGTTGTAGAACCTCATGTGGAATAAAACCCACTCTCAATCCTAAATACACATGGACTACTTATCCTATAAGATGATCACAAACATGAGACTGGTTAAGTCCTTATGACTAAAATTTAGTGAAACACTTGTTTCACAAGGATAACCTACCCTTAAGATGATCAAGTCATTATAACAACCTATTGGTCAATTCCTTATAACTATATTTAGTGAAGCACCTATTTCACAAAGATCACACACCCCTAAGATGATCAAGTCCTTATAAAAACTTGTTGTTCAAGTCCTTCTAACCTAGATGTTGAGCATCCTCCCAACACCTATGAAATGAAAATCTCCTAGTAATTTATTACCTACCAATCTAATGGAGATATAATGTATATAAGATCTCTTAAAATATGCACACTATATATTCCACACTCTAATCTTCCTCTTAAATCAACCACCAAGCTCACACATACATCATCTATCCTTCACTCACACTCAAGGCATACAAAACATATTTTTGGATCAATCTAGAGATCTTCATTCATCCTTAATATTAAAGATATAAGATCACTATTATGACATTATAAATATGACCTAAATGACATACACATAGTCATCAACCTACTCTAGAACCCATCCACTAGGCACCCACCATTTCTTCTTTCCTTCACTCTAAAACTCTCTCACACACCTCTTCTCACAAGTCTCACAAGTCTATCCAACAAACATATAAACCATCACATTTGTTTTCACATATTATAAATTATTCATGATTATTATGATCACAACATTCATTTTTGTCTATAACACATGCATTCACCCTTAAGGCATCTAACATGGGTTAGCTTTAAGCACAACCCTTTTTCAAATAGGCCTAAGTTACCTTTTAGGTCCTATGAAGACCCATTCACCTCTTTAACATTTATCTGAGTAAATTAAGAACACAATAACACTTTAAAATACATGTACCCATGCCACATATTCTATAGGTCCACCTTAAGTGATAAAAACCATCACAACACCCTTCTACTAAATCTCAATTCACTCAAATAACATTTTGTGCACACAACCACCATGAATGAATACACAGTCACCTTATAAGCCTTTGATCATGCTAAATATGATTGTTTAGACCATATTAATCCAAACAAATGGTACTCATGGATTATACAACACTCTCTGATATTTATCTCATCTCAAAACATTGAAATACCATCAATAAAAACTCTAATACCCTTCTCAGGTTACTTGCACATCATGAATGAACACACAATCAACTTTGGATCTCAATAAATTTGACTATAAAAATATTTAGAACTTAAAATTTATATTTATATATTTGACTTGAAGTAATCTACAACTTTTCTTTTTAATACAATATCAAATTCTATATAGATCAAAATTTATGGCTTAAAAATCAAGCACGGGTCTTTCCTTCATTAAATTCAAATATTTAAATCCAAATAATCACAGTTAAACCTTGGTCACTTAAAACACATCTCATGATCTTTTCTCATCTCACCCAACTAACAATGTAAATATTATTTGGAATTAGCTTTAACTTTTACTCATAGTACTCCACTATCTAAATGTTAAAAATTGAACATGTTGACCTTATCTCATGATTTTTGGAAATTTTGACCACATATGCATCATTGATCTCTGTTGCATAGCTTGGTCTTTATCTTGCAACACTAACCATTATATATTACCTATACCTCCAAATATTATGAAACTTATCACCCTTGCATGCCTTGTGATCATTTTACTAATAATCCCTTACACTTGTGCCACATTGTAGTCTTGAATGCATTGTTGACTCTTTGACTTGTACCACACCATTGATCTCCATAAGTATAAATCATCACTCACTATTGATCTTCTATCAGATTAATGAGATTATGACACTTGTAACATATGTGTGAAACCTTTAACATGTTTAGTTCATATGCACCATTGATCTCAATATGTAATATTAAGAGCCACTATTGGATATTTTAGGCCAATGAACTTAGACTTCAACATGATTAAACATGATGGTCTCTAGCCCATCACAGTCTGCTAGAGAAACTTTGAAGCATTATAATTTGAGCTAGAAATCACTTCAAGACTCTAAATTTTCAAGTTAGATTCATGGAACTATAAAAAACATCTCCATGTAAAAATTTTACCATTATTGAATTTATTCATACCTAAATTAAATGCACAAACATACTGGTTCATACATATCTGGATGATGTGCAATGATGGTCTAGCTAAGTATGAGAACCTCTACAATCTATTCAGAAGGCCAAATTTGAATCTCAATAAATTTTGTTAGACTTAATCTAATGACCTAAAACTTAGACCATGGTAATTTGTAACTAATATGATCACACCCATATGACCAACCCCCTTGACTCATCCATACATGGCAATGGTGACATCAATAACCTACCTACTCATATTTTTTATCATAGAATCAACTATGCCAAGATGAACATAATGAAGAACCAAATGAATAACATGCACTTTCAAAATCTCTCCAATCATCCTTGACATCTGATAGGACCCTTCACACATTCTCAATACTTTAAACCCATCCATAATCATCCCAAAACTGAAGATTAACCAACCATACTATGACAAGCACACTACACACTTTGTCATTGATACTTAGACTATCAAGACACTCCATCCACTCACTTTGACACCTCTATGAAATCACTAAAAACTCTCCAAAAATATCCCCTTTTGTCATTGTTGTCAACAACCATCATATAACTCACCTTCCTTCTCTTTCTTTAATTACTCTGATAATAGGAATCCTCTCCCCTTTTGACATAATGAAAAAGTGGGAACAAACTAATCTTGAGGACCTAAAAATGCCACCAACAAGAGATAAACACCTTATAAATATGATACAAACTCCCCCTTTCCTTGAACCTACCTCTTCTTTACTTAACAAATTCCTCTTGTTACATGCCAACACTCTCTTCAACCAAGCACTACAACCAATGAAGAAAAAACACACAAACGCACTAAAAACTAATGTAACTCACCAAGAAACATCTAATAGGGACTCATCCTAATATCTTTGAGTCATTTCACCTCTTGATCATCTTTATATCTTCACACACCATGAAGAACCACCACACATGCTTACTAACCTTCTCTCTCAAGCCACCTCAAGAACCACCAAAATAATTTCATGCCACTATCCAAATAGGAAACATGCTCTAAACAAACTTGAGGACATACCTTAAAATACTCATGCCTTTCTCTTTTGGAAAAACTAAGTAGAAACATCAAATATTCATACTAGGCTTGTTTATACTCTTTATAGCCCTACCTAAAACTTGTAGAGCCTAAAAATTTTATTATACACATATTCAAGATCTGAAACTTCATATCTAGATAAATTTTATATGCCCCCTCAATCACACAAATTTTCATTACCTATCTCATCTTCTACAACATACTTACTTAACAAACTTAATAGCCAATGAGGCCTCCATCTTGACAAAAAATTGAATAATTTGAGAACCACAAACCTTCAAATCTATGTAAATATTTATTTGAAACCCTATTTTCCCATTCAATCTATTAAGAATCCTCATACCTCAACTCATAATGCAAACCACTATTCCAGGACAACCTAAAACTCTATAATATCAAAACAAATAGGGTTAACAAACATCCTTTTAGTCAAAACCCACCTCTGAAACTTATTTCACACCTAGAGACAACCATCACACACTTCTACACCAATATTTTATATTTCAAACCTTTTTGAACCCATACTTCTTATAACCCATTTTAGGCCTGCTTTCCCTTAAGCCAAAACTAAGAAATTTGAGAGCACTCAAAAATCTCCAATTTGACTTCAACATACCTTCAGACCATAAATTTAACTAGAAGATTATATAATAAGGTCAATATACCTTTGTATGAAAACTCTCAAATCCTCCTTTTCCACTAGGAAACCTTTAATATGACACTATAAACTACTCTAACTTTAGGATCAAAGTCCTTGAAAACACATTGAACACATATACTTACTTCTCCACAAGAAAGAGGTATCTTAAGAAACATAGATAGAGACACCCTACATCACATGGATCCTTATAAAAATGTGAAACTAGGAGTTCCCCATAACTCCTCATATTCCTTACCCTCCTTTGTCATTTGATACTAATAGTTCTTCTTCTTCTTAGGCTTAAGAGAAACAAATTGCTCATCCACTACAACATTATCCTTCTCTTCTTTGGCTTCCTTGACAATGCATGAAACACAAGTTCTTGGAGCATATCTTCAACTAAAACTTTCTCCTCTTTGAAATTAGACAACAATAACTCTTCATAATCATGAAAATCCTTCTTACTTGAAAATCATTCAAATACAACAAATAAACCATTAGATTGAGATCTTTCTTTCAGCTTCTCTTTGGCTTTGAATGGTATAACTAAATTAATTCTTGGATCATCCACCTTCATCTCCATTTAGACTGATATCATTCTTCCTTTTCACTCTTGAGACATATCCAAAACTGATTCATTTTCTATAGTATCAGAAGTTTGATCCTTGAACTTAATAAGACTAGCCTTCATTGCCCTAGGTCTTCACATCATGTTTTGACTTTTGATATGATTTCTAAGAGTCTCTCCCTTCTTTAGATGACTTTAGGGATTATCAAATTTACTAGGACAAAGTCTAGAAATATGACCTTTCTTAAAAAAAATGAAAAAAATAACATCATTCACACCCTTTTGATAGATTTAAACTATAATCAATCTTTGGCCAAAAACTCCTATCATAGCTCCATGAATGTCTATACCTGATTGGATTTCTTCTACAATCCTTCACTCTATGACAATACTTATTACATGTATAACAAAGACCATGTAATAAACTGGCATACCTTGAATCATTTGGTTTTTTGATAGACCTTCTTGTATTTATTTCAAAGCTTGCATTCTTCTTAGCTTTCTCAAACTTTACATATTCCTTTTCTAGCTTTTCCAACTTGTCTATGAATTGTTCATGCTCTACTCTCAAGGAATCAAGATTAGTCTTAAAATCATCATGATCAGCTTGATTTGAACTCACTTGGTAATGGTTTCTTTTAAATAATTCTTGATATATCTACATTATTCCTCTTTTGAGTTCATATTAGTCTTTATAACTCTTAATTGATCCTTAAAATCCTATATGGTCATCTTGTCTTATTTGACTATGACCTATTCATGCTCAACCTTTAGTGAAACAAGATTAGTCTTCAATTAAACACATTCATCTTATTTATCTATCATGCTTGAACTTGTAACCTCTAATTAAATTCTAATATCTTTGATGATCTCATTATCCTTCTTATCTTATTTAGCCATGTCATCCTTCAATTTACATGTTTGCTCTTCCATAGACTTAATCAATTCTTGATTTCTCTTTTCCTCTCTTATGGACTTGCATGATAAAATCCATTCAAGATACATGACTTGTGATTCAAGACTTCTTATCATATTACTTATTTTATGATTCCTCTTCTTTTGCTCTTTCAGTTCACCAAGTGTACTCATGAGCTTAGCTTCTAGATCAACTTCTTCTTCCTCATTATCATAGCTGACTACATCATCCCTAATGTTCTTTGAATAACTTTCCTTTTTACCCATATTATATCTTAGATCACCTTCAAGTGGTTAAAATTGTATAGAAGGTCCTTCTCTAATACCAATTGTTAGAGGTACAAGATGATTGATAGGGGTGAATCAGTCAACTAATCTTTCACTTTCATATCACTTATCATATATTCATTGACATTCATGAATCAACAAAACAAGCATATGTAACTAGATTACCATAAAATCAAAGAGACCATGTACAAAGCATGAATCAGAGAAGCACATCATAACATAGCATCTAATATGGGAAACCCTCATGGGGAATAAAACCCACTCTCAATCCTACAAACACATGGACTAATTGTCTTATAAGATGATCACAAACATGAGATTAGTCTAGTCCTTCTAAATAGAATTTAGTAAAAGACCTCTTTCACAAGGAGCACCTACCCTTGAGATGATCAAGTCCTTTGGATCAAATTTAGTGAAATGCCTATTTCACAAGGAGCACCTACCCCTAAGATTATCAAGTCCTTTTGAACACCTATTAAGTCCTTCTGACTTAGATGTTGATCACCCTCCCAACACCTATGAAATGAACATTTCATGATTACTAATTACCTACCAATCTGATGGAAATACAATGTATATCATCTCTCTTCAATTATGAACACTACACAATCCACACTTTGCTCTACCTCTCAAATCAACCACCAAGCTTACACAAACATCATATATCCTTCATTCATAGTCAATCCATCCAAAACATCCTTTTGGATCACTCTATAGCTCTTCACTCATCCTCATTATTCAAACCTATAATAAACACTATTCTAACATAAAAAATATGACCTATAAGTCATACAAATAGTCATAAACCTTATTTACAACCCATCCAATGGGCACCCACCCTTTCTTCTTTCCTTTGCTTTACAACTCTCACACATACCTCTTCTCACAAGTCTCACAAGTCTATCCAACAAGCCTAGAAACCATCACATTTTGTTTCACCTTTTATATAGTATTCATGATTATTATGATCATAGACTTTATTTTAATCAACAACACATGCCTTCATCCTTAAGGCATCTAACATGGGTCACCTTTAAGCATAACCCTTTTTCAAATAGGCCTAAGTCACCTTTTAGGTCCTATGAAGACACATTTACCTCTTTGACATTTCTTTGAGCAAACTAAGAACATAATAACACTTTAAAATACATGGACCCATGCCACATAATTTATAAGTCCACCTTAAGTGATAAAAACCATCACAATACCCTTCTATTAAATCTCGTTTCACTCAAACAACATTATGTGCACACAACCACCATGAATGAACACACAACCACCTTCTAAGCCTTTGATCATATTGAATATGATTGATCAAACCTTCATAATTGACATAGATGGTCCTCATGGAGTCTACAACACTATTTGATAGTTATCTCATCTTGAAACATATAAATACTATCAAGAATAACTCTATTACCCTTCTCTATTTACTTACAAAGTATGAATGAATACATATTCAAATTTCAAGCTCAATAACTTTGACTGTGCATACATTTAGACCTTAAAATTTACATTTTCAAATGTGCCTTGAATTCCTTTACAACTTTTATTTTTACTAAACATCAAATTTTATATAAATAAAAAATTATGGCTCAAAAACCAAGCACTACTCTTTTCTTTGTTAAATTCAAATAATCCAAATGGTGACAATTAAACCTCAGTCACCTAGAACACATCTCATGCTCTTCACTTAGCTCAGTCAACTTGCACCATCAATATTATTTAGAAGTAGCTTGAAATTCAAATCATAATTTTATACTATCCAAATATTAAACCTTGAACATCTTGACCTTATCTTGTGCTTTTTGGAAATTTTGACCACATATGCACCACCGATCTCTACTGAGTAGTGTGGTCTTTATCTTGTAGCACTCATCATTATATATTAATCAAAACTCCTAATATTATGACATTTGGCACCCTTTCATGCCTTCTAAGTACTTTACTGATAGTCCCTTGTGCTTGTGCCACTTGGCAGTCTCACAGACATTGTTGACTCTTGGACTTGTCCTACACTATTGATCTTCATAAGTATGAGCTGCCACTCATCATTGATATTTTGTTAGATTAATGAGCTTATGACACTTGTCACCTACATGTAAAACATTTAACATGTTGACTTTATATGCACCATTGATCTCAATATGTATGATTAAGTGTTCACCATTGGATCTTCTAGACCAATGAGATCAGACTTGAACGTGATTAAAATTGACAGTCTCTGGCCCATCACAGTCTATTAGAGTAGCTTTGAAGCATTATAACATGAGCTAGAAATCACTTCAAGACTCAAATTTTTTAAGGTAGCTTCTTGGTACTATATACAACATATCCATGTAAACCTTTGACCATTATTGAATTTATTCATACCTAAAATAAATGCACAAACATATTGGTTCATACATATTTGCATGACATATAGTGATGGTCTAGTTAAGTATGGGAACCTCTACAATCTACTTGGAAGGAAAAATTTAACCTTAGTAAATTTTTTTATACTTAATCACATGAACTAAAAATTATAACATATCAACTTGGGAATAATTTGATCGCACTCATATGACCAACTCCCCTTGACATATCCATACATGTCAATGGTGATGTCAACAAACTACCTACTCAAAAAAAATTATCACAGAACCAACCATGCCAAGATGAACATAATGAAGAATAAGATGAATAACATACACTTACACAAGCTCTCCAATCATCCTAGACCTTTGATAATACCCCTTACACATGTTAAATACTTTACACCCATCCCTAATCATGCCAAAATTGAAGATCAACCAAGCCTACTTCAAGCATACTAGGGCAAGCACACTGCACACTTTATCATTGATACTTAGACTATCAAAACACTTCATCAACTCACTTGGACACATCTATGACATCACTAGCAAATCTCCAACATTATTCTTGTTTTGGGATGCATCTTTTTCACTTCTCCACACCTTGGGGCCAATTTTACTCTTACTATTCTTAACCATTATGATCAAATCATGTAAACATTAGCTCATTTTTATTAAGCTTATCCATGAGTTAAGTTCACAATTATTATTCTTCTCTTTTTTGTGATCCCATCCACAATCTGCATGCCCTCTCAATGGAGAATCATGGGCCATTAATTATTTATTCATCTAATATGTTAATAACTTTTTCATTCTTTGAAAATTCATTACTTCAGTTGTGTCATGCAATGACTTCTAAAATAGGGGGAAAATGTAGACACTTAAAATCAGACACTTTTTGTGATTTTAATCATCCTAACCATCTCTATTTTTATTTAATTATAATTTATCATCACTATTCATGGTTTACTATTCACATATTTTTTAAGTTAGTTAGTCTAAATTAATTAACTAATCCTTAATAAAAAATTCCATGGATTTTGAATATTCATAATTTTTATAAATCCATAAATCAAATTAACCTCTACTCTCCAATTTTATAACCCACCTCCAATTCCATTGTCTTCCATAATTTTTTTCCACTAATTTAATAATCCACCTCATATTCCATTCAACTTCACTTACAAATTTTATATTATATCTTCCTCCCAAATGAATTTTATATTCATTTATGAGTCTTATATGTTCTCCACCCCATTTTTTAATTCAAGACTCCCATTTTGACTCATCCCTTGATTCTCATCTCAAGATGGACAGTTCACATTCATTTCAAAAGTATATAAATTTGAGGTTCTTCCTCCAATTTAGACAAGCTTATCCATTCTAAACTATACAAGAATAATTTTAGGAGCTTAAAATTTCCTCAACATTTTCATCATTATCATCATTTTAATCCACAATAATCAAGGTGAAAAAGGAGAGATGCTTCCCACTAGGAACTAGAATTGAAATAGACTTCTAATATCACAATCCAATCTCAAATCCTACTTCAATCATTTGGTAAGAAGATAAATCACAAGGTAATATGTATTTTTTTCTGGTTTGCATTCCTTATTTCAATTCATATTTACTCATCCCCATAAAAGGCTACTATATGTTTTGATAATATAATGTTTGTTTGATTTTTGATCATACAAGTTGGCTCTTCCTCTAGTATGTCAAATCCCTATCTACACACACCCACATTCATCTTAGGAGTACTTTAGCACTCTTAAACAATTTTAAAAGGTTCATTAATGATCTAATTTTCATATTTTTTCACCTAAATTTACCATGTTTGTGGTAGAATGTGGATTTGAAAAATCATCCTCTACATATTCATGGATTTGAATCTCTATTTAGAAAAACATTGTTAGAAACCATGAATTCATCTTTAAAATCATGAAATTGATTCTATTTGGACTCTGATCTATATGTTAATGAATTCAAATCTCTAAGTTGCAATATCATAGACTAAAAATATAAAATCATTATGTGTTATTTCTATGTTTTGATGTAGGTTTATAGAAATAGTGAAATCAAGGCATAAAGTTGTGAGATCATTGATAGAAACTGTGAAATCATGCTTTACATCTTTTTACATGTTTTAACTATTTCCTACATATCCATGAATTTGAAGACTAAATTAAATAAAATGTAGACATTAATTTTGAAATTATTCTTTTTTTTTCCTATTTTAAGGTTTTATTATGTAATAGCAAAATTGTAGCCATTAACTACAAAATTGTGCCTTGTATTTATGAAATTACTTTTCTCTGTTTCTATATTTTTCTATAATTTTTTGTAAAATCTTGAAATCATCATTTTGAGATATGAAATCATCATTTGGGAAAGTGAAATCATCATTTAGGTCAGAAAAACCATCATTTAGAGCTATGAAATCATCATTTGGAGCAGTGAAATCATCATTTTGAGTAGTAAAATCATGTGTTTGAATTTTTATGATTTTTGCTTCTCTATGTTTTTTATTTACCTATAATTTTGTATTTTAAACTTAACTGTGTAACTACAAAAACATTCTAGAAAGCATATTTTCATGGTTTTTTGAGCTAATTTTTAGGTTACCTTCACTATCTTGGCTTAAACAAAATTTTAACAAGTGTTTGTAGGTTTTATCAAGTAAGGAGAAACCATATTGCATCCCAACATGACATTTCACATTATCTTTTGGTGTTTTAAAAATCATTCCACATCTTTCTTTTGGTGTTTAAAAAACTTTTACAAAGAAATTTACTTTTTATCATTTCAAAGTTTCAAATAAAGGCCAAATTTCAATCATGTTTTCAATAGGTGATTAAAAATAATATTCACATTTAGACTAAGATATCTTGAGATCACTTTCCTTTTGTTTTATATTTTTTCAAAGAACTAGTTTAGTTTATTTTTAGTAATTCTTTGTACCTATGCTCTCACCCTATCCCCTTTAGGGAACTTGGGTGACCAAAAATATATTATTCTTCTTGTTTGTTTAATTTTACCTAAGGAAATATCATGTATTCTCTCTCCTTATTCCTAGGGACTTAGATGACTCATAAATGACCAATTTCTTCTTTTTTATTTTTATTTTTTGGCTTGTGAGCAAGAGTTCATCACTTCCATGTAATTTATTTAGGTAGGTGTTGACCTAGGGTTTCATCTTCCATCATAATTATAAACCTACTTATCTAGTGGGATATATAAATTGAACATAATATTCATTGGGATAGTGGTTGAAAATTTGACCTAACTAGTCAAATAGGGTCTCAGGTCATGCATCAGTCTAGACATTGCACTTCACTAAGTATTAAATGGTTAAAGTGATTATGAAAGGGGAAATATGTTTTCATAATAGGCTAGATGGTTTTAATCTAAGTGATGAGTATTTATTGTGCCCAAATTTTTTTAGGCACTTCTGGACCATATACAAAATCCAATCAATTTTTTTAGATTAATTAACCCCACTTGCTGTAAATTATCCCACCAATACCAAGTTACTTTGATGGTATAAGTTCCATGCCATATACTATTTATTTAGAGATATAGGGGGGATTAAAAATCTACCTACATATACTCTTATTTATTGGATTCACAATTAATTCCTTTCAAGAAGTGGTATATCGATAGAATTTTTGTGAATATTATTGACACCTTGTGTTAGTTATAAGATAGGATCATATGTTTATGTGCATTTTATTTTTATTCCAAAAATCATTCATTTAAAACAAGCAAATCTAAATACCAAAACACTTGATATTCACACCATTCACATTTATAAGTTTTATACCACCCAAATTTGGTGAGACCATTTGCCTTAGACCATAACTTGAAGAAGTCATTTGTGCTTAAATTTTCGAAATATGTTATTATGCTACCAAATTTAGTCTATTTCATTTCTCATTATAAAATCCAAGTCTTACAATCCAAATTCAAATTCCATCTTTTACAGTTCAGAACTAAAGATGATGGGTTTATGCTTGAGTCTTAGCTACAACTCGAACTTGAGTTATTTACCTTTTGTATTTAGATTATGAAACTTGGATTGATTTTTAGTTTGGTTTAAGGAACTTTTCCTAGACTGAGTTCCCTTTTTTTTCTAAGATCATATCTTTCCTTGATTCCAAGTTTATACTTAGAACAAGTGTGTCACTTTTTTAAAATCTAGATCTTTAAACTTAAGAGTTTTCCAAAATTTATGTGATTAGACCAAGTTTGTTTCATATGCTAAGATAAACTTCATTTGCCTAGTTTATTTTCCAATTTCATATACCTAGAGAACATTTGTTTTCAAATACCTAGCTAGAAGTTTCATATGCCAAGATCAAGTCCTCATGCCTAGACCAAGTTTGTTTTTGAAACCTAGTTAAATTTTTATATGCCAAGACCGATTCCAATTTGCCTAGATCAATTTTTCTTTCAAGACCTAGTTTTTAAAATAAATCTCATGTGCCTAGTTCTAGTCCTTAGTTTTTTGTACTTGGTTCAAATCTCACGGGACAAGTTACAAGATTCAAGTTTATTTTGACCATTTTCCAAGATAAAATCTAAGTTTTCCTTTTATTTACAATTTTTTCTAAAGACCTTAGAGTGTATGTGAAAAATTAGACCTAGTTTTAATTATTAAATTTCGAGAGATTGTTGTAAGCCAAGTTATGAAATTTTGAAAATTTAAACCAATCATTCTCAAAAGCAAGTAACATAGATTTAACCATGCCTCACTATACATGTAATGGAGCTATAGAATGCTTAATATTAGGACATTATCATGAGTGACCTATTTTTAAAGAGACCTATGTAGACGACATAGCCTATGAGATAGATTTATATCCCACATCTGCTACCCACAAAATAGAACATGGGCAATACCCATTATCACACTACCTTGATAACAAACCTAATTTAGGATAATAACAAGACCAAACTACCCAATATATTGTTAACATACCACCTAACATGGAACAAGTCTAATAACAATAGCCTTATTATGTGACCACACCATCTAATACCAGTTATGATCCATACCTATTTGATTGCCATCTCTTAGAGAATAGAGATCAAATTATTATTAGAGAACTAGAGGTAGGTTTTAAGTTCCCATCAGACTTCCCACATGAAATTATACCTATCTTGGTTAGAGCATCTAGTATAAATGCATAACCAAGAGAATGTTGTATTCATAAAAGGAAAACATCAAATTGTTGACCAATTAGGATAAATGTAGTAAGCATATCAAACATATATTAACTAAGCTAGAAATATAAATGCCATGACCATTTATAATACACCACTCATATATTTATCTCCCTCAACTAGGGTACAAACTAACTTATTGGGTTATTCCAATCCAAATACAAACCCATTTGTTAAAACTATGTATGTTGGAGACATGTTTAATGTACCTATAACCAATAAAGAATCCATATCTCCATCAGAAGACCCTTACCAGAATATAGTGGGTAACATGTAAGAGTATCCCAATCCTAACCAAGTCCAATTGAATAATTAAAAGAGTAATTCACAACATGTTCTTCCTACAAACGCCATGAGTAGTTCACAATAGTATGGGGTAGGAATGCCTAGTTCAAAAATGCAACATATGGCTACTCTACCTCCATAATTTTCTTCCTCAAACACATAACAGGGGGAAAGCAACCAAACATAGATAAATACTCCACCTCAATAGGTGGTGAACACTACTCCACACCAATCGGTGGTGACCAACATTCCATAGTAATAAATACAAACTAATGTGCCACCATAACAAGTGGTAAATCCTTTATCATAAATGTTGTGTAATCAAAAAGGTATCCTTATTAGGTAACAACTGATAGTTAGTCTATAATAAGTGCCTAAAATTCTAAAATGTCTAAAATGTCCCTTACATAGAACAAGGGACTAACATACAATGCCTTATACAACATACCTTTAGTCAATAATGGGTGACTTCCATATATCAGGTTTTGACTAGCCAATAGTAAGTTTCCTTCTAAACCCATGCCACACAATTCATTCCCTAAATCCATATAACTCCATTTAAGACATAGTTCCCTCCAAACCAAAGTTACACTTCTAATCCTAACCTAAATGTATAATAAAAACAAATACCACACCAATAGTATAACCCTAAATAGTGAATGCATATTCTTGTTTAAGAGACCAACCACACAAACATCCCTGAGTCCTCCATTCCTCCATTGTTCCTAGCTCAAGGTAATCTACCTTGGACTACCCAACCATAACCATCTAGACCATACACATTCTTAGCCCAAGAACTAAAATAAATGAATGATTCAATTATAGCTATTTAGACTATATATCAAGAAAATAAGTTTAAATTGAACAAGATATGCTCATACTCTTTCAATATGGAATATATTTAGATACCATTTCCTCCAAGTTTTGAGCCATCATATTAAAAAAACACAAAGGCAAAGATGACCTGAAGGAACATTTGAAGGAATTCTATGTTAGTTTATAACTGGTGGAATTTAACTATATCTATTTGCTTCTCCTCTTTCCATGTAAGCTAGCTAGACAATCCTTATAGTGGTTACTCTAACTTCTGAAGATCTTAGTGCCTGACTTTGATGACCTCTTAGAGAATTTTTTGCAACACTTATCTTATAATCTTCAACATGATGTTACTATGGTATATTTAGTCTAAGCTCAATAAAGATAAAGTGATATCTTTGAGTTATTTATTTAGAAGGAGAGTACTTAATAGCCATTTCACACACAATCTACTGGATAAATAGTTTGTTACAGTGTTTACCCATAATTTAAAAACTAATATATCATATCACTTAGAGATATAATGTGCCCACACTTTTGAGGAGATTATCAACACATGCCTACAAATTTAGAAATACTTTATCAATAAAGGAGTAAATAATTTATACACTCCTATCCAAAGCTAAAACTAGTACTAAGGCCCAAACCAAAGCTATAACTAGTACCAAGGCTAAAATTAGAATCAAAACCCAATTCAAATACAAGCTCTTATGCCATTCCAACCCAATAATTCTAAGAATATCAAAGTTTACAACTACAAAAATAACATTTTGGGTAATGGAGTTATCGAATCATGCCATGTTAAAATAGTGAAAACACCATCTAATCAACTAGCTTCACATATGCAACCAATTTCATAAATGCAAGTAATCTCACCTCCTCCTTTAAAAATTCCTCAACCAAGCTCAAGATCATATGTAAAGAGAATTTTTAGTGACTTAAGAGAGCCTATTGAATCTATGTTTTGAAAACTAGCTAATGCCAATATGATTAGTTGGCCCATTCCCAAACCATTACTTGAGGGTGTTAATTTACTTAATTAGTACAAAGAGCATGAATTTTGTGACTACCACTGAGTCAAAGGAAATTCCATATGTTGGTATGTGTAATTAAGACACCTCATTGAAAATATGTTATAAAATGGTGAAATTGAGTTGGATAATAGGGCCCATACTTCTAAACAAAACCTAAGCATTTATCAGAGCCCTTTTCCATGGCACAATGCCAATAACTAGAAACACCAATATGATCAGCACTAGCACAGACCACCACCACAACCATAAAAAAATAAAAATAAAAAAATAACAACAATAACAAAAATGATGATAACCATAACTACAACATAGTATTAACCAAGGTCAAAATGATAACCAAGGGGCTTATTATGCCATCACATATGAATAAAATAAGGTTGTATGACATTGTGGGTGGTCGTATAGAAATCATTACCATTAATCCAAGAAAAATAATGAATCTTTAATGGATAGTACCAAATAATTCCCAACTATCTCTTTATGTTAGTAATCCCCTATGGTTCATATGGGCATCCAAGATCACCAATACCTAAGACTTATCATCCCAATCCCTTCTTCTAGTTATATTGGTCTATTACCCAATCTAGATTATGTAATCATAACTTAGAAAACTAAAGTAACCATTATAGGTGCATATCCTTCCTTTATCAATGAGCCTATCTAATCACACATTCTAAGTAGATATAAGCCAATTACCTATGTTAAAGAGAAAATATATGAAATTATGGAACCTCTACTTTATTTCATATTTATTACATACATCTCCTATCCTACTTACCAAATGCCATTATGTATATTAGGATTATAAGATGTTTTAGTCCACGTGTTAGTCAAGAAAATATCTTATAAATAAGCATATAGACACTAAAACATCAATCCCACTCCCTCATGGGGTGTTGCAAATGAATTCTAAGAGTTATTTAAAGGAGTACTACCAAACCTTCCAAATAGCATTTATCATTATAAAAGTGGCCAAGAAGATTATTTCTCCCTAGATTTGGTGCTCCAAGTTTTTATCAATGATGAGTATCAAGGTTCTTCATCATTTATTAATGTACCAATGGCTTAGGCTCATGAGTTTGATCAATTTGTGTAAATTGGTGAAGCTTTATGGTAATAATTATGCATAATAAATTTATACAATTTAATCTCTCTTAATCAATGGTGAGGTCATATATTTATAACTTTTTGAAAATGTTTAAGATCATCCATGACTATCCATCTTGAGATCAAGATGTGTGGCTAAAAACTAATTCAATTTTTGAGGGACAAGCCATAAATGATCCCAAAAATATTTGGAAGAAAGGGGCATTAATTAGGCATGGGAAGGATTAATCTTTATGTTTATCCATTAATGGATTATGGATGCCACCTCATTGATGATGTCATGGGATAATGAAAATTTGAGGAATGAATTTCCAATTAATATATTTTCAATAACTTCCATGGATTTTTCACTTAGGCTCTTGATTTAGTTTAATTTGCTTAAGTGATTTTTCTTAATTTTCTATAATTATTTGGAAATATGTTGCATGTTTAATCAACCTAGTCAAAAATGTCATTTCATGAATTCATAATTAGACTGGAGTATTAATTAGGGAATTATAAATGAAAAATAACACATGCACATAACACGTGCTATTGAATTAGAAGAATTTAGTGGTCTAGAGCATTATTTTATGTGGTCTTAATTGAAATGAGAATGAATTGAGAAAATATAATAATTACATAAAATGCATTTCCCCATTTAGGGATACATTAGCCTAAATGAATACCTATACATGACAAGATCAAACTATTTAGCTTATTTTAGTGATTTTGGCACAGATTAAACATTTCCATAGAATGTTGCTTAGATTGACAATTGCATCACACTAGTGATAGGAATTGGATGTCTACATTTTGCCCCTATTTTAGAAGGTGTGGTGATATATTTAGTCAAAGTGATGTCTTTTCAAATAATGAAAAGGTCACGATAATAAGAAGGAATAAATTTTGTTCCTATTTTCCATATTTTAAGTTTTCATGAATTACAGAGAAATAGGTTTATGGAAATTCCCAAACATCATTTCGATGGCCCATGATGACTCAAGGGGAAGATCTAAAAATTTAAAATATTTGACAACTTGGTCCTCAATCAGAAGAAATTATAATCTTGTTAATTTCAATAAAGTTAGTTGAAAAATGGAGCAAGTAAAATAAAGAAGGAAAAATAGATTAGTAAGGCCAAAGTAGTAGCCTAAGAGAGATAAAATATAAAAACAATAGGCCTATGGGGTGAAAATTTTGAAAAAATTACTATATTTTGACCCTTGAGGGTAAAAACAAGTCATTTTTCACCCTAGCTATAGTAAATTTGGAGCTTTGATATTTACGTGTGAGTGAGCTAAGTAAGATGGCCAATATCCCACACCATTGACATCTTAGGGAATGCATGAGAGAGTACTAGATACCACCATGGATCAAAGCATCTATAGGCATTTTTTGGGTTTTTAAATTTGTCATTTAATGCTTTTATTATGTGTAGAAAGTGGTAGTTGGGGTGATCCTACCATTTTTCCAAGTGGAAAACAATGAGTTGCCCATGAAAATGGTGAAAACACCATGAGATTAGTGATATTATTGACCATTCAGTGGGATCATGGGTCAAAATGTTTAGATTGCTATTAAAATGGAAAACTCATGTTTTTACATGAATTTTATCCTGGTACATGGCATTTTTTCCATTATTAACAAGATCACCTTGCTAAATGGTGGGTTCATTATAAATAGTGTGAATATCCTATGAAATAGTGAGAATGTCCTAACAAATGATGGGATTTCAAAAATAATGATGAGAATTCCATAATAAAGTAGAATGGGGCCTATAAGAGTTTAAGCCAAGCCAAAAATTAGAATAATATAGATAGAGGCACATAGAGTTTTAGTCTTGGCCTCAAAATTGAAAGAAAATGATTTAGGAAGTTAATTGATGTGATCCCCACATTTTGATTTTTAGGAATGAGTATTAGTTATCACATTTTAGGAGTGATGATCTTGAGTTATATAACAACAAGGGATCATGATAGATAAGTTCATCAATGTCTTAGTTTTAGTGGACCTATATCACTTGGCATTCTTGTCAGTGATTCATGAAGATAGAGCATACTTATCAATGCTAATACATAGATGAAACTTTGAGACTTTCACTTTTCATCTCTTGACTAGGTAGGTGATATTGATATTAGAGGATGTACACTAGATTCTATAGGTACCCATGTGAGAACCTAAAATTACTTGGATGGGGTCAGGGAGATAGGGTGTACTGGATGACTTATTTGGGATAGTGGAGTAGGAAATTGTGGATGAGTGCATTGATGTAGATGCACTAAAGGACTTGGATTGTCCCTTGAAAGGTGGATAAAGATAGGGGATAGTTCCCCTAAAGGTAGTGGTTTTAATAACTCTTGTTGGCAACCTTCTACTTCCTAATAAGAGTGGGTGATACTTTCCCTTGGGGTTGATTGGTGTAGTATAGTATATTTTTTATTATCTAATGTAGTTTTCCTAGGGACATATGATTCTAACACAATTATATAGGTATCTACACATGATTGTGTACATGGAAGGGTGAAATATAGGGCATAACACACTACTACAAGTATGGGCTTTGGAAGACATTGTAATCACACATCTAGTGGGGCTAAGGTTTTAGAGGGGACTAGAAGATCCTATGGTTGAACATGGTACCCAATAAGACTAGGGATGCAAGGATATTTGGGGGACCTACCTTATTACAATCGAGTGATCAATGAGATGGAGGATGGGGATTTCATTTGGCAGCCCTACATAGGGACATAGTTCATACAGGTAGATGAGTTATTTATGATCAGATACATGATCACACCATGCTATATCATAGGGAAACATGAATACAATATGAAGAGATACATGTTAGATCATGGCTAGTGGTAGTTTGGTAAGTAGTAGGGCATCTTAGAGAGTCCTCATTATTTATCCCATGTGATCAAGGAGATCAAGGGGTGGGGACCACTAGTGCCTAGGGTAGAGGTAGTCATTGATTATAAAAGAGTGGTACATGTGATGTGGAGCTACATTGACATAGTGCCAGATGTAGGGTTGATGAATGTATATGTCACCAAGTGGTTAGGAGTGTGACCCATTAGATTAAATAAGCCATTACCCTATTAGCCAATTTTGATATAATGATGGGTGAGGATGAGGAGGGATTAAGGATAGGCCCCAAAATAGTATTAAATCTAGATTCTAGTATATCCATCCATTCCATTTATGATTTCACTATAAGTTATATAGCTATAGAGGGAACATGATCCAAAAGAGGATGTGGAGATGGTCAAACTAGATGACCAAGATGAGGATATAGGGGATGCCCCATGTATAGGGATAGGGTCTATAGAGGCAAGTCCCTTCTAGATAGGTACAAGGATAGGGACAAAGATAGGAGGGTCAAGGCCCTCAGGCATAGGGAGGTTTGTAGAGGACTAGGTATTAATTGACAGGATCTAAAAGGTGATATATGTATGCTTTTTAGAGATATCAAGATTATAGAGCACCATGGATGGGTTACAAGCATAGTTGGCTACTACATATGGAGAGACCATGAGGATAAAGAGTTTGATTATAGTTAAGGACATAGATATTATGGTTCTTATGGGATAGGTGGCACAGCTAGTAGGGGTTCATGTTCGATTAGCCACATGAGATGTAGAGTATGTGATAATATGTGGCGAGCATATTTTTTTGAATGGATATGAAGAGGTTGACTCAAGAGAGATGAGGCATATAGAATTAGGGTAAATATAGGAGAAATTTCAATGAGATCCTTGGATGATGTGATTAAGGCCAAGGATGATGCCTTGTACATGAAGGACAATGTCTTACATGCCAAAAATGAGATTGACTACTAGAGGTGGGCATATAATGTAGTGGTTCTTATGGATCATAGAGTCTCTTCTTATAGGGATTATATGAGGTTATAGTGGAATATTCAAACTACCAAGTCCAAACATGAGATAGAGTTAGAGCAGTTCATGATTCATACAGCTATACAGTGGGTTGTCATGGGGCCTCCACCACCACAATTACTAGCAGCTACTATATCCAAGATATGTTAGGGTCTTCATCAAAGTCCTCCCAAGGATGAGTAGGATGAGAGATAAGTGTACTAACTCTACCCTTTTTTATGTACTTATGAGATGTATAGATACTCTTGTGATGTATAGAAACATGTTATATATACCTATGTGTGTGTGTGTGTGTGTGTGACACTCAATTTTGGCATCCTTCTACTTGTATATAAACTATTAATATTATTTTATTGTCTCATGATGTGTTCATTGATATTGTTCTTATTATGGTATGCTTTTACATGCTTGTTTTAGGAGATGCACATCCTTAGTTAACATATGGATGTTGATGTTTTTTTTTTTCATTTATGTATGACTAGATGATTGGATATAATTTAGGATATGCACATCCCAAACTAATCATATAAATAGTCAATTAGAGTCAAATTTTATGTCAAGAGATTTAAATTTTTCATAGATTCTCATGTTATGGATGGCGCATTCAAAAATTATCTTTGGAGCTTTATTAACTTTTGGATTTGGAATGCTTGGTGTGTACTATAACAAATTGAAATTATGCATCATAAATATGAGTAACTTACAATAACGTTATATTTCTATTACAACTAGTCAGTTCAAATGTGAATATTTATAACTAAGAATAATTATAAAAATATTTAAAAAATTAGAGTTACAATTATTTATGTTTAAACCAAAAACAAAGAGAAAAATAACAATACAAAAATTTAACCTAACTTAACATCAAGATATGAACAATCAAGATTTAATTAGGAACCATAATGTATAAAAACCAAAGGAATAAAACATTATTAAACAACTTGAATTAAATATATGAATAATCAAGATCCATGTGCATTAACAAAATGTACTTGTAAAACAAACAAATAATAAAATAAGTCAAACACAATTCTAAACAAATCGAGCCTAGATGAAAACTAGACTAAAAGTGATTATAAAATGGACTCAAACACAAAAGAACAAAGCAACCTAAATAACAAGAACAAATAAAAAATATATATATAAAAATAGAGGTACAACAAAACACCAAGAAACAAAGAACAAACGACCAATAAAATGAATGAAAAATAAAATAATAATAACCCAATAAAATAACAATGAGAACACAATAAAACACCAACATACAAAACAAAAACATAATCTGATGCAAATACAAACTAATGAACAAAAAAAACACCAATAAAAATAAATTAAGACATAAAAAATCATTAAAAAACAACAATAATAATCAAATAAATACACACACAAACAAGGGTTAACCATAATGTTAGTGAAAACAAAAAAAATTATTCATGTACATGTAATAGAGATGTTATGTGTTGTGATTGGGTGACCCCTAAGCTAGGAAATAATGACACAAATATAATGAGACAAGAAAAGGAAATGAATTTACCCCCAATTGATTGGGTAACAACAACAAAATGGGGGAAAATATAAGAAAGGGAAAGGGTGGTCGAACCCACTCTAGATGCACAAGGCAAGTGGATGTTGCCTACATAGTTCCATGGATGCTAGATCAAACATGAACTTCAAGCCAAATGTACTTATCCAAGGATATGAGATAGAATAATATTAATGATAAGAAATAATGATTATATTTTTAGAGGAAAAGGGAATAGAATCACAAAATGATGAATGTATTCAAATGATTTCTTACAAAATGACAGGAACATAAAATAAGAATAAACAATGTTTTTTTTTTCTATCAACTTGTAAAGTTTTTTATGCTTTTAGGATAATAAATAGAAATGAAATACTTATAAGATTTTCCATGGAAATAAATAACTAAGGATATGCACTTACCTAAGTAAAATTTAAAATAATAGTTAAATCAGTTGTAATGGGGATCATAGATATAAATAATGGCACAGGGAACTAGCAAACCAAGGAGATGCACTTCTAGGGGTAGGAGTTCCAACAATAGATAAAACCAATTAAAATGACCCATTTTGATCTTTTCAAGGTAATAATTCCTACCAAACAACATCAAAATAATAACATAATAGTATGTAATGTTGGATAAATCAGAAGAACCATTCAACAATCAAAAACCATGTGTTGATACATCCTTGTTCACATGTTTGTAAGAAGAAGATGCAAAATGTTGTTTATGATAAAATAATTTATAGAATAGGCACTGAGTATGTCTAGAATGCTTATGAATCATAATTAGGATCAATATTGGTTAATGAATAGAACTATCTAGGCTACAATGGTCTAGGGTATGAATAGAATATTGTTTTAAGTAGAATAGTCTAGGGTAATATTGGTCCAGAATGTGATAAAAATGAGTATGATGGAATATAAATGACCCCAAATACCAAAAATCTAGGGATAACATGGTATTGATTATTAAAATAATATGGTTAATTTTAGAATGGTCTAAGGTAGGTTGAGATAGAATAAAAATGCTCCAAGATAGGATGGTCTAGGATATAATAATCAGATAAAATGACTTTGGTATAAGTTATCCCCAAGTAAAGGGCATTGTAGGAAATAATTAAAAAGTTTTTCAGGCATAGAATCACTTGAGATGTATAATATTCATGGGTTCTATGAGTTTTATACCATTAGGAGTATCTAGTCGGTATGCCCTTGATTTATAATTTATTATGATGACATATGGGCCTAGACAATTGAGTTGAAACTTAGCCTTTTTTGTCCATTTAGCATTAGTGTTCTTTTGATTATATTTTAAGACCAAATCACCAATTTCAAACTCCCTAGGGAGATTTTTCTTGTTATATATTATATGTAATCTATTATGATATGCTTGCAAGTTATTCAGGGCAACCAAATGCTTGCCATCAAGGAGTTATAGCTCTTGCAAGCTGGAAACTCTATAATCCTCATCCTCTTCAATATTCTCCAAGGATACTCATAACAAAATAAAATTTATCTCAATTAGTATATTAGATTCTATGCCTTAAATAAGGGAGTATGGAGTAGATCTTGTAGGGGTTTGATGACTAGTACATTAAGCCAAAAGGGCAGGAAAATTTTGCAAGTGTCAATTGCATCCAACATCATTGATAATATTATTTAGGATTGAAACAATGGTTTTTTTTATGCCTCAGATTGACTGTTGCCTTGTGGGTTGTATGGTGTGGATTTTTATGCTTGATTTTGAATTTTTCAAAAAGAGCCTTAACATCTTGGTTTACAAATGATCTTCCATTATCAGATATAATACATGTTGGGATACTATATCGATAGATGATATGGTAATCGATAAAATTAAAAGTCTATTTCTTGATGATGTAAGTGAGAGGAATGGCCTCGATCCACTTAGTAAAATACTCAATAGTATTGAGAATATTCTTAAGGCCATCAAAAGATGTTGGGTTGATTTTTTAGATGAGATTGAGGCCCCATGTAGAAAATGGCGATGGCATAGTAATCAAATTTAATGGAAAAGAAGGTGTCTGTATAAAATTACCATGTTTTTGGTAAGAAACACACTTCCTAATGTGATTACAAGTATCTATTTCCATCTTGGGCCAGTAGTAACCTATTCTAAGGAGCTTTTTGGCTAAGACTACATTATTGGTGTGGGACCCACACATTCCTTCATGAACTTCTTTAAGTTCTAACTTGGATTCTCTTAAAGATAAATAATGAAGTAGTATTCCATCATAGCCTTTATGATAATGTGTGTTTACATGGAGGGTATAATGAGTTATGTGATGAAGTAAAATTTTATGTCAGTTATTGGAAAGGTTATGTGTAAAAATGTGGTCATGAAAATAATTATAAATGTCTTGAAACCAAGGTAGTTTAGGTGGGGGAATGAGACTAGCAATGGTGCATACCCTCTTTGAATATGGTAGTACATGAGTAATATATATAATATTTTCAATGAGAAATTGATACTCTTTATCATTATTGGTAATTTCTATCATGGACCTGATTATCGCCATTACATCAATTAATTTGTTATTAGCCCATGGTACTTGTTCAAATTGTAGAGATTTGAAATGGGTCCTATGATTATCCATAATATACTTATAAGGTACAATTTTATCATCTCTAGTATGATACTGATCTATAGTTTGATTTATAATCAATTTGGAATCCCATAGACCATTAAGTGTTGGATATCAAACTATACTACAAGGTGAAGTCCAGTAATAAGGGCTTCATATTTGGCCATATTATTGGTACAATGAAAATTAATATAAATGACTTGGAAATTAGATCCCCTTGTGGTGTAATTAACAAAATAATATCCTTAGATCTATGGGATGTAAAGGAGCCATTGAAGTATAATTTTTATTGTTCAGGTTCATGTATTACTTTTAGTATCATAATAGAATCATCTAGAAAATCAAATTTGAGTGGTTGAGTGTCTATAATAGGGTCTTATACAAGTTAATCTATAATGACCTATCTCTTGATAGCTTTTTTATCTTGGTATTCAACATCAAATTCAATTAAGAGCATGACCCATTTGGCCATCCGACCTATGAGAGTTACTTTGGATAATAAATATTTTAGGGGGTCTACTTTAGCAATTACAATAGTTTTATTTTTTAGCATATAGTGTCATAAATTTTGGGCGGTTAACACCTTTGATAAACATGCCTTATCAATAGGCTTATAATTATGCTAATAAGACACAAGTGTGTAGATCAGATAGTAAACTGTATGTTCCTTCCTTGATCATCATGCTAGGCAAGAGTGCCCCTAGTGCATGTTTATTGGCTAAAATATAAAGAAGTAATGGTTGTCTAGGTGATGGCAGTCTCAAAATTAGAAGATTATCCAAGTATGTTATGAGATTTATAAATCATAATTGACACTAATTATCCCATTGAAATGTGACCCCCTTCTTCAATAGGTGTGTAAACAAGTGGCACTTATCTACCAGTTATGAAATGAACTTGTGATAGATTGGATATTTCCATGAAGGCTATGGAGCTGTTTGAGATTAGAAGGTGGAGGTATTTCCACAATGGCCTTAACCTTGGTAGGATCCACTTCAATCCCTCTTTGTGACACAATTAGTCCTAGAAATTTTCTAGAAGTTACACCAAAGACACACTTCTTAGGATTCAAACAAACATTTTACTCATGAAGTCCCTCACTGATCCTTTGTAGAACATTAGGATGTCCATCACATGTTCTTGATTTAGCTATGATGTCTTCAACATAATCCTAAAAAATATTATGCATCATGTCATGAAAGATGACAGTAATATCACATTGATAGTTGGGCCTAGCATTCTTTATCCCAAATGCCATGACTTGATAACAAAATGTTCCCCATGGAGTGGTGAATGTGGTTTTATGTTGACCCATTGGAGCTATTTTGGTATGATTATATCCTGAGAATCCATCCATGATAGACAACATATCATACCCAATAGTATAATTAATAATCATATCAATATTAAGTAGAGGAAAATCATATTTGGGACATGCCTTATTGATATCTATAAAATCAATAGAAATGTGTATAGCTTGTGGTTTTTTACTTACTGAGACTATCTTTGATATCCATTCAGAATAGTCCAATGGTCCAATGAAGCATGCTCCTAATGAATTCTCCACTAATGATTTTACTAGAAGAGTGATTTTTGGATGCATCTTTCTTAATTTTATTTGACTGGCTTAGAATATAGATGGACAACAAGTCAATGCATAACCAACTTAGGGTCTAATCCTGGCATGTTGAAATAAGCCCATGCAAAGATATCAATGAAATCCCTTAGGATGGTGATAATGTGGTCACACTCTTCATTAGTAAGGAAGGCTCCAAGATAAATAATTGATGATGTGTTGCTGCTCCCAAGTCTTCTCAGAGGGCTATATATTAGACTCTCTCTTATTGTTATAGAGAGATCTCACTAGGTTATCAAAAATTAAACTCTGCCTAAATTGAAAGGCATTACTGAGACTTTGAGCTCAGATTGTTGATCATATTTTGTTATTTGAATAAGAAAATAAGTGACCTTTTAGACTTTATGCCAAAATAGCTTGGTTGTTGGAGAAATTGTTCTTATGTCTGTTTCCTTAATACATTTTATGTCCACTTAATGAAATACGCAGAATTACTGAAAGTAATCAAGAAGGCATCCTGAAGCCAACTGTGGAGAGACTTTGTGCTGCTGTAATCATCTTTAGTTTGTCTATTTTTCTATTTTTATGTAAAGGATCTTGAGATGAATTTGTGCCCTCATTATCCTTTGTATTTCACTCTTTAGCAGTTGAGGTGGAGACTTTGTGCTACATTTCATCCTGCCATGTTATTGCACCCTATTACAGTTATTTGTTACCACCAAAAAGGTTCCTTTTGTCTACCGAACAACACTTCTGAAAGAAGAGGAGTGCCTTCTATCATTTCATCAAGATTTCTCCTTTGATTTGTGAACATCATCTCTAAAAAAAGAGAGATGGATGGTGTTATCCTACCGTTGAGTGTTATTTTTAGCTTATTTATAGTAGATTAACATATATATACAGTATCTTATACTTATAAGGAACCTCCCCTTGATGAGAGGAGAGATTAGTCCCCTTTTAATGTGGTAAACCTACACATTTAGCTGACCAATTTTGCTCATTAGTATGCTGATTGACAAAATATTTACCCAATAGTTTTTGGTGACTCCGCTGGGGACACAGTAATTTTGTGCAATTTGAAACCTCAAGCTTCAAATTGAAACATCACCTGTGTCTTACCCATTATCTTTATAGCCTTATCTATTATATATTCTAGCAACTCTATTCCACTTCTTACCCATTATCATTATATCCTTACCATCTTTATCCATTCCTATTATATAATCTGGTCTGTAAACTAGATCTGCTGGGATAGAACGCGCGGTTTGAAGCCTCAAGCTTCAAGATGAAGCAGAGCTAGTTCTTTCCCATTTTTGTTCTACAATTTGGAAGATCCATAATATATTCAAAGCCAAAGGGCTAAATGTATTGTTGACCCTATATTTGAGTTGGTATAATAAGGTAATTTTGATCTGTTTCCTTCACCATCTCACCTCCAATGAACTGAGAGCTTTCCCCCTACTAAAGTCAAGTCTCCATTACCAAGCAAAGCATCCAATTTTGTTGTTAATAAAGTTTTGCCAATACTTACCCCTCTAAGATTTATTCCCCCTTTTCATAGTCATATAATGGTAACTCAAGGCCCCTACGGTAACTCTTTTGGTCCACTCAATTTAACTCCACTTTTACATGAGTTACCACGTATTTCAAGGAAAAATTTCTCCAAGTTCTATGGTGATGGGAAGGTTCATTTTGATGAACATATTACAACATTTAGCATATCCTGTAGTGTAATAGGCATGGAATTTGAGGATGTGGCAGTTAGGCTATTTGTAGAGACATTACAAGGTGCTATTATAAATTGGTTCCACCACCTACATGCTCAGTTAGTAACTGATTGGAACACCTTCAAAGCCAAGTTTGAAGCTAGATTCAAACCTACAAAAGATGTAAATGCCCTTATGGCCTAGCTCACACAAATGAAGAAGGAGCCTCATGAACCAATGAGAGATTTCATAGCCAAATTTGACAAGTTGAGGAACAGGATCCCTGCAATTGGTCGACCTACAACTGAGAATCTCAAATGTTTCTTCATCAACTCTTAGCTACCCGAAGTAAGTTTTTTGCTGAGATGTGCTAGCTAAATAGACCTTACTATAGCTCAAGATTTGGCCATTAAGGTAGACGATGACCTTATCTTAGCTGGAAAGATAAGGAGAGATCCTAATAGAAATAGACCCTCATCATCTTCTGAATATCCATCTACAGGTACCACTGATCCAATGGTGTAGAAGTTGGCAAATGAGTTGCTTTCTCTCAAAAATAAAATGGCACAAGGAATGTCTTCTACTCCATATAGAGATATGCCAAGGAGGACATTTTCAAAACATTCATACCAAGGCAATGCTGTTAGGAATCAAGGGTAGCTAAATCATCTTCCTCCCCCATAGGGGAAACTTACCATTGAAGCACCCTAAGCCAATTCAATAGTGGGATATCTTGAAGAAGATTTGGATTTCTCTTTCTAGCCTGAATTAAACCAAGAAAATGATGTTGATATTCTTACAGAAGGCCAAGAAGAATTAGCTGGCAACTCCAACATTATTTTCTTAAACTACCAGAATGAACCCAGAAATAAAGGATAAGTATTTGATGGATCATATGCAGAGTTTACCAAGTCACAAAAATAGCCAACTCAAAAAGTTGATAAGGGGAAATGGAAGAGAATTCTCAACCTGTAGGGAACCACCCTGCCTTTCCAACCAAAGGACCAGGTGATCACCAAAAAGGTAAATACATCAAGTTCACCTTCACCTTCAATTTCAATTTTACAAATCAATCCTCCCCCCTAAAAACTAGAAGGTTGAATTGCCTTCCTCTATTCCTAGTCCAATTCATTCATTTGACATAATTGATCATGTCAAGAAGACCAAAATACAAATGACTAAGTTTGAATATTTACAATCCAATCTTGAGTAGCTAGATAGGTTAGTTGAGTGTGTGAAGAATAAGGACATCCCTGTAGAATAAGATATTAAGAAAGTAACTCATGATCCCCTAAGGAACATGTCCATCCCAAACAATTTCATCATTACTCCTCCTACTGCCCCTAGGAAAATAGAACCTTTTTATGTTTCCCTATTGATAAATGGTCACAAGCTGAGGAATTGCATCATAGACTCAGGTGCATCTGATAATGTCATACCTGTCAAAGTGGTAGAATCTATTCAACTCACATTGACCAAGACCTTTGGCAGATGCTTCTCCATGGAGAACAAATAAGTGCCATTGCTGGGACAAATCAAAGTTGCCCAATTTGCATTTGTGGCCTTTCCAAAAAAGAGAATCAAGATGACTATCCTGGTGGTCAATGTTCCATCATCATATGGCATTCTTCTGAGGCAAAATTTCTACAAAGATGTTGGTGGAGAATTGAGCATGGACCTATCTGAAGTGAGGATCCCTATCAAAGTCATCATGTAGAGGCTGCTCCCTAAAAAGGAAGCAAAATACATGGTCACTCAAACATCAACACCTGAAGCTCAAATTTTGTTTGAATCTTTAGGCATGGGTAATTACTTTTTATCCATAGAATAAGTTCATGAGGTGCTTGATAAAGTCCCTGAATGTGATCCAAAGTTTGACTCAGACCATACATCAAAAAAATTGGTAGGTTTCAGTATAAATAGAGAAGGATATTCCCTCTCTAATGAAAGAAAATATAAAGAAAAATTAGTGTCTGATGAGGTATGGATTTTGAAATTTGATGGTAGTTGTTCCTCTAACAATTTAGGAGCCATAATTGTGTTGATATCTCCTCAAAGAGATATTTTCCCCTACTCATATAAGTTATAGTTTAGCAACACCAATAACATAGCTAAGTATGAATCTCTATTGCTTGGATTGAAGGTAGCTTGAGATAGGGGTGTCAAACTCCTTCATTCCAAAGGAGATGCTAAATTGGTGGTTTGTCAAGTAAGGAACTTGTATCAAACCAAAAATAAGAGATTTTTCCACTACTGCAATCTAGTCTAGGATCAAATTGAAAGCTTTAATATTTTCAACATCTCTGCCATATCTAAGGAAGTCAATGACCAAGCTGATGCACTTGTTGTTTTAACAACTCTCCTAGTTCCTCACTTAGACTTCAAAGAAGATAGGTACACCATTAAACTAGTTTTTTGACCAAGTGTGCCTAACAATGCTGATCATTTGCAAGTATTCAATGATGATCACCAAATCATTGCCTTCTTAGAACAAAAAGACACCTTTAAATAGCTACATTTTGAAGGTAGTAAACCTCAAAAGTGTGAACTAGCTCATGAATCAAATACAGATGCAAATGAGGAGTTTCTATAACTGAAACAGAATAAGATTCCCAAAGGCCTAGTTTCCCTTGAGAAGCTATTTGACAAACATGTTAAATTCATCAAACAACAGCAAACAAATTCAAGCTCCTCTCATAAATTTGATTAAGTAAATTTGGGGACTAGGGAAGGTCTTAAGATGGTTAACATAGGTAAATGTTGCATTCCTAATAAAAGATTCAAGTTTACTACTTTGCTCAGCCAATACATGGGTGTCTTAACATACTCTTATGATGACCTGAAGTCTCTTAGGCCTAATAAAATCCACCATGACATTCCTCTCAAGGCTGACTCAGTGCCTTACAAGTGAAAATCCTGGTAGTATAATCCAAAGATAGCAGGTACTATTCTCTCTAAGATACAAAAAATGTTGAATGCTAGAATCATTTTTCCAATCCATCATTCCACATGGATTGCCAACATAGTCCCTATAAGGAAGAAGAATGGCAAAATTTATATCTATGTTGACTTCAGGAATCTAAATCAATCATGTTTAAAGGATAACTACCCTTTACCCATCATGGATCAAGTGCTTCAGATAGTGACTAGTTCAGAGATGTTATCAATGCTAGATGGCTTCTCAAGATACAATCAAGTTGAACTTAGTGAAGTAGACCAACACAAGACTACCTTCACCACACCTTGGGGCACGTTTGCATATAGAAGGATGCCTTTTAGCTTGATAAATGTTGGTGCCACCTTTCAGAGAGTAATGAACCTTACTTTCAAAGATGAAATGGGTAAGTTCATTGTAGTTTATTTTGATGACTTGACCATTTTTTCTAAATGTCACCCGGATCATATATGCCACTTGCAACAAGTGTTGGAGAGATATCGCTAAAATAACATTTTTTTAAACCCTAAGAAGTCAATTTTTGGAGTAACAAAGGGAAAAATTATCATACACATTGTGTCTAAAGGAGGTATAAAGATTGATTCAAATAGAGTCAAGTCCATCTAAGAGCTTACCTTGCCTATAAGTAAGACTATTGTTCACTCTTTCTTTGAAAAGGTGAATTTCTTGCAAAGGTTCATCCTTGAGTTTGTTGAGAAGACTCAACACATGTGAACGAGATGAAGGGAAAGGCCACCTTCAGTTGGACTGAAGAAGGCAACTCAGGATTTGAGGATATCAAGACTGCCATTGCCCACAACCCAACTCTAGTTTGTCTAGACTACAATAAAGAGTTCACCATATATATTTATGCTTCTGAACAAATGCTTTCAGCAATTCTGGTTCAATAGAATAAAGAAGGTATAGAATCTTCCATTTCTTTCATGAGCTACCCTTTGAAAGCTCATGAACTAAAGTACTCAAACATGGAGAAGCATGCTTATGCAGTGGTGAAGGTAGCCAAACATTTCTTTTATGTCCTGAATTCACACGCTACTACCTTAGTTCCTAACACCACACTCAAATCCATATTAACTCAACAAGAGTTTGGGATGAAAAGAGGCAATTAGATTGTAAAGATCCAAGAGTTTGATCTAGACATCAAGCCAACAAAGCTGGTATGAGAAAAAGGTCTATGCCAATTAATTGTTGATAACAAACTAGAAGAAACAGAGCATGAAGAAGTAGAGGTGAAAGACACACTGATAGTCCTCTTTGTCTCCACCACAAATGAGTGATATTCAGGTGTTGCTCATTTCTTTACTTATGGTGAGTATCCTACTCACTTATCTTACAAATAAATGAGGAATATCAAGTTGAAAGCTACCAATTTTGTCATTTGGGACAATGGCCTATACAAGAGGAGTCTTGATGGAGTGTTCCTTCGCTGTGTGGACAAAGAGCAGCAAAGCCAACTTTTAAAATTCTTCCACTATCTAGCCTATGGAGGACATTTCTCTACTCCTGTGACTACCCATAAAATTCTATGAGCTAGGTATTACTGGCCAACTCTTTTCCAAGATGCATATAAGTGGGTAAAGAAATGTGAACTCTGCCAGCAATTTGTTGGAAGACCCAAGTTAGTTGTTCTACCTCTCAAGCTAGTGGTCATAGAGGAACCATTCCAGCAATGAGGAATTGATTTTATTGGAGCTGTAAACCCATCTTCAAGTACTGGACATGATTATGTCCTTATAGTAACTGACTACTTCACCAAGTGGGTGGAATCCATCCCAACCAAGTATGTTACTTTAGAAGTAGTGTGCAATTTCCTCAAAGATAATGTCATTTCCATATTTGGGGTCCCAACCAAGATTGTTATTGATAATGCAACTTGTTTCACTTCCCAAGAGATTACATGATTCTATTTCTTCTATGAGATTACTCTCTCCCACTCTTCTGATTACATTCCACAAGGGAATGGACAAGCTAAATCAAGCAATAAAAACCTAGTGACTATCATCAAAAAGCTGGTGGATGACAACCAAAGGACATGGCATAAAGCATTGGTTAATGCTTTATGGGTAGACAAAATTACACCAAAGAGGGAAATTTGTATGTCTCCTTTCCAAATTTTTTATGGTATCAATGCTGAGATACCAATCACCTTGGAATTTCCAGCATTAAAATTGGCTAAGGCAATTGAAGATCAGACATATGAAAGCCCCCTTGATAAGAGGATCGTGTGCTTGATTGAGTTGGATGAATAGATAACTATGGTGGTGGACTGAATCGCTGCCCATCAAAGCTTGGTGAAGAAGCTCTTTGACTGAAAGGCAAAAAACCATGATTTCTAGGTTGGAGATCAAGTTCTGCTATGGGACAAGAGAAGAGAACCAAAGGGGATGCATGGGAATTTTGACTCCCTTTAGAGGGGCCCATTTACTATTCATCAGCTCAATGGTGAAAATAGTTTTTAACTAAAATATCAAGATGGTACGCCCTTTTCATTACCTCATAGTGGGCAACATTTGAAACACTTTAATCTATGAAGTATCAGATGAAATCAACTTTTACATATGTATACTTGTATAGTCTTTAGTTCTATTTTTGTGATTTTGTTTTTGTTTTTGTTTTTGTTTTTGTTTTTGTTTTTGTTTTTGTTTTTGTTTTTGTTTTTGTCACCTTTATTTTTGAGTAGCATGACTCCATATCCCAATGGCATACTTCAAGGCACTAGAGATTCTAGTTTCTACCCCCCTTAGTTGTTCTAACTGAAGGAAGTTCCCCAACTAGAGTCAGCTATTGGCCCCCAAAAATATCACTCATTTTTGGGACAACATTTGAACTATTTTGGTCCAACAGACTAAAATCCTCTCTCCCCTCCTCAAAAATTGTTTTGTGCATTCAAATTCTTCATTATTCAAGCTTTTTTAGATTTCTATGGACTCTGCAAGCTTGAATCTACAGACTCTACTAGTTTTACAAGCTCATTTCTACAGACTTCACAGGTTAGTTTCTATGGACTCTATAGGAGAGAAATAGGTTCAACACTCAGCCATTTTTTCTATCATGAAGAAATTATAGAAGCTACCAAGTGTCATCTGTCAAGACACATTATGATTTGCTTCTCAAAGCAATGAAACTTGCCACGTGTCCCTTGTAAGATAAAACTTAGTGGAAGTCACCACGTGTCAACATTTTCATGAATCCAAGTGACTCTTAAGTGTATCTACAATATTTCTAAAGATTAATGGAAGCCACCATATGTCATCTTCTATGGGACACTCAAAAGGCATCCAAATCTTCTATAAGTTAAGCAGATGTTGCCATGTGTCTTCGCCTATTTCATAGCGGATGCTACCACATGTCACCTATTGAGACTGGCATAAAATTGACTAAGGCAAAGCCAAAGGACAAATATCCCTTGTGAAGGGTAGGTGAGGAGTAGATGGACCATTGTAAAAACCCAAAGGATAGTTCCATGCTTGAACAAGTCCTTACAGAGGGCATAGTTCTCTTTCTAGAAAAGAATGCGGCAAAATAGTTAAGGAAAGAATCCTTCAAGCTTTTTGTCCAAAGGAATTCACCTGGGAAGAAATCCCAATGAAAAACTTGATAAAAAGCAAAGGCAAAGTGAAAGAATATTTCCTTCAGACAAATTGTCTGAAAGAATTCCTTCAGACTTTTTATCCGAAGGAAAAGTCTTACCAAAATAGAAAACCCATTAAGGAAATAAAAGCCTAAAAGTGCACCACATGTCCCTCATAAAGTTGTAGTGGAATGTTCCATGTGTCATCTACAAAACTCAGTGGAAGTCACCACGTGTCAACATCTGTAGTTTCTTCATTTTGTTCCATTACTGAGTAAAGACTGTGGTGGGTCCTAGGTGAGTGGGTAAAACTCGAGCAAAACATGCCACGTGTCATCATTTGTGTAAATCTAAAAGAGTCCCAAATGTTTCCATAGTGTCTCTAAGATCTCAATGGAAGCCACCATGTGTCATCTTCTGTAGGACTCCCAAAAGATATTTAAAACTTCACAGAACATACCACATGTCCTTGTCAAAAGCTCAGTGGAAGCTGCCAAGTGTCAGCATCCGTAGTTTTTTCATTTTGTTCCATTATTGAGTAAAGGCTATGATGGGTCCCCAGTGAGTTGCTAAAGTAAGTGGAGCATGACAAGTGTTTGCATCTGTATCTCAAGTTTCTTACAAGTTTCAAAGCTTATTTCAATAAGTGTCTCTCAGAGTCTCGTGGATGCTACCAAGTGTCTTGATCTATTTTGTCATGGAACGTGCCACGTGTCAATTGTTAAGATAAAAAAAAAGTGACCAAAGAATAGAGAAGCAATTGAACCAAGGATCTAATTGAACCAAGGACCCGATTCAATAGCCAAGAAAGGAGGAATGATGAAGAAAGACCAGAAATATTTATGCATGAGATATGTTTCTAGAAGCAGTTCACCATGTGAACATTGGAGAACATGAACATTTAATGGCTTGACCAATTTCTCTGTATTGAGAAAAGCAAATTGGCAAATATGCCTGATTCTAGCATATCTTCTTGATAGAATTTAAAAATGTATTCAAGGCATTGAATGCAACATGATGTGTTACTGCTCCAAAGTCTTTCTTAGAGGGCTATATATTGGACTCTCTCTTATTGTTTTAGAGAGATCTCATTGGGTTATCAAAAATTAAACTCTACCTAAATTGAAAGGCATTATTCAGACTTTGAGCTTAGATTATTGATCATATTTTGTTATTTGAATAAGAAAACAAGTGACTTTTTAGACTTTATGCCAGAATAGCTTGGTTTTTGGGGAAATTTTTCTTATGTCTATTTCCTTAATACATTTTTTGTCCACTTAATTAAATAAGTAGAATTAGTGAAAGTAATCAGGAAGGTGTCCTGAAGCTGGCTATGGAGAAACTTTGTGCTACCACAATCATCTTTAGTTTGTCTATTTTTTTGTTTCTATGTAAAGGATCTTGGAATGACTTTGTGCCCTCATTATCCTTTGTATTTCACTCTTTATAAGTTGAGGTGGAGACTTTGTGCTACATTTCATCCTGTTGTGTTACTACACCCTGTTACAGTTATTTGTTACCACCATAAAGGTTACTTTTGTCTACTAAACAACACTTCTAAAAGAAGAGGAGTTCCTTCTATCATTTCATCAGGATTCCTCCTTTGATTTGTGAACATCATCTCTAAAAAGAGATATGGATGGTGTTATACTACCCCTGAGTGTTATTTTTAGCTTATTTATAGTATATTAGCATATATATACAGTACCTTATACTTATAGGGAACCTCTCCTTGATGAGAGGAGAGATTAGTCCCCTTTTGATGTGGTAAACCTACACATTTGGCTGACAAATCTTCATGCTATGGTTGATTAGACCTATTTTTCTCATTAGTACGCCGATTGACAAAATATTCACCCAACAATGCACTGTGCTGGTTACAAGCAATTTGTTTTACCATGTTCAAGTTTTCATGCTTTAGCAATAGATCTAGGTAATTGTGATGGTTTAAATTCAATGATTAAAGTTTTATTTTTAATCTCCTACCTTCATATTTATTCTTAGGACACCATGCTTGGACCAAACTTGCAATCTTGCCTTTCCTCAGAACCAACTCTCTATTCAGATTCACTTACAGCTAGGTTGGAGCACATGTCAAGAAATTATTTATCATAAATATGGAGGTATTTGGAAGTATCATGATTTTTAACATGATATTTCATAAATAACATCTCATGATATCTCTCATTTGTTAATGAAGATAGACTATGTAGTTATGTACAACATTTTCACACATGGCAGTCATGAACACACACCTATAGGTGATTGCAAAGGTTTCAGTATTGAAAGTGAGGATTTGAGACTTGTTTAAAAATTTAGAGAGTGATTTAATCCTTTGTATAATTTTTCAAGATCTTATAATTGATTATGAAAACATTTAATACACATGATTTTTTTATATTTACTGTCTATACCTTCAAAAATAGTATGTTTGTATATGGTAATAGAGGGTCTAAGGGGCCATATAGAGAGGTTGAAATGCATGGTGAAGCCTTCTTTGAATCCTTGACATAATGTATGGATGAATTAAATTATTTTTTTGTATCAAATTGAAAAATTATAGTGTGGAACCTTGCTAGAAGATTTAAAAAAACTAAGTTCAGGCCCTAATCCCCAAAATGAAGAAATAAAGGCCCAAAGGGTTTTTATAGAATTCATAAAACATGATTGTAATATTTTAAAAAACATATAGATTGATAATTATCATTTAATCTAGTATGGATAAATAATATACAAAATATGGGAGGCATATGATCAAAGGAAAGCAGTTTTTGGAGACCCTAAAGTTTCCTGAAAAGACACTAAATGTAGGCAGTAGTGTCTACAAGACTATGACCTCAAAGAGGAAATTTTCTCACCAAAATTTTAATAAATGCATATACACTATGTCTAAACTTTATAATGATATAATTTATATATTTTGACCTAATGATCACTAGGATAAGTTCATAATCTATGTTAAGACCCCATAGGCATTCTCAGTTCGTACACAGACAAGAAACATTCACTTACAATAGGCAGATAGGTAGGGAGCTAATAGTTAGATTTATTGAGATTTAATAAAGCATAAATGTGATAAAATGGTATAAATAAAATAATTATTAATTCAAGGAGATATAAATGGGTTTGTGAGCGTTGCATCTAATCTTATAACTTAATGCACCTACAATAAGCCCTTAAAAGGAAAATGTCTTAGTTAATAGGAAATGAGCTAGTTTGATGTGTAGACATTTAGAATGTTTATGAGAAAATGAGAATATTGTGTGACCTCAAAGTGTTGCAAGTTAATATATAAACACATTGATAAATATCAAGTTCATCCCTAACACCTATAGGCAAGGGTAAATATGTGTCTCAATCAGAAGAATGGAGAGCTCAATTTGTGAGTGTAAGGTCTAGGTAAAGGTATAAAGAGAATTTGGGAAATAAAAAAACTTAATAGACACCTTAATTAATTTTTTGATGACCTAAATTTAATTTTAAATGTGTGAAATAAGTTTATATAGATATCTCAGGACCTTAAAGACCTCCACATAGTCAACGACAGGCAACAATCTAAGGAGTGAGGTGTAGAGGTTGTCAAGGTCTATACATGATTTGAAATGATAAAATAAAGTGATAAATTAAAATAATATAATTATGATAATTTTATATACTCTATTATCAATTATAAAACATGAAAACAAATAACACCTATAGGTATGAAGTTGAAGCAAACATAATCAACTTTTCACTAAACCCTACCATTTGTAAGGTTATAAGGAAGAAGAAAGATTGTTTGGAGTAATTATTGGTGATGTAAAATATAAATAATTATTATGAATACAATTAAATATCTTTATACTAGGAAAAAAATGGTAGGATAGCTCCAAGTTGGATCATACATAGTCCACTCGTGAATGTCCTAGACATAGTTTCATCTAGAAGTCTATCTTGAGATTCTAATGTTTTGAGAGGTCAAATGACTAGATCAGGGGCTCAATTTTGGTATGGATCATCCATAATACTTTTATAACACCCTCCCATAATTTTTTAATGATAAAATAGGGTAATTTTCCCCTAATTTGTCTCAGATAGAGGGCACTTCCCTATGTGCATCAAATTGCAGTCTTGTGGAATATGACTAAAAAGATGAACCAAAATATTAGAGGACCTTGTGTGAAGGTTTTAAAAGTTGTGATATAGATATAAAAACATTGGAAACCAATAAATAGGTAATAAAACAAAATAGGGTGGTATATACATCTAAGGTTGTAGTTAGACTTATTGAGGTAAAGGTATGCTTTGAGGTCAAACAAGAGGTCACCTTCATTTCTGGATCTAAGTTGGATTCCCAATCCATTGGAAAATGTTTTTGGGACAATATATAAAGTGTTTAATAATATAAAATTTTACAGGAATCCATGAAGAACCATTTTGGGGCTTTAAAAACTCAAACCTACTAGGCAAGGTCTAGACCTAGTGGCCAAATGAAGAGCCAATCACGTTTATGGCATGACCTATGCATTTTAAAGTGATGGAGTATATTTATTAGGCTAATATATAGGTTTTCAATCTTTTATATATTAGAGAGCTTGAAAATAGGTTATTTTTGAGCTGAAAACCCACAAACATGCAAAAAAGAGAGAAGTAAGATTGATAAGACAAATTTTAGAGCTCACATCTTATTGGAGAGTCTGCATGGGAAAAAAAGGATTTAATAGGAGTTATAAGAGGTCCCTATAAACTAATTTGTTTCATTTTTCTGAAACTTCAACGTCCCATCTTTATGAACAATCCTTGATACCAAAAATAGGTCTAAAACCTTACTAAACCCTCAACCAAAACTAGTTTGTGAAAATTGAGTTGGAAATGAAATATAATGAGATATTTGGATCATAATACCTGATTTAACTTTGAAATTAATCCCTTAGGATACTTCACACCAAAATGAGTTGTACTGAATTATATGGATGGGGTGCAAAATAGGCTCTTTTTTACCTTTTTTGTGTTTCATAGGTTCTAGAAGGATTTAATAGATGAAAAAAACTTTTGTTGAAATATTAATACTAATATAACTCCCTATATTCATTTAATGCCCTGAATAAACTTAAAAGTTCCCCAACTAGGTGTTTCAACTCAACTAGTCAAAACTGGCATATTGGACAAGCTAGTGAAGAAGATTGAAAACTTCATGTGGGGTGATTTTAAGGTGTGCCTAATGATTATAAGGCCATGTAAGGCCTTTAAAATTTTAATTTAGTCAATACCATATATTTTAATGGACAAATAATGTAAATTTTGAGGACAAGTGTGCAGGGTGCATGAAAGGGCAATATTTTAGACAACATATGATGATGGCTCACTTTCAAAGGTTTCTAGAGGACTAGGAATGTAAAAAATGAATGTAAAGTCATGTTTAAGAGTCTATAATTCAATTCAAATAATTTAACCTAATACTAATTAGTTATGGGACATTCAAATAGGTCTGATCATGAAGGTAGTTTTTTCTATGCAAAATGGAGAGTTTTATGCCACTTTTCATGAAGTTTATGACTTATATTGACACTTGTAGCTCCTAAAATTTCATGGTTCATCCCATAACCTATAAAAATTCACAATTAACTCCTTTTATCAGTTTTAAAAGTGTTATTTTGACCTTTAGACTTCTCTTCTCCTCTCTCTCTCATAAGTTTTATAAGAACTAGTTATTTTAGCATTGTATTAGATGCTCCACCTGAGTATGGTGAATCCCTACTCATTTTTATACCTTTTTATGAATAAAATAACTAATTTTTACCACTTCCATGACTATTCATATTTTTATTTACTTTAATGTTAAATTTTATTAGTGAAGACTATGGATTCCTTAGCAAGTTGTCACATTCTCTCACCTATTTACAACTTCTTCTTGCAAGGCATGTGAAGTTTTCCAAGATATGTTCATGGTTTAAGTGAGTTATTATATTCATTATTTCCATAATAGGCCTACTTTCTAGTCCTCTTATCTTTTCACATTCATCCATAACCCCACAATGTAACATTTATGTAAGAGGACATAGATTGGAGAGTGTATGTTTAGTTTGTCCTTTAATTTAAATTATAATATGCATATGGTTAGATGTCATAAATTAATTTTATGTATCACCTCCCTTAGGTTATTTTTATTTTATTTCTCTCTTTCCCTTTTCACCCACCTAATTTAGTAGTAGTTACAATCCTTAGTGGTGCATCAAGGTAGCTAGCCCTATCTAGAGATTCGCCTCATTCCTTAGGCTGCCCACAAGCCTAGAGGTGATTCCATTGTGAAAATTTGATGAGGAGATATTTACATCTAATCAAAGGGTGAAAATCCAAGTGACAATAGGAAAAATTTCATACCTTTTTTAGGGTAGAATAACAATAGTGAGAACAATCCCTCTGCATTTTACAAAAAAAACAACATTGTGTCTTCTAGAAAAGGTAAGGAAATACTCATATAGTCAAAGCCTATTGATTAAGATCTTGTCACAAAGATCAAAAATATAAGTCAATGATATGTAGACCAACTTATTATAGACTTTATGGACTCTTTATTTTCCACTTTTATACATAATGATGCTTCCAAGGAACAAGGGAATGTGATTGAATAAATGCAACAAAATTTAATTGAAAACACAAAGAGGATGGATAAAAGTATCTCAATTAAACAACCTAAGTCCTAATAGGTTCCACAACATGATTCACTAGACACAAATCAAATATTTTTAATCATCAAGAACTTCTCATTCCTTTACAAAATCAAGGACCAAAACATTCAGTGCATATTGAATAAATAGTCTAAAATAATTTGGATAGTTTGTCTTGATCAATATGTACTTTGGTGAATAGACCACAGACTCCCCAAAATTAAAAGAACACTTATAATTCAAGGTATTAGATTCTAGGGAATATTTACCAACCTAGGAATGAATGGCTTACTTACTCAACACAAGGATTGAACCAAAACAAATTCATGGATCATAGGGTGTAATCCCTAATAACTCCACACAATAGGGGTACATACCACCCTAGTAGAATAATTTTCCACCCATAAATTCACCAAACATGCAAGAGTGGAATTCTATGAAAGAGATTATATCATGTTTAGAAATAGGCAACTGAGTTAATAAGTACAAATTTGATGAGATATATCCATATTCATTTGATTAGAGTATTATTTGAGTCCCCTTTCCATCTCATTTTGAGGTACCTAAATTTAATAAATACAAAGGGAAGGGTGACCCTCATGAACATATTCAAGCATTCTTTGTGTTATGCCAAGAGGTTTATTATACTAGTGTTTATTTAATTTATTTGTTTCCAAAAAGTTTATTAGGGAAAGATTTATATTGGATATTTAAGTTACCCAAGGGATCAAATGTAGATTGGAATGATCTACCTAAAAAATTTGTCAACCACTTCTCATATAACATTGAACAGGAATTGACTCTTATTGACTTATGTAAAGCCAAACAATGTGATGAATAAATCATCAAAACATATCTATAGAGGTGGCAATCATTAGATGGATTATTTTAACATAATTTGCTAGATAAATAATTGGATGACATATTTTCACAAAACCTACACCCTGAGGTTGTGCACAATATACAACTTACTTATGCAAACACATTTGAATAAATTATAGACAAAGGGGTGAATATAGAAAAGTTAATTATTACTAAAGGCCTTATCAATATTTATACATAGGGTCAAACATCAAATCAAACCCAATCACTGGTTCAAATGGTTTCAAAAAGAAAACCTAAGGGATTCAATAAGAATAATAAAATGGTAGGGAATGGAGTAATTAAATCAAGACATGTAATGGCATAGTCTTTTCAATAATAGGATGAGATGGTTTAGCTATGGATGGCATAGATTTATTTATGCCATAGTGTAATTAAATCAGTTGGTCTAGACTTTTTTATGAGTTTGCTAACATAGATTTATTTGATTCAAATGCCATTATAACCATAATAACCTATTATTCCTTATGTATTTTCCATTTTGAACTCATTTATTGGGACCATCAAAAATTCTTCATATGCCTTGATGAATTCTAGAATGAAGAATCAATTGTAGAATACATGGGCCTTAGAGATGGATTTCCAATTGGTGGTCATAAACAAGGATTTGATTTTTCATTGGATCCTTTTACCTAATTTAGAGAGAAAAAAAAACTTTTTTGGTCATGAAAAACATAAAACTTTAAGATCTTTAGGTGAAAACCTCTTAGAGGCACTCATTGAAGGGAAAAAGTAAAGATAAACACAATCCCTTGAGTGAAAACCTATTTTAGGCACTCTTAGATGGGAAAGTTTGCTCATCCCCAAAGGATTATCAAGGCCTATTAAGTCATAGATCTATAACCAATACTAGCATCACATCAAAACAATAAAAAATATTTCAACATCTCTCTCTTGACTTTCCTAAGATTTTTACTAGATGTCCATTACTTGATATGGTAGATTCAAATTCATTACATTGTCTAGATCTATGGGAGGAACAAAAAGAAACTTTAATAGAATAAGATGATCATGATCACACATTTCTTACTATTCTTGAAGATGGTTCTACTCTCCTTGTAGAAAATAATGTTGATGTAAACCTGGGGACATATGATGATCAAAAAATTATTTACATTAGAACTTCCCTTACTGGACTAGGACATGAACACATTATATCCATTTTGATGGATTTCATTGATATTTTTGCATGGTCATATTCAGACATGCTAGGCTTAAATCCTCACTTGGTTCTATATTGAATTATTGTTCATCTAGATGCCCATCTATTTTAATAGAAATTAAGGAAGATGCATCCACACATAACTATTTTGTTAAAATCTAAATTAGATAAATTATTAGGAATAGGGTTCACTATATCATTGGACTATTCTTAAGGAATATCAAACATATTTCTAGTCAGCAAAAAGCCATAGGGAATACATCTTTGTACTGATTTTAAAGACATCAATAAAGCATGCCCCAAAAATGATTTTTCTCTACCCAACATTGGCATGATTTTTTATTCTACTATTGGATATGATATGTTATGCCTCATGGATTGATTTTCTAGATACAATCAGATCAAGATAGACCAAGAAGATCAACACAAAACTACATTAACCACCCCATGGGGAACATTCTATTATAAAGTTATGTCATTTGGCTTGCATAACATTGGAGCCACTTATCAACATGACATGACTTTCATATTCCATGACATGATGCACAATATTATTGAAGATTATATTGATGACATCCTAGATAAATCAATAACACATTTCAAACATCTTGGCATTCTACAGAGGATCTTTGAGAGACTTCATGAATATGAAGATTGCCTGAATCCTAAGAAGTGTGTCTTTGGAATAACTTCAAGAAAATTACTAGGGTTTCTTATATCATAAAGAGGGATCAAAGTTAACCTTATTAAGGTCAAGGACATTGTGTAAATGCCTCCACCTTCAAATCTTAAATATTTCCAAATATTGCAAGGAAAGATCTAGTCCATTCACAATTTTATTTCACAATAAGAAGTTAAGTGCCACCCATTTACACATATATTGAATAAATGGGTCACATTTTAATGGGATGAAGATTTTTAAATATCAATTTCAAAGATAATTACATATTTTTCTATAGACACCAAAATAGTGTCAACCCCCCCTTTGGTCCCTTTCTAACTTCAACATGCCTAACCTATACTTTATTAATTTAAAATACTTATTTTAAATTAATAATCCCACCTAGACACCTCACCTTGGATTCCTAGCTCTTAGGCCATTTATCACCCTATGACTAATCATCTACCTAAGACCTAATTTTAACTCTCTAACTAACTCTTGCACCTATTAAACCCACCTTTGGACTGTTTGACAATGACAACCGAACTTAGCAGATGGAAGAATGGGCAAAAGGCTAAAAATAGCCTTTTTCCCATTCTCTAGCCACTGACATCAGTTAATAGTCGACTGATGCTAGTGGTATCACTGATGTCGGTTGCTTAAAACTAAATTCTGAACTCGACTGCAGACCCGAAGGTGAATTCTCTTGCTCCTGAGATCTAAATTCTCTTGCTCTTCGACCCTTTCCAAGCATCAACATTCTATCATCATTCTCCAGGCTAAGAAACTCTACAAAATTCACTCCACATTGGATTAGAAGATTGCACAAAGTCTCCTACATCAGCCATAATGGAAACAAGTCTTCTACACTTCTGGTTCTCCACCAAGAGCTAAGTATCATTCTGGTTTATATTTTAGTATTTTTAGAATGTGTTGGTGATTAGTCCATTGAATATTCTGAGTACTATTGATAGACAACCCAACTTTCTTCCCAAAGCCTTCCTCTCATTCGTATTCTCTTTCCACCCCTGTCCTCTACCTTATCCCCTTTCCTAGACCATATTCACTATCCTTCAATCCTCCACAAACCATTAAATAGACCCAGACTCCTTCTAGACCCCTCTGTCGACCATAAACCCATCCAAGGCCATTGCCCTAATTGACATTGACCATTTCCTCTACCGACATCGACAGACTAACCGATGTCAGTAACCTTGACCAACCGACGCCGATATAACTACCGACGTCAGCAACTGTGGGAGACTTACAGCAAAATACAGGTACACATTGTCTACTTTTTATTTCTTAGTCTTTCATTATTTCTCTTTATCCGACATTCTTTTTATCAACTAGTGGACTGTCATCCCTCCAAGAAGTCTTTGCACTTTTGGGACTGAGCATATCGCTTGGCAGTCCACTGCATCTGTCTCTAACATTTTTCTTTGTTAAGTTTTATTCTTATCTATAGGTGTCGTCCTCCACAGCCAAAGAGGAGCTCCTTCAACATCTAGATATGGTGCACAAATTCATTCGGGTATCATCTAACCCCTGACCATTAACCCTTAGTTTCTTATTTCTTCTGAATGTGAAAAGCAAAAAATGAGTAGAAACATTTTGGCATGCCTGGTGGGACCCTAGAGTTTTCCTTGGGTTCATTTCTTCTAAAACAAAATTTCATATAGGTGCATTAGGAAAATTTCTCTTCTTACATCCTTCTTCTATCTTCTCATTTCGAAAGGAAATCATAAGCACAAGTTAAAAAGAAAAGTCTTTCTTTTTCTTCTTGTCACTTTTTCTTGCATCTTAGAGTAGTGAAATTCATGCTCTTAACCTTTTCCTAATTGTTTGCATCTGAACAAAACATTTCAATTTGGACTAAAATCTATTGCATTTCATTCCTGCTTGAATGCATTTTTATCTCATCTAGTAATTAAAACCGTATTATGAATAAATCGTAGTGCACATATGTTACACAACCTGACCACATTCACAAAATCAAACATCTAAACATACTTGAGACAAGGTCCAACTAGGATTTCATCACCTAGCAGATACATTACCCTTCCTGGTAATCCTACTTGGACTTCACTACCAAGGGGAGAACCCACTATGTTCTCTAGCAGAGTATAAACTCTAGGGGAACTATATATTGGCTAAGTGACCCAGCTTGTCTCTGGGCTCGTGAAGTGAGAGGAGTAAGCTCCTAGCACCAGGCCACATACAGAACCTAATACAAATTTTGAGCACCAAAACATAACCTGAAACCAACCTAAGACTACCTCTTTTAGGACTCGTTCTAAAAGCCCAACTTCCCAAATATATTCTTCTAAGGCATAAGCCACCACGACTCTAAAATTTATTCTTAGGAATTAACGTTTAGAGTTTGCTTGCCTTCACCTACTTTTCTATCTGTATCTAATTTTTTGAGCTGGTGAGGCCACATTCTGAGATCTAAAGACAACTCAGACTTTCTTATTTCTTCTAAAAACTTTCAATTTTCTGAGTTTCTAGAAATACACAGTAACCAACATCAGTTTTTCCACTGACGTCGGCAACTATCTTCACCAACATCGATTATCTGACTGACATCGGCAACTTGCTTCACTGACATCAATTTTTCTACCGACATCCGTCACTGTCAAAAATCTTTCCTCTCAAACAACAAGCTAAAAACCTGACCTTTTTGCTATTAAAAACAAATTCTAGTTTTTTGAGGCTGAAACATATAGTTTTTAGAACTTGAATCTATTTTGCCTTGGATGGTTTTGACATGTAGTCAAACCAAAACTCTTGTTGACCATGCAAGGCAACAACCACTCCCACCTTCGCCTTCTATATCAAGTCCCCAAATGGAGTATAATTTAGAAACTGAATGTACTCCTATCCAACCAACCCCAACTCAACATCCAATTGTTACCGAAGGGGATCAAGACTTTGAAAGGTTCTTTGACCTCAATATCAAGGCTCTTTAGCACTATCTCATGAGAAGTCAAATGTGAGATCCTTCAGACAACCCAGTTTATGGGATGCCAACTTCTTTAGTTGAAACGACAATCATATCAATAGCCTCCATAACCTAACCCATGGTCACTTAGGCTATTGCCTCAACTAACAACTTGACCATGACCACTATTCAAAGTGTGGCCTCTCCTTCTATTTTTGGACCTACCTCCATTGGGGTTTCTATACCCCCTCAACCACAAACCATTCAACAAAGTTCTACACCATTCCAGAACTTAATTGTCTCCATCCCACCTACTCTTACACTCATAAATACAAGAGTGACTACTTATCCTTCAGGTAGTGTTGCCACCATCCAACCATATTTGGTGACATCAAGTCAAGTTGTGCCCTCTAGCTTCATGACACAACCACCCTTGACTTCAACATCAGTCCCTGTGACTAGTTACCAATATGCTGCACCTATACAAGTGCAACCAACTATGTCATACGCTCCACCTAACAGCTTCCAAATGCCTTAAAACCTAGGGGGTGCCTCACCTACAAATCCATCAACTGATATAATCAAGATGTTGATGGATAAGGTGTCTAATCTTGAGACATCCGTTTTGGGTTCAAGAAATGTTCTCTCATATGAACAAATCTGTAATGAACCTATTCATCCTTCAGTCCCAATCTGACCATATCCTAGTCAGTGGGAGCTTCCCAAGTTTACTCGCTTTTAGAGTAAAGAGGACCCATAGTAGTATCTACAAGCATTTAGACATGCTTGTTACCTTATAGCACATGATGATGCATTATTACTACGCACATTTCCCATGTCGCTTTCTGGTGCTGCCCTCGATTGGTATAGTTCTATTACCAGTCACTCTCTATTTACCTTCACTCAACTAGCTCAACTATTTCTTAACCACTTTTCTATCAATATCACTAAAAAGGTCTCCATCACAGACCTATATTCTATCAGACAATTTGATGATGAATCAATAGCTAATTTTGTTGCTCGATGGAGAGGTTTAATCAACCAACTCTCCTTTTCTTTACCTCAACCTGAGCTCATTGATCTCTTTTCACAAGCATGTGCCAAACACATCTCATCTACTTTGTGGGTCCAAACATTCCACACATTTGACGAAGCTTTCACCATGGCTAGGAAGCTTGAACTCCATGCTGTCAAAGAAAATAAAGTCAAACTACGTAGTAAAAATACTAATGCAAAATCAAATGACCCTTCATCCAAATCTTCTTCTTCCAATCCCAAGTCCAAGGGATCAACAAATTATGTGGTACTTAGACCATCATCATCGACCACAACTAACCAATCCAAACCTTCCACATCTTAAAGCATTACGTGACAATTCCAACAACGATATGTACAACGTCAATATACTCCAACAGGGGAATCATACGCATCCGTGTTGGATAAACTAGTCAAACAGGGAGTCCTCAACCTCCCCCAAATTTGACCACCACCTCAATTTGATCCCTCACGTGCCATCCCTGCATAGTATAGGGAGAACGACTTCTGTAATTATCACCGTGTCAAAGGCCATGACACAGACAATTGTAAAACCTTCAAGAACATTGTCCAAGATATGCTAGACAAAGGTGATCTTGTCTTGGATAACCCAAATACGCCACCTAACCAAAACATAGACATCTTTAGACAACCTTTTCCTAACCATCCCCTTAGCCAAAACAATGTTTAGACCACAGCCAAAGACCCCCAAGAGCATAATATACACACGGTCGATATGGTTTCACCTTTTTTCCCTAACCAACCTCTTTCACAAACCGAAGAGGTTAGTCAACCTATCCCTCTACCATAGGAAGAAGAGACTTCTTCTCTTAATAGTCCTCCATCTACCCCTCTTATATTAGAGGATGCTTTAACCATACCAATGCCACTAGCCCCACCTTCATCCTTCCTACTACCAATGGAGGACCATACCTTTCCTACACTTCAACCACGAGTAGAAGGCACTATCATCCCTATGCTCTTTCCTCTCGAAGAACCCCATTCTCAAATTCTTTCTCCATTAAGAGAAGAACTTGTCTCTTCACCTACTTCAACTGAAGACGATCTAGTAATGGCTCTCTCACGCCTTTGGCTTGAGATCACTGCATCTAACACATTTTCGATCTCACAACCACCCACATCTTCTAAAAAACCAAAGCCTCGTGCAACATCCTCCAAACCATTATCTTGACTGGCTGAAAACTTAGGATTTCTCCATTCAAGTAACTTAGAACATGAGGCATTATGGGAGTGACTCAAAGCTCCTTATCTTACACATCCCACTTTATCTCATACTAATGACCCTCCTTCGACAAAATCTCCCAAAGTCTCCAACAAGGACCAAGCTTCTACTTCCAAATCTTTAGAAGCTCAACCATCCACATCTGAGCCTAAACACTCACAAGTGACCACCATACCAAAACTAGTCAAATCCCTTGGTGTTCGCCCCATATCTAACCTCACTCACCCACAAGTGAAGGTCGACTTGAATCTTGCCCCCCATACTAGTGTTCCTCACACCGTATTGAAAAAGGCCACTAAACCACATCGTAGAACTCCTCCTCCACCATCACCATTTCCCTCTATTTTGGGCCCTCATCCTTCTACCTTAATAGGAGTGCTCCCTACTCCAACACCTAACAAAAACAAGTTGCCTCTATTACTCCCTTTACCCACCAAAAATATACCTCCTCTAAAAAATTTGGCACCCCTCATGAAGAAACTGTTGTCTACATGAGTGGCCACACCACCAACCCAAAAGGTGGTACGAAAATCTCCCTCAACAACTCCCAAACAAAAGTCACCAACACCTAGTGCATCGACAAGCACGGACCCCTAGTGGGTTCATGTGCTTTGATAGTACATATGCTTTGATAGTACATTGATTTTTTCAAAATTTGGTACCCCTCATGAAGAAAGTGTTGTCTACATGAGTGGCCACACCACCAACCCAAAAGGTGGTATGGAAATCTCCCTCAACAACTCCCAAACAAAAGTCACCAACACCTAGTGGGTTCATATGCTTTGATAGTACATTGATTTTTTCAAACTTCTAGCATCACTCTCCCCCTATTAAACCATTTCAACGTCTCAAATCAAAACCATTATGGTTTGATGACACCCAAATTTGCCTATATCATCGCACACCTGGACATGACACTAAAAATTGTTGTGCCCTTAAGGTTGTCATTTGCCAATACATAGAAAAAGACACCCTTCTTGTTGAAGATTCATTCGACAAATCTCCAACACCATCTCATGTCTCTCAAACCTCTTCACCTTCATCAGAATCCCATCATCAGACTATGGTCCCTTTATCTCATTCATCCCCTTTATTTGAGATTAACACCATCAATGTGGCCACTAGATCACAAACTTTAAAGGACAAAGCAAAAGAGAAAGTTTCTATTCCTTGGACCTACCCATTTGTCAACCCTGCTCAACCACCCAAACCCAAGATTTCTATCTTGGGTACATCCCAACCCACTTCTTCGGAGGCAATCCGTGATTCTATGGTGAAATAGCTTCACCAAACTCCTGTGAAAATGACTTTATATGACCTCATTCAAAGCTCTTCACAACATCGTCAAGCTTTAATAAAATCTTTATAGGTAGTGGAGGTCTAACCTGCGGACCCCCAACCACTAGCTACCTTAGTCCAATCATTACCCACCGTCACCTCTATTACCTTTAGTAATTCTAAAATTCCTACCTCTAACTTAGAAGATCAGGATGCTACCCTTTTCATCACAACCTACGTTGATCAAAATCGCATTAAGCAAGTTATGATTGATGGGGGTGCCAACATCAATATCATTTCCACCCATGCCTATGACCAATTAGCCCTCCCAAAGAATTGTGTGTCAAAGACTGACACAATTCTTCAATCTTTTAATGACTCCACTACCACTACCATTGGCACCATCATCTTACATATTCGTGTTGGCCCATGAACAATCCCAGAACTCTTCTACATCATCGAAGGGGAGTTCCAATACAACATGTTATTAAGATGACCTTGGATCTGTGCCATGGCTTGTGTCCCTTCTACATTACACTATTGTGTCAAATTTGAACACGACAGTCAAGTCCATGTCATTCCCTCAGACCCCTCTCCTTTCAAGACATGCAACACAACTTATCGACCCAACGATGTTCTCATTCCTTTCAAGACATTGACCCAAACACCGCCTCCACCCACGAAAGCTTCAACAAGTATGCAAATGATGGTTACACCTACACCACCTCCTCAAGTGACAACAAAAGACCCTATGGAAGATACCTTCCAACATCTTTCACTTGCGGAGTATCGTTTACTCACCTTGGACATGTTCCAAACTCCTCAAGAGTATGGACAACTTCATCACAATCCTAGCTATGACCCTCATATCGAAATGGTCATCCCTTATGGTCCTCCCAATCTTCAAATAAATCTCATCTATGGAGGGCTAAATCGAGCTCCCACTGATGGGAATCCTCTTTCATCACCCCAACTATTTACGTCTAACTTCTCTTTTCTTGGCAACCCAAACTTTGCTCATACCTATCTTTATAGGTGTGCATGGAAGGGATTTGGCTTTGGGCGTTACGAATAAGGCTCCCACCAGCCCATCGAACCACCAAATGATGAGGCCATAAAGAATGCCAAGAAGCGGCATGGCCTAGTTTTTAAAGAACCTACTAAAACTTATAAAAACCCTTGCCCTGAACCTATCATAGAACAATCACCTCCAAACTCGCCTATTCCCCCATCTTCACCTGCAGAGTTGGTGGTTTCCATCCCTCCTAGTTTTTTTTTGCATAAATGCCATTCACTTGGAACCCCTAACCTATCAACTAGGTGGGGTATCCAGGTCTCTCCCCCTCATTTATTCAAACATGATAGATGATGAATCTTCTACCATCAACACTATCCAATGCATAGATGATGACACCATTCTCACCTACATGGGTGCAGATGAATTTTTCATCCAACAATCACTTCCTTTAGAAACGCAAGTTATGTTAAATGAATTGACTATTGACATTAACCTTCCATCTTCCGATGTTCCTCATGTTTTAAAGATTGGTCAATCTTTGGATGCCCAGGAACAAATTGACTATACCAAATTCCTTTCAGACCAAAGCAAAGCCTTTGCTTGGACCTACATCGATATGCCTGGCATCAACCCTAACATCGTCATCCATAACATCATCACAAACCTAGAAGCTAAGCTTGTCAGCCAAAATCTTCACAAAATGCATCCTCACATTGCACTCCTTGTCAAAGAGGAGCTTTAGCGTCTTCTCTCCATCTCATTTATCCAACCTACTAATTATCTATAATGGGTATCAAACATTGTCCCTGTCACAAAATAACTGGGGGAATTCAACTTTATACTGACTATCACGACCTCAACCAAGCATCGACCAAACATCAACCAACCAAGCATTGACCAAATATCAACCAACCAAGCATCAACCAAACATCAACCAACCAAGCATCAACCAACACGTGACCAATCTGGAAAGAAGTAAATGAGGCAAGTTTGCTCCTAATTGGCTTGAACCTTATATCATAACACATAAGTATGGATCAGGGACTTATCATCTGTCTTCTCTTGAAGGCTGGCCAGAACCTGAGCCCCTTAATGCCTTGCATCTATGACCATTCTACTATTAACTAAGTACTCATTCACTTGATATTTACCTTGAGCTCATCCCTTGAGCAACCCCTGTCATCCTTGTTCCTATTCCTATCAACCCCTTTTTCCCCACAAATATTAGTCAACCCTTTGGTAAAGCATGAATGCTTTATCCTAATAAAAGGGAAACCCCCAAACCTCTACAGTCAAGTCCATGACCAAAAGTTTAGTCAAAAGTGTGTGTATATATATATATATATATATATATATATATATATATATATATATATATATATATATATATATATATATATATATATATATAACTGGGATGCCTAACAAAAGGTCATAAACTATAAATGTAGACTACTCCCTCGAAGGACAACTACATAATTTCTGTAACTAATAGACTATTCCCTTGAAGGATAGCTATCCAAAGACATCAAAACATAAAAAGTAGAATATAGACCACTCCCTCGAAGGATGGCTATACCCAAATTTTGTTACAAATAACACTCTCTCCGAAGCTTCCCGCATCGATCAACTTCACATATGACCACAAAAAAAAACATCCCCACGTAGACTTCCCACATTGATCAGCCTACCAAAAAAAAAAAAGACTGACAAACTATTAAGTCATGGACTTGCCTATAGTCGTTATCAGGGTCACCTATAAAAGGGGCAAAGTTATCCTGCCAAAAAGGGTTACCCCATCCTCTCATATCACATAATCATACCTATCACCCCAACATTCTCAAGGGATTTGAGCTCACTTAATGTCAAGTGATTCGAATACTTCTCTAACACAACCAATGGTTAATGACGTAATGCATGAACAGGGATTTTGTTTGCAAAAACCCTATTTATGCCATCATTATTGTCCTTATTAATGAAAGAGCAACGTGCCTTTCACTTCTTACACCTTGGTCACATGCAACCAAACCAAAACCCAACCAAACCAACCAAACCAAGGGCCAGGACATCGGCAGACTAACTGAAATCGGCAACCTTGACCAAATGACACCGATAGAACTACTGACATCGGTGACTATGGGAGACTTACAACAGAATACAGGTACACATTGTCTACTTTCTATTTCTTAGTCTTTCATTATTTCTCTTTATCTGACATTCTTTTTATCAACTAGTGGACTGTCATCCCTCCAAGAAGTATTTGCGCTTTTGGGACTGAGCATATTGCTTGGCAGTCCACCGTATCTGTCTCTAACATTTTTCTTTGCTAAGTTTTCTTCTTATCTATAGGTGTCATCCTCCACATCCAAAGAGGAGCTCTTTCAACGTCTGGATACGGTGCTTAGCTTCATTTGGGTATCATCTAACCCCTGACCATTAACCCTTCATTTCTTATTTCTTCTGAATGTGAAAAGCAAAAAATGAGTAGAAACATTTTCAACCCACCATTTTTGAGACTGTCAATAATTGGACAACCATTGATTCTTTACCTTTCAGCAACTAAGTATGTATTGGGGGCATTCTTGGCCCAACATGATGATCAAGGTAAAGAACATGTAGTCTATTATATAAGTTACACAGTGGTGGATTATGAATACAATTATACACCTATTGAGAAGTCATGTTTAGTTATGGTGTTTGTATCCTAAAAGTTACGATATTATATGATAAATAATAAAATAATTATTATTGCTAAGGTGGATCCTCTCAAATTTTTATTATCCAAAGCAATTTTCATCAGACGTATGGCCAAGTGGGATATTATCTAAAGTGAGTTTGATGTTGAGTATCATAATCAAAAAGATATAAAGGGGCAAGTTATTGTTAATCAAATCATAAAAGTCCCTATTTTAGACACTCAACCACTCATATTCAACTTTCTAGATGATTCTATCATGATAGTGGAAGAAGTGCAATAGAAATTTGAATAATAAAAACTATATTTTGATGGTTTATTCACTTTTAAAATATCTAGAGTTGGCATATTATTGATTACACTACAAGGAGATTTGATTTCTAAAGCATTTCATATTAATTTTCATTGTACCAACAATATAGCCAAATATGAGGCACTTATTATAGGCCTCCATACTATAGTACATTGGTATATACATCACTTAGTGGTCTATGGTGAATTCTGATTAATTATCAATCTAAAAACTAATTAGTATCAAACTAGGGATTATAATCTTGTACCCTACAATCAAATTGTTGATAATCTCAAAGTTCATTTTAAATCTATATAGTTTAAACAAGTACCAGGGGATAATAATAGATTTTCCAATGTAATGGACTCAATGGGGTCCATGATATAGATTGATATCAATGATAGAGAGTATCAGTTTCTCATTGAAAATCTTCTATAGTTTGCACATGTCTTTCTAGATTTAGAAAGGGTATGTACCATTGCTAGTCCTAATCTCCCACCTGAACTGCCTTGGTTCCAAGATTTTTATAATTTTTTCCATAATCATGTTTTTCCAGCTAACCTTTCTAATAATCACTATAAACATTTCCTTCACTTCATAGCTTATTATACCCTCCTTGGAAACATGTTTTATTATAAAGGCTATGATGGAACTCTACTTTGTTTTTTATCTTTGGGAGAATCCAAGCTAGCACTTAAGGAGGTTCATGAAGGAATGTGTAGGGCCCACACAAATGGTGTAGTTTTAGATAAAAAGATCCTTAAAGCAGGTTATTATTGGCCAATAATGGAGATAGATATTTGAAATTATGTGAAGAAGTTGTTTTGTGTCAACAACATGGAAATTTGATACACACACCTTCCTTACCACTATAGTTGATCATAACACCATGGTAATTTTTAACATGGGTCCTTGATCTCATTGAGAAAATAAACCCCACATCTTATGATGGCCACAAACATATTTTACTACTATCAATTACTTTACTAAGTAGATTGAGGCCATTCCTCTCACTTATGTCACCGAGAAGTAGATAGCCAAGTTCATTCAATATCATATATATCCGATAATGGAAGATCCTTTGTAAACAAAGATGTTAAAGACATTTGTCCAAAATTCAAAATCAAGCACAAGAAATCAACACCATATAACATGCAAGGCAATGGATAAACCAAATCATCAAACAAAACCATTATATCCATTTAAAAGAATATTGTCAATGATGTTGGCCATAATTGGCACTTTCAAAATTTCCTACCCTTTAAGCTTATCAAAATAGTCATCGAACCCCTCTAGGAACCACTCAAACTCCCTTGTTTATGACACATAATCTATTATCCCAATTAAGATAGAGATGCCTTCATTTCAAGTTTATTTAGAGCATATTAAAGATGATAAGGAATATAGAGTCTCAAGGTTGTATAACCATTGGTGTGTCTAGGGATATGTGTGGCTAACTTATGGCTTACATACCTCTTTTATATACTTATTACATTTCTCTATGTTCTTAGATAGGTCAGCCTATGGAATGACATTGGCTAAGTAGACTATATATAGAAAGTAAGGGATAGTCTTTATTCATTATGTTAAGTATTCTTCTATTAGTGCATTGTTGTAGAGGTTGTCTCCTCAAAGTGGGTTTGCTATATTATCCAATATTCTACTCTATTGTTAAATATTATTATGTGATCTCTCATATTAACTTATTTTGTGCAATATAAAAATTATTCTATGAAAACATCTAATAAATTTCATTACAAGTGGTATCAGAGATTTGATTTGGGCAAGTTTCTTGTGACATTTTTTTTAATCTAGTGAGGCATGGCTTCTAGAAGTAGTGGGAGTGAAAAAACATAACTTTCAATCTAGGAGGAATTAAGTTTTTTTGTTAGCATAGTATTGCTCAAAACACTTTTTTGAAAAATAATAATAATAGAAAAAGTCTAGAAATTTTTTTTTTACCTTTACACAATTGTAGTTAGTGGATTCATCTTGGTGAGACAATCGGAATGGTATATTTTATTGATATACTTTTTTGGTGCCAAAATTTTACCCTAGTGCATAAAGGTAGTCATTAGATTCATCTTGGCAAGGTGATCACAATGGTACCATCTCTTGGTACACTTTTTTTGGGGTAAAAACTCTCCTAGGGTTTGTATATGGTAGGTCCTAGTACTTTAGGAAGAAAATGGGGCAAGAAACTCCTAAGACTCTTTCTATCGATGACATGGAATTTAGTAATTTAGATCTAGTGATTTCTCAATTTTAGGTGGACATAAATAACTTGGTGAGGCATGATGACTTTGTTGCATTCTAAGGTGATGTTTCATGGATGCACAAAGAGATGAATGGTGTTCACAATGAATTTAATCATATCACTACATAATTGGCCACCCTTACATCTTAGTTTCAACCCAATAACCCTCCACTTCAACATTCAAATCCTCCTCTCAACACCAACAACTCCCATGCTAGTATGAAATTGATGTTTCCAAAAGTGGACATATGTAAGTTAGATGGTAAGGATCCTCTCACTTAGATTACCCAGATTGAGAATTTATTTGAGCTTCATCAAACCCTTATATCTCAAAAGGTGATAGTGGCATCTCTATATCTATAACTTGAGCAATTCATTTGGTATCATTCATTATGCACTCAAAAGAGAAATAATGGTGCTCCTATTGTTACGCATAGAATATACTGAGAGGGGAGGGTGAATCAATATATTATATATCTTATAAATCTTTCCTTTAACCAAATTCCACTTAATCAATTATTCAAGATATGCAATAAAAACTTAAACAATAAACATCACACAAGACAGAGAGAGACACCAGATATAACGTGGAAACCCAATGTGGGAAAAACCATAGAGAATCAATATCAAATATATTCATGAGAACAACCCCACAAGAGCACCATACCCCTTTTCCAAGTACAAACCTCAGCTGCAATTCATGAGCACCAACCCATAGGAGCTTCAAACCCCTTTGCCGAGCACCAACCCAGCACCTGTTCGTGAGCACCAACCCACAGGAGCACCAACACCTTTGCCAAGCACCAACTTAGCAACAATTTGTGAGCACCAACCCACAGGAGCACCAACCCCTTTGTGTATACCACACACCTATCTCTCAATGTTGTTATCTCAACAAATGATAGGTCAATACAACATCTTCTTCCTCTCTCTCACTTTTGCTCTTCTAAGCTAGATATAACAAATACAAATCATCTCTCACAATTACTCTTCTAAGCTAGATATTACAATATCAAATCAACCTCTCACTTCCACATTACAAATGGCTACTCAAGCCTTTATTTATAGCTTTCCAAATGACCTTTGGCCTTCCCCCTTTGTGACCTTTCATTTCTTAGGGAAAATGGTGCCGATCTTGGATGACCCTTTATATCCAAGCATTTGAAAAGTCATGTGGTGACCCTTCATGACCAAAAATGTCTTTCCCACTTTTGTCTTTATCTTTGGTGACTTTTCATATTCCTTTAAGTGTCCCTTCATGAGAAATTCGCCCTTTACTCTTTTGTCTTCACTTGGTGACTCTTGGTATTCCCCAAGATGACTCTTCATGGGAAAATGCATCCCATCCTTATTTTGTCTTTATCCCGTGACTCTTCATCTTCTCCGTGGGCCCTTCTTTTGTCTCATATGCAACCAAAAATATATTCATTAATATTAAATAAATATTAACTCATATTAGCCAAGATAAATGACATTAAATGCAATGGGGCCTTTATCACCAATAATACTAAACCTTTGAAATCAATGACAATATTTACAACAATCTCCCCCTTTGTCATTGATGGCAACCTCAATCCTGAAACTACCACATCCTGTCACCTGCACCTACTATCATCTGAAAGCATACAGTAACTCCCCCTTAATGTAGCAACTTGTACCTATTTCTTGTACCTATTTTTTGCACCTATACCTATAAATTTTATTCTCCCCCTTTGACATCAATGGCAAAGGGCCTACCTAGAGCTAACACTTAGCTCCCCCTCACTTGATGCTGAACATCAATGGTACGAAGTAATATAAACTACTCCCAACTCCTCTCTCCGATCTTTGAATGTATCCTTTGATCATGCCTTTGAGAAGATATCTGACAATACATACACATTTTTCTTTGGAATATACTGAGAGGGGGCTGAATCAGTATATTATATATCTTATAAATCTTTCCTTTAACCAAATTCCACTTAATCAATTATTCAAGATATGCAATAAAACTTAAACAATAAACATCACACAAGACAGAGAGACACTAGATATAATGTGGAAACCCAATGTGGGAAAAACAACGGAGAATCAATCTCAAATATATTCATGAGAATAACCCCACAGGAGCACCATACCCCTTTGCCAAGTATAAATCTCATCTACAATTCATGAACACCAACCCACAAGAGCTTTAAACCCCTTTGCTGAGCACCAACCTAGCACCTATTCATGAGCACCAACCCCTTTGCCAAGCACCAACTCAACAACAATTCATGAGCACCAACCCACAAGAGCACTAACCCCTTTGTGTATACCACACACCTATCTCTCAATGTTTCTATCTCAACAAATGATAGATCAATACAACATCTTCTTCCTCTCTCTCACTTTTGCTCTTCTAAGCTAGATATAACAAATACAAATCATCTCTCACAATTTCTCTTCTAAGCTAGATATTACAATATCAAATCAACCTCTCACTTCCACATTAAAAATGGCTACTCAAGCCTTTATTTATAGCTTTCCAAATGACCTTTGGCCTTCCCCCTTTGTGACCTTTCATTTCTCATGGAAAATGGTGCCAATCTTGGATGACCCTTCATATCCAAGCATTTTAAAAGTCATGTGGTGACCCTTCATGACCAAAAACGTCTTTCCCACTTTTGTCTTTATCTTTGGTGACTTTTTGTATTCCTTTAAGTGTCCCTTCATGAGAAATTCGCCCTTTACTCTTTTGTCTTCACTTGGTGACTCTTGGTATTCCCCAAGATGACTCTTCATGGGAAAATGCATCCCATCCTTCTTTTGTCTTTATCCCATGACTCTTCATCTTCTCCATGGGCCCTTCTTTTGTCTCATATGCAACCAAAAATATATTCGTTAATATTAAATAAATATTAACTCATATTAGCCAAGATAAATGACATTAAATGCAATGGGGCCTTTATCACCAATAATACTAAACCTTTGACATCAATGACAATATTTCCAATAATCTCCCCCTTTGTCATTGATGGCAACCTCAATCCTTAAACTGCCACATCCTGTCACTTGCACATACTATCATCTAAAAACATATAGTAACTCCCCCTTACTGTAGTAACATGTACCTATTTCTTGTACCTATTTTCTGCACCTATACCTGTACTTGTTATTCTCCCCCTTTGACATCAATGGCAAAGGGCCTACTTGGAGCTAACACTTAGCTCCCCCTCACTTGATGCTGAACATCAATGGTAGGAAGTAATAAAAATTACTCCCAACTCCTCTCTCTGATCTTTGAATGTATCCTTTGATCATGCCTTTGAGAAGATATCTGACAATACATACACATTTTTTCCTATCCTTTGAGCATCTGAAATCAACTCATTTGAATCTTTTCTTATAATCTCACAACCTTCAGCATGAAACCTTAATGTGTATCCTTGATCACAAATTTGACTAACACTCAACAGATTATGCTTAAGACCTTTTACATACAAAACATTTTTAGTCTTAGTTCTACCATAATCCAAACTCAAAGTGCCTTTTTCAGCTATCCTGGCAGTGGTTTTATCTTTGAACCTCACTGTACCACCATTAATCTTCTTTAGAGAAATGAACTTACTTTTATCTCTTATCATATGCCTTGAACATCCTCTATCAATTAACCATGGCTGATCTTTACCTCCCACATGCAGAGCTATCTGCACCATCATAGAATCTTCATGTTGTTTCTTCTACCATGTACATGTCTGAACCTTCTTCTTGATGAATGGATCTTTGACACTCTGATTCTTCTTCTTGATGAATGGAGATTTGAACCTCTGATCCTTCTTGACTGACTCGAACATGATTCTACAATACCAATCTATGTGTCTTAAGTTGTTGCACTTGTAGCACACTATGGTCTCTTCATTAAAGCTTGATAAAGGAGCAAAAGAGTTGTGGCTTCTGCTTGACTCTACTTGACTTTCTTTCTCCTTATTTCTGAAATTGTTAGCTCTTTTTCTACATTCTATTTTCTTGTGACCATATCCATTAAAATAAAAACAATAGCCATAAAAATAAGATCTGTCTGCATATCTCTGACCTGATTGCCTTTTGTAGCTTTGTTCCTTCCAACCTTCTTTGTTTGGACTATCCTCTGTATTTTTATCTTCTCCCCTTTTTGTTTCCTCTTCTATAAGAGCTTTAGCATAGCTCTTTTTCTTTTCAAATCCAATCTCTGTCTTATCAGAATATGCTTTTTGACTTTCCAATATCTTATTCAACATGTTAGTGCTATCCTCAAATTTTGAATCACTAACTATTTTATCATTGACTGCTTTTTGAATATCTTCTTTTAAAGAGGCAATTTCAATAACATACCTTTCACAATATTTTCTTGTTATTTCCAAATGTGCTTTGAGATCTTCTTCATTCTTCTTTGCTTCTTCAAAGTGTGCTTGTAGATCTTCAATCATTTCTTTTGACTCTTGTTCATTTTTCTTGATCTGGCGCTTTAATCTTCAATTCTTCTTCTGAACAACTTCTAACTCTTCTAGGGCACAATTGAGTTCTCCTTCCATATCTACTTCAGCTTCCTGCTCTTCTTCTTCTTGATCATCATCATGTATGGCCATGAATAAAATCTCTTCTTCTTCTGAATCGCTGACTCCACCATCTTCAACTGAGCTAGGATCCTTAGAATATAGGCTCTTCTTCTTGAATCCCTTCTTGAATTTGCCTTTGAAATTCTTCTTATATTTCTTCATCTTTAACCTTATATGGGTGTCTAGCTAAAAAATGTCCAATCTTTCCATAATTAAAACATTTAAAAGGTAATTTTCCTTGATATTTATCTATTCCTCTTTTCAGCCTACGAATGAAAAGTGCTTCTTTGTCATCTTCATCATCACTAGAAGTATCAATTGATTCTTGAATCTTAGCTTTCTCCTTCTTTGATGTCTTGAAAGCTGCTTCTCTCTTTGAGGGTTTATCTTGTTCTGTCTGCATCTCATATGCCATGAGAATACCATGAAGCTCATCCATCTTTAGCTTGGCTAAATTCTTCATCTCCTCAATTGCCGAAACCTTTGCATCATATCTCATTGGTAGAGATATTAAAACCTTTTGCACCACTGTTGACTCATCCAATGTTTCTCCAAGACCTTGAATCTGATTTACAACTTGATCAACTCGCAAAAGATAACTTGCTATATCTTCTTCTTCTTCTTCCATCTTCAAACTTTCAAACTTCCTTCTAAAAGTCTGCAACTTAGCTTGCTGAACCTTTCCATCACCTTTGTAAATATTCTCAAGTTTTACCCAAGTTTCATGAGCAGATTTACATTGCATAAGTTTAACAAATTCAGATTCACATAAACCACATAAAATAGCATTTAAAGCTTTAGCATTACATTCACTTGCCTTCTTTTCTGCTAGAGTAATTGTAGATGTCTGTGGCTCTTCATATTCCTCCACCACTGATTTCCATATGTCAAATCCAAGGGCCATCAAATAAACCTTCATTCTCATGCTCCAAAAATCATAATTCATCCCATCAAACAAAGGTTCCTTATTTGTATAAAATCTTTCCTGTGACCTAGTCATCATGCTTTCCCGATCTACCTTCAAGCTGTAAAACTTTTCAAAAAGGAACCTGCTCTGATACCAATTGTTAAGCATAGAATATACTAAGAGGGGGGGTGAATCAGTATATTATATATCTTATAAATCTTTCCTTTAACCAAATTCCACTTAATCAATTATTTAAGATATGCAATAAAACTTAAACAATAAACATCACACAAGACAGAGAGAGACACCAGATATAACATGGAAACTCAATGTGGGAAAACCCATAGAGAATCAATCTCAAATATATTCATGAGAACAACCCCACAGGAGCACCATACCCCTTTTCCAAGTACAAACCTCATCTACAATTTGTGAGCACCAACCCATAGGAGCTTCAAACCCCTTTGCCGAGCACCAACCCAGCACCTGTTCGTGAGCACCAACCCCTTTGCCAAACACCAACTCAACAACAATTCATGAGCACCAACCCACAGGAGCACCAACCCCTTTATGTATACCACACACCTATCTCTCAATGTTGTTATCTCAACAAATGATAGATCAATACAACATCTTCTTCCTCTCTCTCACTTTTGCTCTTCTAAGCTAGATATAACAAATACAAATCATCTCTCACAATTGCTCTTCTAAGCTAGATATTATAATATCAAATCAACCTCTCACTTCCACATTACAAATGGCTACTCAAGCCTTTATTTATAGCTTTCCAAATGACCTTTGTCCTTCCCCCTTTGTTAACTTTCATATCTCATGGAAAATGGCACCAATATTGGATGACCCTTGATATCCAAGCATTTGAAAAGTCATGTGGTGACCCTTCATGACCAAAAATGTCTTTCCCACTTTTGTCTTTATCTTTGGTGACTTTTCGTATTCCTTTAAGTGTTCCTTCATGAGAAATTTGCCCTTTACTCTTTTGTCTTCACTTGGTGACTCTTGGTATTCCCCAAGATGACTCTTCATGGGAAAATGCATCCCATCCTTCTTTTGTCTTTATCCTGTGACTCTTTGTCTTCTCCATGGGCCCTTCTTTTGTCTCATATGCAACCAAAAATATATTCATTAATATTAAATAAATATTAACTCATATTAGCCAAGATAAACGACATTAAATGCAATGGGGTCTTTATCACCAATAATACTAAACCTTTGACATCAATGACAATATTTCCAACACCTATTGCATGTTTTATTTTAACTAAGGAGTTTTTACCTCTTTATTATAATAATGTCTTTGAGAATTATTTCAGCCAATTAGCCAAACTATGGAAATCAAGAACTGTGAAGGATTATATTCATCAGTTTTAGAATCTCTCTTTATGGGTGGAAGATATCACTAAGGATAATTTCACTGATCTATTTTTGGGTGGCCTCAAAGATAGCATCTAATTAGAGATTAAAATGTTCAACCTAGCATCTGTATCAAAACCTATCCCTAGGGCATGAATGATAGAAGAAAAAGAGATGGTCAAAAACAAAATTCTCACTACTGGTCATGATTGCACCTTATTAGCACCATCATTTCCATAGCCCACTAGATTAACACAATGACAAATTAAGGATAAGTGATCAAAATGGTTGTGTTATGGTTGTAATAGAAAATGGAGTAAAGACCATCATTATGTTGAAAATAAGCTATTTTACATTGAAGGTATGAATGATGATGAAGATGATGAAGACGTACATGGTGAGGATGTAGAAGGTCTTGAGGAAGAATTTGAAGACTATTAGCCTACTATTTATTTTCATTCCCTTTCAGGTATTAATACTCCCCAAACTCTTAAGGTTATGGGTTTTCTTAAGAATATAAGGTCACTATCTTGATTGGTTATGGGAGCACACACAACTTTATCAACAATAAGTTCATTTCTTGTTTGAATTATTTCATTTATATAGCTCTAAAATTTTAGGTTATGATTGTAGATGGTGGTACTATTAGCTATTTAGGAAAATGTCATAGTACTAAGCTGGCCATGGGAAACTACTTGTATTATCTTATGCTTGTGATTCCCATGGGTGGAGATGATATTATTCTAGGAGTATAGTGTCTTACCACTTTAGACTCTATTGAGATGAATTTCCAAGAATTATTCATGCATTTTCATTCTGAAGATAAGACATTTGAGCTAAGGGGATCAAGGGCTAAATCTCCATAACTTTTTAGCTCCCATCAAATGACAAAGATTATTTATAAGGGTGTTGAAGGCTTTTATCTCACTTGTTTTCCTTGTAAGTACATCTAACTCAACCATCTCCACCTCTTGATCTACAAGTGATTGATGCCCATTCTATTATTTTTGGTGACATGCCAAAAGGACTTCCACCTAGTCACATGCATGATCATGCTATCAATCTTATTCATGGAAACAGGTACTCTCCATTGTAGAAAAACATAAATTATATACCAAACCTTCCAAATTTACTTTTGGGGCTTGTGAGGTTTAATATTTGGGTCATATAGTTTCTTATAAATGAGTGAAAGTTGACCCTAAAAAAATCCAAGCAATGGTGGACAAGCCAATTCCTAAGACACTTAAGAAACTATAGGGATTTTTGGGGCTAATTAGTTACTATCGTAGTTTTTTCAAAAATTATGGTAGTATTACATCCCCACTCACCTCTTTGTTAAAGAAAGACTCCTTTCAGTGGACTAATGCAGCTACTCAGGTATTTGAACAATTGAAATTGGCTATGTGCACTACTCCAGTATTGGCCACTCTTGATTTTTCCAAGACTTTTGTGGTTGAATGTGATGCATTTGGGTATTTTATGGGTGTTTTACTCATGAAGTAAGGTATAACACTTGCATTTGAGATTCATCAACTAAAAGGTAAAAATTAGCACAAGCCCATCTATGATAAAGAAATGATGGCCATTTTGTATGCAGTCAAACAATGGAGACCTTATTTGATGGGTCATCACTTTCAAGTAAATAATAATCATGATAGTCTCAAATATTTTTTGGAACAATGGTTTTCATCTAAATAACAACAAAAATGGGTAACTAAGATGTTAGGTTATGATTTTGAAATAGTCTACAAAAAGGCAAGGACAATTGTGTAATGGGAATTTTTTCTAGACTCTTTTTTTTTAATTTTTTTTTTAGCAATACTATGCTAAAAAAATTAATTCTTCTCAAATTTTAAGTTATATTTTTCCACTCCCACTATTCCCAGAAACCATGCCTCGCCAGATTTGGAAAAAAATGCCATAAGCAACTTGCTCAAATCGAAGCTCTGATACCAATTGTAATGAAATTACTTAAATGTTCACATATAATGATTTTATATCACACAAAATAAGCAAATATGATAGATCACATAACACTATTTGATAGAATAGCATAATATTGGATAATATAGCAAAGTCACTTTGAGGGGGCAACCTCCATAATAATGCATTGACAGAAAAATACCTAACATAGAGAATAAAGACTAACCACTACCTCTTATATATAGTCTACTTAGCAAAGGTTATTCCATAGGCTGAACTATCTAAGAACATAGAGAAATGTAATAAGTATATAGAAGAGGTATGTAAGATATAATTTGGCCACACATATCCCTAGACACACCAATGGTTAAGGGTGTAGCAATCAAGTACTTTACTAAGTGGATTGAGGCCATTCCTCTCACTTATGTCACTGATAAGTATATAGCCAAGTTCATTCATTATCATATCATTTATTGATATGGCATCCCAACATGCATTATATCTGATAATGGCAGATCCTTTATGAATAAAGATATTAAATACATTTGTGAAAAATTCAAAATAAAGAACAAGAAATCAACACCATATAAAATGCAAGGCAATAGATAAGCCAAGGCATCAAACAAAACCATTGTATCCATTTTAAAGAATATTATCAATGATGATGGCCATAATTGGCACTTTCAAAAAAATTCTACCCTTTAAGCTTATCAAACTAGTCATCGAACCTTTATAGGAATCACTCATACTCCCTTGTTTATGACACATAATATATTATCCAAATCAAGATAGAGAGGCATTCATTTCAAGTTTATTTAGAGAATATTAAAGATGACAAGGAATATAGAGTCTCAAGGTTATAAGAGATAGAACTTCTTGATGGTAAGTGCTTGGATGCCTTAGCAAACTAACAAACCTATTAGAATAGATTGTAGAGAAAGATAAAAAAACACATTATCCCTCAAGAGTTTAATATTGGTGATTTGGTCTTGAAAGATAACTATAAGAATATAAATTCAAAATTCAAAAAGAAAGTTAAATTCCAATCTAATTGGACTGGACCATATTTTATCATGGCAAACTATGGATCGGGGACATATCGACTAGCTATTCTAGGTAGTGAAAAACTCTCAAAGCCCATGAACATTGTGTAATTTAAGAGGTTCTACACTTGATAGCCATTCTAACCATTGTATACAAGATTCATTACTTGGGGGCAACTTGTGCTAAAGTAATTTTATCCTACTATTATATCCTAAATCATCCCATGTTGGGCCATATTCATTTTGACCTAACCTAAACCATTCTTTCAAGAACCATATTCTTTTCATTACTCAAAATAGTGAAAAATTTAGACCATTCACACTATGAACACACTTCATCCCACCCTAGACCATTCTCTTTTGAACCATATTCATTCTAAACCATCCTCGTTTGGACTATATTTATTCTGAACCACTTTTTTTAGATCCACATTCTTTTTCATATATAGGGTTGTTATAACCTTAACATCTTTGACCTCTTGATCAATTATGATCTTGATTATGAATCATAGGCATTTTTAACACATTCAATGTTGGTTCTAAAAATTAGTTCTACATGAACAATATTTTACAACTTCTTTTACAAACAAGTGAACATGAATACATCTACAACTAAGGATCTTTGCCTCCTGGATGTTTCTTCATATTTTATCTCAGGATACATACTATTCTATTATTCAATAGTCATTTTTTCCTTAATAATATCTCACTCTCACTAATTTATGAGCATGGGCAATTGTAGCCAATTTTAGTTGTTGTTTCAACTCTTACCTATGGATGTGCATATCCTTAGCTAAGTAGTTCACCTAGACATTTTATTCGTAGTTTATTTTTGTTGCTTATTCCCAAAAATACAAAAATATTATAAAAATATCTAAAAGAACAAAAACATCATCTCACCTTTTTTTTTAATTCTATCTCCATGCCATTTCCATTTTGCAAGATCATTTCCCTATTTCCTCTACAACATCAATAATTTTTTCTTATCATCACTTTTATTCTATCACATTTCTTAGAATAACTACATTTGGGCTGAAGTTCATGTTGGATATAGTATCCATGGAACTATGTAGGCAACGTCTACTTATTTTATACATCTAGAGTTAGCTTGATCACCCCCTTCCTTTTCTTTTTTTCCTCCCATTTTTTTGTGTTGTTTCCTATCACTTGGAGGCAAATTTAGGTCCTTATTCTTGTTACACTATTATATAAAGTAATGCCTCTATTCCATGTGCCTGAACAATTATTTTTAAATCGTACTAATGTTATGAATAAATCTTGTTTGTGTGTCTTTATTTGATTTTTTTATTGGTGTTTTGTTTTGCTTTTGTTTCTTTCCTTTGTTATTTCTTCTTGTTTCTTCTTGGCCTTTTATTTTACCATTTGGTCTTGTTTTTTTATTTTAATTTTACAAGAACATCTTGATAATACACATGGATATTGATTATTCATATTTTACCTTCATGTTGTTTATTAAGTTTTTCTTGATTTGCTTTTGTACATTCTTGTTCCTACTTAAGTCTTGATTATTCATATGTTGATTTTAAGTTAGGTTCATTTATGTCTTAATTTTATTTATTTAAATTTAAATAGTTGTAACTCTAGTCTTGGTAGTCCTTATCATTATCCTTAGTTATAAATATTCACATTTGAAATGGATCAACACAATTGAAATCCACTGTCATTATAATTTCTTCACACTTATGATACATAATTTCATTTTGCTATATCAAGCACTATGTGCTTTGGATCCAAGTCTTAAAATTAATGCAATTTCAATGATCAGATCTCAAGTGCACCAATAAAACTAGGTACCAATGGCTTATTTTTCACTAGACTCTATGTAAGATGTGCATCTCTTGGCATACATTATGAGTCTAATCGAATGGTGGTTAGTTTTATTCATTATTTATTCTATTTTGTCCCAGTTATGGGTGAACTACATTGGCTTGAGGTCCATTTGGACTATGTAGGTAATGCTTAGATACATGATGTATCTTGGGTCATCTTGGCCACCTTTATTATTCTTTTCATCTCTTTCATCACTTTGTGAATTCTTGTATGCCTAATTTCTTATGATTGTTTCGATCATTATACTATCACATCTATGTTTGTGCCCACTCATATTTTAATCTATGCATTAGGTTATATCCTTGAGAATATGATTACCAATTTTACGTATAGGTGTGTAACATTTAAACCATTCATCGAATCAAATTAGACCTATAGGCTCACAATTAATTATTGCTAAATCAAATCGGTCCTATAGGGGCATAATTAATTATGTTATCAATGATCAAAATCAACCCTACTAGGGCAAAATTGTTTTACCAACTGATCAAATCTACTCTAGTAGAGCAAATTATTATTCCCTCTATTTGGAGTAATGTATCCTACTTATAATTCTAAGCTTTGTGGATTTTTTTCCCTTTTTCTGATAATATTTTAGTGGAGATCGATCAATTCCTAAGTGTACAATTTTCATCCTAGCTTTGGGTGTTTTCAAAGTGTGTTGCTTATACTTTTGGATTGTATCCCCATTCCCCCTATCCTTGGGGCCCATTATATTATAATAATTATTTTTTCATTGAGAAAAACATGTGCAAGCATTAACTCATCTGGATTTAATCTGACCCATAGGTTAATCTCACTTTCTCTCTCTTTTTAAGAGTTCATCCTTCTCTTTCATCCTAGTATTTCCTTTTGACAAGGCATCATGGGTCATTCCATTCCAACTTATTCTTGAAAAATATTTCCTTTAAAAATGCATTGGTTCTCCTAAATGTATTACTATGCCTTCTCAAATAAGGGCAAAATTTAGCCATCTAATTCCTAACCCCATTATGTTAAAATTATCAATCTTACTCAAAATTTATGAAAATACACAATTTAGGTGAAAATCACTTAAACATGTTAAATGGTTTGAGATTTTCATATACAAGTGCCGATTTAGGCTAATGTATCCTTAAATAGAGCAATACATTTTATGTGATTATTAAATTTTCTCAAATTATTTTGATTCAAAATGCTGAAAATGCATTTTGGTGTTCTAGATCACTATTTTCTTCTAATTTGGAAACACCTGACACATGCATTTGTTATTTTGTGTTAACAACATCTTAAATAGGATATTGGTATGTACACAACTAACATTGCCTTTTAATTCCACTCTAGTAAAATTATGACCCAATAACATGACAATCTAACTAGTTTGATTAATGCAGTGCAACTAATTTCCAAAAAAAATGCATAAATTTTGATTAATTTCACAAAGGTACATTAATCCAAATTAAGAGCTTAAGTGTAAAATCCATGGAAGTTATTAAATATATTTTAGTTGTAAATTGATTCCTATTATCTATATCATAAAATGACATCATTTGTAGGGTGGTATCCATAAGCCATAAATACAACAAATATCATGTTTAAGGCTTCCCATACCTCTTTAATGCCCCTTCTTTCCAAATATTTATGAGGGTATTTATGGATCAATTATAATAATTGGGATTAATCCATGGCTACACATATTTGTCTCAATATGGATGGTCTTGTTTGATCATGATCAATTTTGAAAATCAATAAATAGGAGGGCCAAGACCACTTTGATTAAGCTTCATTTGTGTAAACTTATTATACAAAATTCTCTCCACAAGCCATTTGTGTTTGGTGTTTATTATGCTTAATTTACAATAGGATAGCTTCATTGATAGGCATAATACTAATTTTCATATAATGATCCTAGTTTTATTGGTGAGAAAAAGATGATAGAGGAGCTTTGCCTTGCATAATTGTCAAAAACTTGAGCACCAGATCAAGGGGAAAATCACATTTTGAGATGCATTTGGATGGTGGGATGCTCTTGGGAAGGTAATGTGTATATAATTTATTTAAATTTATCTTTGTTATCATTTTCTAAACCCCATTTGAAGGATTGGATTAGTTTATTTTGTTCTTGTGCATTTTTATAAAGTTTTCATGACTAATGCTTGATCTAACCATCTTTGTAATCCATCTCTATAGCTACAACACTGAGTTTTAGTGTGAATGATGATACCAAGTTATTATATGAAAATATAATATAAAGGCTTAGGTATCCTTTGAAGTTTATAAATGATAAATACACACATTTATTGAATAAAACTATAAAACCCTTCATGAAATATTTCATGATTTTTCACCATAAAAGCATAGCTTACCATCCACAAGTCAATAGATAAGTAAATACATAGAGTAAGGTCCTAATGATCATAAATATATGTAGTTTTTAGAGGGATGATTATGAAGATAACATACCTAAAATCAAGTAAGATTATAAAAATAATCACAAGTGTGAAACAAGATACACACCATTTCAATCATTATACAACATGGAAATAATAATTCCTATGGAGTGTATAGTTTTGAGCCTATGAGTCACATTGATAATTTGGTTAGGATACCAAGAGTCACTTTGGTAATATATATTTAATTTATCTCACATGGAAAAAATGAGACAAAGGGTGAGCTAGACATGAGAGTTCAATAAACAGAGCTAGAAAGCTTGTCATGATTACAATAATCAATATAAGGAATTTCAACTAGACTAGAAGGTTTTTCTATATTATATAATATTCATAACACACCTATAAATACTATGCATAAGATGGAAAAGGTCCATATGTAATTCATGAAGTATTGTAACAAGGCCCTATAAGACTTAAAGACCTTCAAGTAAACATTTTAATAGGAAGAGTAAATGGTTATAGGCTCAAGTCCTATTGCCAATTATTTCCATTAAAAACATATAGAAAAGAGTGAGTTCCAAGTGTTATAGTGTATTTTAGGATTTTTATTTTTACAACTTGTTTCTTTGTGTAGGTTTGTAGAAGTAGATGTGTGGATTTCTATTTATATATCTTAGGAAAACCATATTATATTCTAAGTGAAACACAATAAATTATGATAAATCATGATCGAAGGGAAGATAAGAATTGGAGATGACATGGGAAAATTTCATGTCTAGGAATGTAGTGGAAATAGACAAAGGACAAAGTGAGGACAACTACCAAGTTATTTCATGTTGGAAAAAATAAAATATTATGGAATTCCCAAAGAGGTTAGATTTGATAAAATGGAGTTAATGAACCATAAAATAAATAAATAAGTAATGAAAAGGTAGTGTCACATCATCAAATTACATTAAAGGAGACATTACATCTATCATTAAAAATGCAAAGGTCACATAAAATGAGCCATTTTAATATAATAAAAGTAGATTTTGGCATGAAAGATAGATTGGTGAGTATATATGAATAGTGGGGAATATTTGGGAAGTAAGGTTTATATATAAGGTAGAGGATTGATTAAAATAACACTAAAAAATTACATGCATAAGAAGTTTTATAAGATCCAATGTCATTATCAAGATTATAACATGATCCAATTGAAATCAAACCCAAAAAATATCAAATAACTACCTACCAAATTTTGGTTCCACTATTAGATTGACAAAAAGAGGAAATGGGAATTGGGTTGGCCCTTAGATAAGAAAAATGAAATGATCTAGAGCTATTTAAATTTAATGACACAATAAATAAGGATTGGTTCCCTCAACCACAAGAAACCAATTCACAATAGCGACTATTCTTACTTTTTGATAGACTATGAAGATTAGATATAAATAGAATCATAAGGTTATCATTTTTTTGGTCAACATGATGAATTAATGATGACCCTCTTGATTTAGTAAAATGAAATAGTTATTCATCTCTCCAAGGAGGTCATCATATACATAAATTCCAAAACCATGGTTTAGGTTACTAGACTACTAGTGAGAGGGAAGTTCCTAGCTCCATACAAAACTAAGAATCCTCTAATCAATTTTGATATCAACGAGGATTACAAATACATAAAAAAGATAGTCCAAAAGTTATAGATAAACCTATGTGAGTCTTAAATAAATACATAATTAGATGATATTGATGGACTACCAAAGGTACCAAACAAGCCGCAAAAGGGGTCATAAATATTTCACACTAAATAATAAGGCTTGGAAAATACTTCAACTAACCATACTTCATTACATAAAAGCTCAATTAAAACATTTAGAATGTGTTTATGGGAAAACATCAGTCATTTAAGTATAAATTAATGGTACTACATCTCTATTTTACATAGTGGTAATTGCTATATGGGCAAATCATACCAATTATGGACTAATGGTCAACAAACTCTTCCAATATTATGTGGCTACAATATGCATAATATTAAGTGAATCTGGGAAGATTAAATTAGTGGTGGATATATATCTAAGTTTAATCACCTCACACCATCGAGTGCCTCAAAATGTGCTGAAATATTTGGGACTAATAGCCATAGTCATAAATATGCATAATGGGTTACAAACCTAGATCCATGAGTTGGACAAACTACTAATGATATCTCTCTCTTTATTCATAGACATCAACAATGAAAAATCATAAGTAAAAAGGTATAATTCCTTGGTTTCAAGATTGGTTGTTAGCATAGGTTCATGGAAAACCCATGATAACATGTTAGTTTTGGATTATTTATGTAAAGATTAATATGAAAGCTAATGAAGGAAACTATTACAATAAATTAAAGTTAAACTAGGTACAATATTGTAGAGGAATTAATGTGATTCACAAACTTTATTTATCCAAAAGATTCAATATTTAAAATGATTAATAGATTTACTAGAAAATAAATCCTAATTACATAAAGGAATATGTATAGACATAAAGAAGAATCATTATCATATATATATATATATATATATATATATATATACATACATACATACATACATACATACATACATACATATATACATACATACATACATATATATATACATACATACATATATATATACATACATACATATATATATGTATATATATGTATATATATATATATATATATACACACATACATATATATATATATATACATACATACATATATATATATATATATATATGTCCTTAGGTCCTTGGCCCTTTTAACATATGAAAAAGAAAATAGGTCTGGCTCAACATATGGTATTGTTAAGGCATAAGGACCAAACCTGAAAGCCCAACTAGTTTTGATAAAAACCATACTACCAAATAGTCATTATTTTAACAACTTATATTAATCTTACTATCCATATTTTTATCAAAAATACTAGACTCCCAAAATCATTTCAAAATAACTAGTTCTACCAATTTACCATTACTAGGTAGGAAGACACCCACCTCTAATGCCTTAGTAGACACCTTGAAGTTGGTTACATGCATTTCCTCATCCTTTACCTCCATATATTCTCCACTCAATGATAACTCCTTCCCTAACTTCTCTCCTACCACCTTATTTGAGAGTGTGAAGACCAAATGTTTCTAAGCACTACCCAAATCTTGTAGTAGATAATTTTAACCTTTACAACAAGAGATTTGAACACCCCCCTCATAGTTACTTTAGTGAACCACATAATCACCTTTAGTATTTTTGGTTTCCTCTATAGATGCTAAATTTATATACCTTGTATTAATATAATGTATCATTATGTCATAATGCCCCCCTCGACTATGCATAATTATTTTTATAATTACATTTTACCATCTTTTTTTCCTTTACCATATATGTTAATAAGCTAATTAATATGGTGAAATAGTAATTACCCATTTAATTTAACCCTTAAAACTATAAAATCTAAAAAATAAAATAAAATCTAAATTTTCTCTCCCTCCTAACAAACTTTTCCATGGTTAAAACAAACCAAACAACCTCAGAGGTCATTTTAACCCTTTTTTACCTTGTGCTAGCTCATTGGAACAACATTTCATTTGAATCCACCCATTTTGGGTGGATTTACATTGATCCTCCATGATCAATGTCAATCGATTAGGATTGACGTTGATCCATAAATACACAATAGACCTCCATTGCTCAGGGGGATGGTGACGGTGATTGTGACTTCAAAACTCTACCAATATCTCACTATAGTTTGTGTATGGAAATTGTGAAAGCTTTGTTATCTTATATAATCTCCACTTAAGGAATCATCAAGAGGATTTTGTTAATATTCTTCCCTCATCCTATCATGTTTATTTTCAATCAAAATGGTTAGTGTTGAATTTTTTTTTGTTCAATTTCTCATGTATATCATCTACTATGTCTAATTGTCATTATTTAACATTTGGATTTATCTATTTTATCAATTTTATAGGTCATTATTATAGTCTAATAAATATTTAATTTTTTCACATAAAATTGATATCGATTCATCTAAATTTGACATCAATCCCTATTAGTTTAATTAAGTAGTTTTAAACATCTCATTTAACTCCTAAATCTCTACCAAAATTATTTTATATCTATAAACCTCTATTTTTGTCTCTTTTTCATTATATTTTCATCATTTTATCAAAAATACAAAGTGTTATTATAGTCTGTTTATACTATTAAATAGTGTTTCATAGAATTGACATCAATTCATTTGAATCAACATCGATCTTATAGGATTGGCATAGATATTATAGGATCGGAATCGATATTATAAGATCAACATCAATCCCTATTAAATATTTAAAACATTTTATAAAATCTATAATCTATTTTCTAAAAATTATGCCTATTTATATAGATGACCTTGCCTAGTTTAGTGCATGATTTAGTTAACATATTTGATCTTCCCATAGTCCCTTAATCTCTCTTTGTAGATCAAAGTGATATATATTTTGAGCTAGGACTTTGCCTTATGATTTTCATATGTGACTTTACCTATATTGATGAGTTATTAGCTGTAATTCAAGAAGACATAGACATTACTAATGAATTCTGGGATGCATAATTTGATCGTATAAATATTATTATTAATTAATCATCTTTAGTGTTATCTACTTCTATCCATATATATTTTTTTAATTTCATGTTTAATAATAAACTTGAATGTTTGAACATGGGCTGAAATTCATCTAAGAAAGCATACCACTTCTTGGGATTGGTTTATACTAGGTATCCCACCCATATATCTATTAATCAATTTTTGTTTAAGTGTGGTGAATTTTAGGTCATTCCTCCCAAACCAAAGAGGAGTTTTCACAATAAATCTTGATCAATAATCTAAAACCAACCATCCATATATATAGGTAATCTTAAACCCTACTTATACTTTATTTTTAGTAGTTAATTAAATCACATTGAAAAAACGAAAAAAACTTCTCAAATATTTTGGCACGCCTGGTGGGACCCATAAGGTCTCATTTTCTTTATTAGAAATTCATTCTTTAATTTTAAAATCTCTTCTCCCTTTCTTCGTTTGTTGCATTCATTCAAATAAATATAGACTTTGCATTTTATTTCTTCTTAAAATGTAAAATAAATTACATCTATTTTCCTTATTTTATTTCACATAGAATAATCTACGTAGTAATTTATCATAGTCATCACTTTATCCACACATAAATCAAATCACTATCATAATTAACACATCTAAACAGTTGACATAAGGAAACCAATGGGGATGTCATCACCTCAAGGCAGCCTTTTTTTGGTGATCCTACTTGGATTTCACCACCAGGAGGAGGACCAACTTAGTACTCTAGCTGAGTATAATTTTTGGACCATTGATACACTATTGGCTAAGCACCCGCACTAGCTGTGGGATTATGAAGTGAGGGGAGTAAGACCGAAGTACCAAGGCACGTATCAATACCAGTGTAGACATATTTGAGCACCAAAATAAACTACCTAAAACCATCCTCAGATTGCCATTTCTTAGGACCTTTGTTATCCATTTCTTTTCTACCTTTTCTTTCACATCTTAAAAGTTAAAAAAGTGATTAAAAAACTTCTTTAGAATAACTTTTAGTGTGTGTATCTTTCATTCATATTTAAAAAAAGATAACTCAAAAAGAAATTTTTGTTTTATTTATTTTTCTTATCTTCACTTTTATTTTTTATTTCATGGTGTTGACTCAACAACAATAAAAAAGTGATAATCCAAAGAGGGTGTTACATCTTCTCCTATGGAGCGTAAACCTAGTTCTACTTCTTCTCCTGAATCCTTTGAGAACCTAGTGTTTCCACAATATCATCCTCAAGGAGATCCTTTACAAAAATACTAGACAATAATCATGTTACTCTTAATCATTATTTGAATAGTTGAGAAATATATATTTTTCCTTGCCCCCATGCCCAAAAATCTCTAGATAGGTCTAGGATGACTTTCGAGGGAATTGAGAAAATTAGATAATTTACCATAGCTATGGTAACCTTTTCCACTAGATCTCCTCCACCTGGCTCTAATGTTGAAATTTCACAACCTTTAAAGAACTAACCATTTATGGTATGTACTAGTTCTTCAACTGTTACTCAGGTCCAAAATACTACTTTGCCTATATCCATAATACCTTCACAAACATTAGTAGGGTCAATTCCTATAAATCTCCCTACCATTAAAACAAATTTAGCACATAGCTCACAATAAATATTCTATATTCAACCTTCCCAAAATTATTTCTCCTCAGCCACCCAATATGTAGCCTCATCACAACCAGCCATAGCTACTCGATTACATTCCTTCCCACAATAAAACAATCCATTACAAATCCATCAATACATGGCAGCATCTTAGCCTATTATGTCTACCATAGTAAGATATTTTCCCTCACAACCCATGTCCACCACTTTAGTGAATTACCAACCCCTTCAATAGAATGTCTTAGGCAGTGTGCCTTAAAATAATACTCAGATAGACCTCATGAACATCATTATGAATAGGATGGCTAGATTAGAAGCCTCCACCTCTGTACATAGAATTATACTTACATATGAGAAAATTTGTAATGATCCAATCCATCCCTTTGTCCCTATTCGACCATGCCCCTTACAGTGGGAACTTCCTAAATTCACTAAATTTTAGAATAAAGAAGATCCCTAGCAACATCTTAGAGCCTTTCGACATGCATGTTATCTTATAGCACATGATGATGCCCTCTTACTTAGGACCTTTCCCATATAATTAGTAATCTTTCTATTAGATTGGTACAATTCCATTTCCCCACATTCCCTCTTTTCCTATGGATAGTTGGCCCAAATTATTTTGGAACACTTTTTTATTAATATCACTCAAAAATTGACTATCACTGATCTTTATGATATTAGACTATTTAAGGATGGATCCCTATCAAAATTTTCAGCTCGATGGCATAACTTAATCAGCCAACTAACTTTTACCTTACCATAAATAGAATTAATTGAATTTTTTTCACATTCATGTGTAAAAAATATATCATCCATGTTACAAATTCAAACATATAAGACATTTGATGAAGCCTTTACCATGGCCCATAAGATTGAATTCCATGACATTGAAGAGGGAAAATTTAAGTTTCATAATAAGAACTTTAAATCTAACCCATCCAAAAGTAATAGAAATAACCCTTAATCAAAAGGGGCAGTAAATGTAGTTACTATAAAAACTTCTTCCCCTCCAGCATTTAACCAATTTGGAGATTCTACCTCTTAAATGCAATAACCTAGGGGTCTTACTCATTTTCATTATAAGATTTTACCCCCTAATAAATATACCCCTATAGGAGAACCTTATGCTTCAGTATTAGATAAACTCCTACAAGAAAATGTCATTAAACTCCCTTTGATTAGACCAGTTGATGACACACGTCCCAAACCCACTTGGTACAAAGAAAAAGAATTTTATATTTACCAGAGGGTAATAGGACACGACATAGAGTGGTGTCAATCCTTAAAATGATTAGTGCAAAACCTTATTTATAAGGGGGACCTTTGGTTGGACAATCCCAATGCTCATCCTAACCAATCTTTAGATATTTTTAAGAAACCATTTCCTAACCATCCATCCACATCAAACACCATCCAATCTAACTCTGGGAAGACACCAAATCAAATTCAACCCCTAATTAATACAATCCATGACCAGTTATTACCTAAATAAGTCCCAAAAGAACCTTTGGTCTTGGATCTCCTTATAGTAGATACTGTTAAATTGAGTCAACCTAAGGTCATTAAAGCTAGTCTCATAATTCCCATATAAATCCTTGATCTTATTACATGGGACCATTCACATGAACCATCCCCTTTTCCCTCTCATAATTAATCTCCTAAAAGGTAAAATGAAATTACTCTTTAGGATGTTATATATAAACATCTTGACATTTTTGAAGTTGCACATGTTACCCCTTTAATCCCTAGTAAGCCTTTTCATGGAAAAAATCTATTGAGAGCCAATCCTTTTACCCAAAACCTTTACCCTTCAAAACCATCTTCTATCATAATACCTCCTAACCCTAAATATACCAAAGGAAAGAGTAAAGTTTCTCGCATCGATACCTAGGACAATTGCCTTGGCATTCTACTGAAGAAAGTTGTAGCTCATCCTCAAGTTAAAGTGGATCTTTTTCAAATTTCAAAAGATGCAAATCATAGTCTAAATAACATCCAAAATAATAAAGGGCATATAACTTTTATACCATCTCCATCATCCATTTTAGGACCTCATCCATCTTCTACCTTAGTCATAGGTTCTTCTATCCCAACACATGGAAGGACATAAAATCTGTTTTCATTTAGTATGCTTCCATATCCCTCTTTCTCCATTAAGGGACCATTAGAGAAGATTAAAATAAAAGGGCTTAAATTTATCCCTCTTGTAAAGGGTAAAAAAGAAAACCAGTTAAGTAATACCTTACCATGAGAGCCTGTTATCAAAACCCCTATAAAAGTATAACATGACCCTTTGAAAGGATCTTATGCTATTATTTTGAAGTAATTATTAGACACCTCCCTAATTACTATACCGCCTATATAGACAATTAACCTTCACCCTAAAATTATTGCATGGTATAAAACTTAGGAAATATGTGTGTATCATAGAGTACTTGGGCATGACATGGAAAATTATAAATCCCTTAAGACTATAATCCAATAGTTAGTCCAGGAAGATGAAATCTTAATTGATGACCTAAATGATCAAAATACTAATCCAAAAGTTGTTATTCCATTTGTTCCACTCATTCATGATCTTGCTAGTCCCATAAGTGATAAAGAGTTGGTAGCCTCTTTAGATCCACCTCTATTACACATTAATATCATTCATGTAACTACCCACTCTCAAAACCATAATCTTAATAAATCTAAGGTTTCAATTATAGGATCCTCTACCTCTAATATGACTAAACCACCTAGTCAAAAGCCTAAAGTTTATATTATAGGAACTACCCCTACTAAATCCAAGGAGTTAGTACAAATATATGTATTAAAATATCTCCACCAAGTGCCTATTAAAATTACATTATATGAGCTTATCAAGAACTCTCCAAAACATTGACAGACAATGATAAAAGGTCTCCAAGCTATTAAATTTTGACTACATGAACCACAACCTTTGTTAGCTTTTATAGGAGCCCTCCAAATAGTTTCAACTCTTAGTTTTACTGATTATGAGATTGTTCCTTTATTGCCCAAAGATCAAGATCCCACCCCTTTTATTACATCTCAGATAAATCAAACTTAAATTAAAAAAGTTATGATTGATAATGGGGAAATAATTAATATTATCTCCTCACATGCTTTCCAACAATTATAATTACTAAAAACCATTGTCTCCTAATTTGTAGCAATTCTTCATACATTTAATGACATTGTAGCACCCATAGTAGGAAAAAATTTCCTCCCCATTTGTGTGGGTCTTCACACCATTCATGAGGTCTTATATGTTATACAAGGAACATTTCAATACAACATTCTAGTAGGGCATCTATGAATTCATGTGATGAGATGTGTATTTTCCATAGTTAAACAATGCCTTAAGTATGAACATGAAGGTTAGGTACACATCATCCCTATTGATCCTCATCCCTTTAAATCATGAGAATTCACCTTTAGGCCAAATGATGTCATAATACCCTTACCTAACATAATTATATCTCCATCTTCCAATCAAGCCTTGACTAGCATGACTATCTATACTTTAAAATTACCTCCTTTGGAGTCCATTGACTCTATTATGCAACAAATTTTGATGGGAGAATATCAATTATTAAATATTAATACTTTACCCACTCTTAGAGAATATGGTTGTCCTAATAAGAAACCTAGGTATTCACCTAATCTAGGTGAGAACATTCCCTTTGGACCACCTTTCTTGTGTACTTAATGTATGGTGGGATCAATCAAGCTACCTCAGAGCGTGATGATAATGTTTATGTAAAACCATTTACAACTGAAGTCTCTTTTCTTATCAATCCTCAATTTGTTCAAAACTATCTTCATCACTACATTTGGAAGGGCTTTGACATGGGTAAATATGAGCATGGTCCTCACGATGTCATACTAAGAGATTCCAGAAAGCCACATGAAAAGCATGGCTTAGGTTTTAAGAAGGATTATAAGTTTGCCCCTAAACTTGCTTTTTTGCCATCTTTGGAAGAAGAAGAACCATCTTCCCCATATGGTACCTCTTCCTTGACTAATGATACCATATCCATTCCTTCTAACTTATTTTAGTCAATTCTATCTTCTTAGAACCCCTTATCTTGTATCATGATAATGAGTTACAAACCATCCCCTTAGTGTATCCTTAGTTAATAGGATTTGATGCATCAGTTATCCCTATTTTTAAGTGTCAAGATGATGAGTCAATCTTGACCCATCTAGGTGCTGAAAACTCTTTTTTACATAGTTCTCTTCCATCTGAAATGTCTAGATTATTAAATGAAGCTACTAATGATATTAAGCCTAGGTCCTAAGAAGTCCCAAGGATTATTAAAATTAGCAAAGACTTAAATCCATAAGAAAGTCAATATTTTACCACCTTTCTATAATATTTTATTAAATCCTTTACTTGGTCTTATAGCAATATGCTTGGCATTGATCACTCAACCATCATCCATAACATCATAACCATTCCTAATGCTAAGTTGGTAAAGCAGGAGCTTCACAAAATACATCCTCATATTTCACTCCTTGTAAAAGAGGAATCACAATGACTTTAATCTATTAACTTCATTCAATTAATTTATTATCATTAGTAGATTTCCAACATTGTTCCATTCACCAAACCCATAGGGGACTTTACATCTATACTAACTTTCATGACCTAAATATTACCTGTTTGAATGATGATTTTCCCCTTCCTAATATAGACCAGTTGGTAGACTTAATAACTAGTCATGAAATGTTCTCTTATGGATGGTTTCTCTAGTTATAATCAAATTATTATTATACTATAAGACCAACATAAAATTGCATTTATTACTCCTTGGGGAACCTTCTACTATCATTTTATTCCATTTGGCCTTAATAACATAAGAGCCACTTATCAGTGGGCCATGAATTATATATTCCATAACATAATCCATAAAATTGTTGAATATTATGTAAATGATCTCCTTGGAAAATAAAACTTCCATAAAGATCACCTATCTATCCTGAAAGTTATCTTTGATTATTTACTTCATTATCATGTTCATCTAAATCCTAAAAAGTACATTTTTAGTGTCTTGATGGGTAAAATTTTAGGTTTTATTGTTTCCATTAATGGAATAGAGGTGGATCTTACTAAAATCAAGGCAATTTTAGAGATGCCACCTCCTTCCAATCTTAATAAGCTTCATAGTTTACAAGGCATGCTCCAGTCTATTCGTCATTTTAATTCCTAGCTTTATGACCATTGTCAACCCTTCCACCATTTATTAAAGGTAGTCACTTTGTATGGGATTATAATTTTCAAGAAGACTTTAATGCATTTAAATACTATATTTTATCATCTCTGATCATTACTTCCCCTAAGGAAGGGCAACCCTTCTTCCTTTATATCTCAGTTATAGACCATGCTCTAGGTGTTATGCTTGCTCATCAAGATGAACATCACAAAGAGTAGGTTGTTTATTATATAATTTTAACTCTCATAGAATATGAAACATGTTACTCACATGCTAAAAAATTATGCCTAGCATTGGTTATAGTATCTTTAATCTTTGTTATTATCTCCTCAACCATAAGATGTATGTCATTATGACTACCAATCCTCTTAAATTCATGCATTCTAGGACCATATCAAAATCAATGAATGGCTATATGGATCATGTTGTTAGTAGAGTTTGATCAGGAATTTATCCATCAAAACTCTATCAAAGGTCAAATCATTGTTGGTTAATTGGCTAAAGCACCTCTTAGTAATAATCAACCCATTAATTGTAAATTTCCTAATAAGTCTATCGTATCCACTTCCCAATTAGTCTCAGAATATCAAATGACTTTATTCTTTGATGGGTCTAAGTGTGAATCTGGAAGTAGTATAGGGATTATATTAATCCCTCCTTAAGTTATCCCCATGCCTTTGTATTTTAAGTTAGACTTTGATTACACCAATAACATGGCTAAATACAAAGCATTGATTATAGGACTCCAAACTACTCTTGCACTAAGAGTCAGATCCCTTAACATCTATGGGGATTCTCAATTGGTGATCAATCAAATTACTAGTGTATATCAATGTAAGAATGATATCCTCTAAATATATAAAACTTTAGCTAATAAAATTTTATCTACATTCAAACGTTATGCCATCTAAATTACTCCTAGGTCTACTAATAAGTTTGTGGAGACTATGGCCTCTCTTGTTTCTTCTATCCCAACCTCATCTCAGGTGTCTAAGTTATTTATTCTCATCCATCAACTTAATCAACCTTCCTAAACAAGGATGGATCTTCCATCCATCCATAATATCTATGAAAATCCTAAGGATCCATGGCATGTATAAATATTTATTTATTTGCCTATGGGATTGTCTCCCTATCATCTATCCAAAGGTGCTAAGAATATCTTCTAGTATAAATTTACCCACTATCTCATTCTAGGGGGAGTTATTTATAAGCATGGTTTCGATAGTATTCTCTTTCATTGTCTCTAAAAGTGTGAAGCTACCTTAGCCATCCAAGAAGTCCATGATAGCTCATACGGTGGACATTTTAATGGCAATACAATTGCCAAGAAAATCTTACACCTAGGTTACTATTGGCCTACTTTGAATAAATATTAATGTGCCTTTATTAAAAGGTGTGTAAAATGTCAACAACATGCAAATTTATCTCATGTCCCTAGTAAAGCTTTGTAAGCCGTAAGAGGCTTTTGGCCATTCTCCTAGTGGGGGATCAATCTTATCAAGCAGATTAATCCTAAATCCTCTCAACATCATGGATTTATTATCATCACCATAGAGTACTTCACTAAGTGGGTGGAAGCTATGCCACTTATCTCAACCAATATAGAAAATATTGTGAAATTTATCCATAATCACATTATTTATCATTTTGGAATTCCTTATAAAATTATAACAAATAATGGAAATCCTTTTAAAAATAATAAATTCTAGGTGTTATGTGAATCATTTAAAATAAAATTAAGTTTTTCCTCACTTTACTATCCTCAAACCAATGGTCAAGATGAAGCATCTAATAAAACCTTAGTCAAAATCTTAACCAAAGTCATTAACAAAGCTATAAAATATTGGCATCTTCATATCCATTTTACCTTAAGTTTTTTCTCTAGTCTATGGTTTGAAAGTGGACTTCCTTTGTAATCCTAAATTCCCTCCTTTTGAGTCTCTCTTCAAGACATTTTTTCTGATGAGGATTTTCATCAAGAGTTTTTATCCCATCTTGAATTCTTAGAAGACCATCGAGCAGTATCCCTTGACCACCTTTGTATTTATAAAGAGTAGCTAAAATGAGAATCTAATCAACATGTTAGAGAGCATGGATTTAATATTGGAGATCTTGTGCTTAAATAAAATCAACATGTTACTACTATGGAATGAAGTAAAAGGGGTAATTTTTCTCCTAATTGGCTTAGACCATACATCATAACCCATAAATAAAGATATAGGGCATATTTTTTAGCCTCTCTTGATGGTAAAATAGAATGTGAACCTCTTGATACCTTGCATTTTCATCCTTTATATATTTAGTAAATGTTGGATCATCTTGATTAGTCAGTTCTATCATATCCCTTTATAACTAATAATGATATGATAATTATGTGGTTACCTGATAGTTGTTGTAATCCTTACCTTGAATATAAATAACCTAGCTCTATTCATAGCATTTTCTCTTGGATGGGAGAAACCCCAAATCATTATTTTCCTTATCTGTTACACACCCTTAGTTTTTAAGATATCATAGTCATTTCATATAATAGAATCATGTAAATTGTCTTAAAAGGATCTTTTTATGTTAGTATTATTATAAAATAAATCAAGTGTCAAAATCCAAATCAAAAATGGAAAAATAAATAGATTGATCCCTCCAAGGAAAAATGTAATCAAATAAAAAAGGCAAAAATAAATAGATTGATCCCTCAAAGGACAGCTGTGTAAAAATATAAAAATGTAGACCACTGCCTCAAAGGATGGATACAAAGAAAAAAAATTCTTGCATTGATCAATTTTCAAAATTATGCCATTTTCAAAAGCCCTAAAAGTATCCTATCTTAGGGCATATTGTACTAGTGTCTCATCTATGTGTTCATCCTGTACTAGTGCTTCCTGTACCACCTCCTATTGAGACCTCACTAATCTATGTTGTTTCCTTGCCATCTCTCCCATAAACCAAGTAGAATAATCATATATATATCTTGCATCATCCACATCTGATTTTGTTGGCTCCTCTAGTGCTCCCATATAGATGATTGTAGTGTTAGGTGCTGGCCACTCTAGCTATGTATCCTCCCACTTATATAAGCATGGAGCCAATGGTACATCTTGTAGTAACCCAAAATAGTGATGAACCCTATCAAAATAAAATAGCTCCATATGTTCCATCTATCACCCATATACCCATCTCTCTCATGTCACATCCCCTAGCTCTACCTTTATGACAAGCCATGTTGGAAAATGCACATATGGTCTCCAAATAATGTCTCTGATCTATAGGCTCTCAAAAATTTATCTATATTATGTTATATCATGCACTACCCAATCTGAATATAGTATGGCAAGGTCATCATCCCATTGAATGAATCCCACATTATATGCCATGTCTTTGAACCAACCCATGGGGTCCCAAAAGGGTGAATCACTCAAATGTGCTCATATGCCCAGTAGTAAAGCATAAATGTAATATCAAGCCCTAGCTAGTGCCTGGTATACTAGCTTCATAACTCTCTATAAATATACCCTAGTAAGATAGTCACCCAATCAAATACTATCCTATACTCTATCATATCTAATATTATTGTAGTGAAGCTCCATGGAAACCATCTTCTACCAAAATTAGGTAATTCATAGTAAGTCACTACTACTATAAGCATGGTTAGTAATAGCCTCTCTACTAGTGCCTACTTGAATAAGGGATAGAATAAAAACCCTCCAATAATAAATATAATAACTACAACATCCTCACCATATAACTATCCTAGTGCCACTGATCGACTGGCCTCAGCCACTATGTACATTGGAGCTCCCTAGATCGATAGCTTTAAAATCTAGAGGATGTCCTTGATAGTAATCATCATTTCACCTGTCAGAAGACAAAATGTGTTGGTGGTATAATCCCATCACTCTAATAATGCCACTATCATGCCAATGTCTTAATGGATATAGTGGTAATACCAGATCCCTCTAAAGCCCACTACCTCTAAATGCACCCAGTCGTCATCATCTAAATCCTCCCATATCTATTCTACTAATGGTGGGACTTTATCCCTCATAATTAGTAACTCACGAACCTATCATAATCAATATTTTAATAGTTAATTTCTACTCTTCCTTCCCTTATTACCCTCTCTTTATAAATTTACATCAATCCTTTTAGATCAATGATGATCTTTAGGGATCGATGATGATCCATTTTGGATCATGATCGATCTATATGGATCAACATCAATTTACTCCTACCTAAAAAGTTAAGTTTTTTTCTCCCATCCCCTCCATATTCCTAATCTACTCTCCCCTTATCTTATTCCCCTTAATTTTCCTCCTCTAACCCCTCCCTTAAGCTAAAAATTCCAAAAACATTAAAAACATAAAATACATAAAAAGAATGTGTCACTTACCTCATAATATACTCATCATCCACTCTCGCTAGCCTCCATCGCCTCATTTGTATGCCTGCATATCATCAAATAGTCAAATTTCACTTCTAAATCTCTCATGTACTCAATAGCTAAATGAGCCTTACTATTTGTCGATGGGATATTTATAGTTGTTTTTGAGATCGACATCATTCTGTTTGATCGATGTTGATTCTCTTTAATTGACGTTGATTATTTTTTATCAATGTCAATTCTCTTAAGTCATCATCGATTATTTTTTATTGATGTTACTACCCCCAAGCTTAATTATTGTTTGCATTTTGGATTGCTTTTCCTAAGTTTAGTTTAATTTTAAACCCATATTTTCTTCCTTTTGTCATAGTTATCCCATTTTGTCTCTCTTATTACCCTTTAGATTGGATATTTTTTTCTCCTTGTTAGTTCCATAATCTCTTTTGGCATACCATTAATTGTTAGAACCTTACCCCATGTAAGATCCCAAAGGTGTCTTTTGTCTTGAGTACATTTAACCATAGGTACATCTACACCATATGCACATCGTGTTGTCCCCCAAAAATATCACTCATTTTTGGGACAACATTTGAACTATTTTGGTCCTACAGACCAAAATTATCTCTTCCCTTTTCAAAATTTGTCCTAGGCATTCAAATTTATCATTTTTCAAGCTTCTCAAAAATCTATGGACTCTATAGGCTAGAATCTACAGACTCTGTAGGATTGAATCTACGAACTCTATAGGAAGGAAATCTATGGACTTAGTAGGAAGAGAAATCTACAGACTCTACAAGAAAATAAAATCTATAGACTCTACAGATCAAGTTCAATGGGTTTCACAGTGTGATTTATATGGACTATGCAGGAAAGAAGTAAGTTTTCAACACTTAGGCAATTTCAAAGTCAGTTCAATAACCAAGTTCAACCAAAAGAGTTCATCAGCAAGCTTCTAAGCAAGGACTGAACCGTTGAACCTTGAACCATTTTGGTTCAATGGGATCAACAAGTTTAAAGGTTCAACATTAGCAACAAGAGTTCAACCACTTCTAGGTTTAAAGGCTTCTACAAGCAGGTTCAATCAAGGTTTAACAAGTTTTCGAGGCTTGAACCATTGAATCGTTGAACCATTGAACCACTTTGGTTCAAAGGTTCAACAGGTTCAAGGTTAAATAGGTTCAATGTGTTTGGTTCAATGAGGATCAAAAAGACTTATCCAAATCAAAGGGAATGAACCATTGAACTGTTGAACCAAATTTAGTTCAACGGTTGGTTCAACCAAGTGATTCAATGCTTTGGTTCACTCAAAGGGTTCATCAAATAGTTTAATGGCTTTTGGTTCAATCAAAAGGGTTCATTGGCTTGAACCATTTTGGTTCAAAGCTTGGTTTAAATCTTGGTTCAAAGGAGTGATTCAATGCAAAAGTTCAAAAGAGCCTCCTGAAGGATAAGTGCCCTTTACAGAGGGTACTTGGTTAATAAAAGCACCCTTTGAAAGTCATAAAGGTAAATTCTTTCAGAATTTTGTTTAAGGTAACTGAAAGACAAAGGGATTTCCTTTGGGAAAAAGACTAAGGCATAATTCCTTTAGAATTTTTGTTTGAAGGAATTCCTTTAGACAAAAAGTTTGAAGGAATTCAACAAAGCTACAGGAGGAAAGCCCGAAGGAATTTTTTGAAGGTCAAAGACAAAACAAATTCTTGCAGACTTTTATCCATAGGAAATTATCTATGGACATTTTTCCCACAGAAAAAGCCCAAGGAAAATGTCCATGGAGAAAGCCTAGGGAAAAAGTCTGTAGGAATGTCTGCGAAAGACTCCAAAGAAAAAGCTGTCGAAGGACCCCAAAGGGCAGGTGCCCTTACGGGGGACTCTGAACTGCCAAATTAAAAGACACTTCTCAAAGCCAAAGGGTCACCTTCCCTTCAAGAGGATGTAAAACATGAAATCCAAAGAACTACAAAGGGGTGACGTGCTTGAAGACATCAAATTCTAGAATAGCAAACTAGCCATTGAAAGCATATTGATGGGTGCGTGAATGTCATTTCAAAGCTCGTAAAATAGCCATTGATCCTTGTATATTTAAATCTATGATCCTAAATGCATTCAAAGGCTTTAAGGCCAAGACCAATAAAAAGCAATTAAGGAATAGAGTATCAGATTGAATCAAGGACCCGTTTCAATTAACCAAAAAAGGAGGAACGATGAAGAAGGATCAGATCACTAGGTGGACATTGAAAGTTGTAAAATTTCAATAACATGACTTGTTTCTCTGCATTGAGAAAAACAAATGGGTAGATGCCCCTAAATTCCAGCCTGTCTCCTTAACAAATTTTAATGTAACATGATGTGTTATTATTCTCGAGTCCTTCTTGAAGAGGCTATATAAGGGACTCTCTTTTATTTTAAATGCATCTTTTTTCTGACAATCAAAAATGAAACTCTACCCAAATTGAAAGGCATTACTGAGACTTTGAGCTTAGATTGTTGATCATATTTTTCTATTGAAATAAGAAAGCAAGTGATTTTTTAGACTTTGTGCTATGATATCTTTGTTGTTAGGGAAACTGTTCTTATGTATTTTTCCTTAATATATTTTCTATTCCTTTAATTCAACAAGTAGAATTAGTGAAAGTAGTCAGGAAGGTGTCCTGAAGTCAACTATGGAGAGACTTTGTGCCCCCATAATTTCCTTTAGTGTGTTTTCTTTTCATTTCTGTGTAAAGGAGCTTGGGATGACTTTGTGCCCTCATTGTCCTTCGTATCTCACTCTTGGGAATTTTAGGTGGATACTTTGTGCTACATCTCAATTTGCTGGTTATTACATTCTTGGTTATATTTTGCTTTTACTACCAAGAGTATTCTTGTGGCTTGTTGAGTAGTAATTATGAAAGAAGAGGAGTGATTTCTGTCATTTCCCTTGAGTTTTTTCCTTTGATTTGCATGCATCATCTCTGAAGAAAGAGAGATGGATGGTTTATCCTACCCTTGAGTATTATTTTCTGTTTATATATATGTATATATATATATTTATATATATATATATATAGCATATTTATAAGGAACTTCCCCTTGATGAGAGGAGAGATTAGTCCCCTTTTGATGTGGTAAACCTACACATTTGGATGACCAATCTTCCTACTTTGGTTGATTAGACCTATTTTGTTTATCAGTACGCTGATTGACAAAATATTCAACCAATAATTTTTGGTGACTCTGTTAGGGATATACATAATTTTGTGTAATTTTGAACCTCAAGTTTTAGATTGAAACATCACCTGTGTCTACCCATTATCATTCTAACCCTTATCCATTACAAACTCTGGTGACTCCATTTCATGTCTTACCCATTATCCATTTATAGCCTTACCATCTTCCTCTGCCTTCGTTATTTTATTTCATCTATAAAAACCAAAGTTGTTAGGAAAGAGTGCATAGTTTAAAGCCTCAAGCTTTAAACTAAAGCAAGGTCAATTCTTTTCCATTTTTGTTTCACAATCTAGCAGATTCAAGGTATACATGAAGCCAAAGGGGTAAAGGTATTGTTGACCCTGTATTTGAGTTGGTATAGCAAAGTGATTTTGATATGTTTCCTTCACCATCTCATCTCCAACGAACCAAGAGCTTTCCTCCTACTAAAGTCAGATCTCCATTGCTAATGAAGTATCTACTTCTATTGTTGATAAAGCTTTTCCAATAATTACCCCTCTAAGATTTGTTATTCCTCCTTTTCATAATCCTATAATGGCAGTTCAAGGCCCCTAGGGTAATGCTTTTGGTCCTCTCAATCTTATTCCACCTCTATTGAGCTTCCATGTAGTTCAAGGAAGAATTTCCCCAAATTATATGGTGATGGGAAAGTTCATCTTGATGAAAACATTGCAACCTTTAGCATAGCCTGTGGCATAATTAGAGTAGAATTTGAAGATGTAATAGTCAAGCTATTTATAGAAACATTACAAGGTGCTACTGCAGATTGGTTTTATCATCTACAAGCTTGGTCAATAACTGATTGGAATACTCTCAAAGATAAGTTTGAAGCCAGATTTAAACCTACAGAAGATGCATATGCACTTTTGGCTCAACTTACACAGATGAAGAAAGAGCCTCATGAACCAATGAGAGATTTCATAGCCAAATTTGATAAACTGAGGAACAAGATTACTTTAATTACTCGACCTACAGCTGAGAATCTCAAATGATTCTTCATTAATTCTCAGTTACTTGAAGTAAGTTTTCTTTTGAGACATGCTGGTCAAATAGATCTTGCTGTAACTCAACATTTGGCCACTAAGGTAGAAGATGACTTCATTTTAGTAGGGAATATAAGAAGAGATCCAAATATAAATAGATCCTCATCATCTTTTGAATATTCATCTACAAGCACCATAGACCCAATGGTGCATAAATTGGAAAATGAGTTTCTTGCTCTCAAAAAGCAAATAGCGCAAGGAATGTCTTCTGCTCCTTCATATAGAGATATGCCAAGAAGGACATTCCTAAATCAGTCATATCAGGGAAATGTTGCTAAGAATCAAGGGCAAAAAAATCATCTTCCTCCCCCATAAGGGAAACTTCCTTTCGAAGCTCCTCCAACCAATTCATCAATGGAATATCTTGAAGTAGAATCAAAGTTCTCTTTCCAGCTTGAATTGAATCAAGAAAATGACACTGATCTCTTTGAAGAAAATCAAGAAGAATCAGTTGGTGACTCCCACATTAGTTTCTTGAACTACCAGAATGAACCCAAAAGCAAAGGAGAAGCTATTGATGGATCATATGTAGTGTTTACCAGGTCCAAAAACCAATCAGTCCAGCAAGCTGATAAAAAGAAGATAGAGGAGCAACTTCAACCATTAATTATAATTGTTAAGCATGGAGCCACTCTGCCTTTCTAGCCAAAGGATCCAGTGATCACCCAAAAGGTAAGTACATAAATTTCACCTTCACCTTCTAATTTAATTTCAAAAACCAACCCTCCTCCCAGCCCTCCTAAAACCTAAAAGGTTGAAATGCTTTCCTCTATTCCTAGTCTAATTCAGCCATTTGACATAATTGATCATGTCAAGAAGACCAAAATTCAAATGTCTAAATTTGAATATTTACGGTCCAATCCTAATCAATTGGATAGGTTAGTCTAATGTGTCAAGAACCAAACCATCCCTACAAGACAAGACGTTAAAAAAATAATTCTTGATTCCCTAAAGAATATGCCCATTCCAAATAATCTTGTCATTACTCCTCCAATTGCCCCTAGGAAAATAGAACCTTTCTATGTTTTCTTATTGATAAATGGTTATCAACTTAACAATTACATCATTGATTCTAGGGCATCTGATAATGTCATGCCTATTAAAGTAGCTAAGTCTCTAGGCCTCACACTAACCAAGACATTTGGGAGATGTTTCTCCATCAAAAATAAGTAAGTACTATTGCTAGGACAAATCAAAGATGCTCAATTTGCATTTGCAATGTTTCTAGACAAGAGAATCAAGATGATTGTCTTAGTGGCTAATATCCCAGCATCCTATGGCATTTTGCTTGGATGAAATTTATGCAAGGATGTGGGAGGAGAACTAAGCATGGACCTGTCTGAGGTAAGGATCCCTGTCCAAGCCGTAATAAATAGGTTGCTCCCTAAAAATGAGGCAAAATATGTGGTCACCCAAATGTCGGCCCCTGTAGCATAAATTCTATTTGAGTCTTTAGGCATGTGTAATTATTTCTTGACTACATAGAATGTTCATGTTTCTATAGATGAAAGTCCTGTAGCTGACAATCTAGGAATTGATCCAAACAAGACTTCAGGAGAATTGGTAGGATGCAATACAAATAAGGAAAGTGTTAGGATTGTGGAGCTAAAAGCTTCACTGATGCAAACAGGAGAGGAGGTTGCTAAAGGTTGCTGAGTTGTAGAGAAGTTGGGGTCGGTCTGATCAGCCGACATCGGCAGGATAGCATTGAGAAGCAATCGACGTCGGTCATATATCGGCCGACGTCGGTCACCTCCAGGCAGACAGGGACCAACGTCGGTCGCCTATGTGGTTCGACTGCGAGCTATTTACGGGCAGTTAGCTAACGAACCAAGTGTTTGCATGAAGAGATCTAATTATAGACTGAGAGCTGTGAATCTAATTATTGTAACTAGATGTCTAATTATTGTTTGGATGAGATCTATATAATAGACTCATGGTTGTATTGGAAAAGTGGGCTAGTTTGAGTTGAGCAAAGTTTGCTCCTTCTATGTGTGAGGTGAGCAAGTGGGTTCCTCCTAGTTCCACAGCAGTACCAGGTGTGTTGGTGCTGGTTTGGAGAGTCAGCTAGATTTTTCAAGAGTGTAGGATCTTGGTCACAGTTGCATGGTCTATATAGAAGATCTACATGGTAATTAAGATCGTTGATCTGCAGGTGTATGTGTGTGCAAGGTCGAGGTTCACAGGTGAGCAGAACCATTGTTTGATTTACAGGTGTGCAAGGTCATATAGATAGCAACACAACAGGGAGCAGTATCAGGCAGGATCTACTTGGAGTATAGGTGTGTACTCAGATAGAGCAAGAGGAAGGCAAGGGAGTTCCTTCCATAAGTATGGTCTGTTGAATTGCAGGTTGTTGCAGATTCATGGGAGATCTACTTGAAGTACCTTGAGTACTTGTGGAGCACGTGGAGTGCTTGTGGAGTGCGTAGAGCACTTGTGTTGTGCATGGAGCATGGGAGGTGAACACCAACTCTGTATTTGAGTTGGGTGTTGGGACCTGTGAGAGGGAGAGCTTTGGGGAGAAGATTTACTATTCACTTGAGGTGTGGGAAACCTCTGTAAGGTGGTGGAGAAGATGTGGCATATTCTCTATTGTATTATTTTCTGTATAAAGTGTTAATACAAGTTGTGTATTGTCTCTCATATGCTGTGTTATTCTGAATTCTAGTTACTTGGTGAATCTGGTTATTTCCACATATTATAGTTGCTTGGTATTTGGTAATCAATTGTATGCTTCTGGTTTCGCATCCTGACAAGTGGGATCAGAGCATGTTTGTTGTTCTAGATTCCTGACAAGTGGTATCAGAGCTAAGGTTGCAGGAAGTAGGTTGTGTTTTGGTTACAGGGCACTCTCAAGGGTTTCTAATTGAGTGGGAGTAGAGCAACGGCAGATCAAAGTAAGCTAAGAATGGAGGAGTTGAAAAGCACAGATGGTTGCTCACGGTTCAATGGAAAGAAAGAGTAGGTAAAAGAATATTGTTGGTTGGTAGCAGATCAGCATGAAGAAACTGAAGATACAGAGGTAGCAGGTGTTGTTGCACAGGATGTGTTTGCAGGTTTCTTGGATAAAGTTGAATCTTGGATAAAAGATTTGGTTGCCTCTTTCCATGCAGCCCCAGGTAGAGGAGCTGGTAAGCCTTGCCAAAGAATTGGCAAAGGGGAAGTGAAGCTAAAATTGTAGGCGGCCAACACACAGGTGTTAATGAAGGTCATGCAGGTCCCAAGTTTGGAGATATGGCTAATTTCTTCAGAAAGATTGGGTGATGAGAGATGCACAAGAACTCTCACAGTGGTAGCACTTGAATTAGCTGGTGGTAAGAAGACAGGTACTCTTTATCTACTTGTCTATATTACTGATTCTTCTTCTATTACGGAGACGTGGCTTCGTAGGCTTGGTCACATGAGCAGGAAGGAGATGCATGTTCTTAAGCGGAAGACAGATATATTTGATAGGCTTAAGAAATGGAAAGCCTTGGTGTTCTTAGAGGAGATGGCGGACAGAGTTCAGTGGATGAGGCTAGATACATCTGAGCAGAGCAGTTTGGACATGGGTTTTGATCCAAAGGAGCTCGCGGGTAAAAATTCATCACTCACAGGCGAACACAGGTACCGGCATCGGTCAGGAGGAATCGGTGTCAAACAGACAAGTGCCGATGTCGGTCATGTGCAGACCGAAGTCGGTGATGTCGGGCAGGGTAAGACCGACGTCGGTCGTGGGACCGACGTCGGTAGTATTTAAGACCGATGTCGGTCAGAAGGACCGACGTCAGTAGCAGGGACACTGCAGGGTCGGTAGTCAGGTACAGACGCATGGAACTGACGTCGATCGGATGCAGACTGTGGAGTGACCGAGGTCGGTCACTGTAACGAATTTTGGGTGGATAGCATGCTGTCAAGGAGTCTCAAACACCCATACGGACGACTGAAGGCGTAAGTAGGCCCTCAAATTTGTGTTCCTCTTCTTCATACTTGTTGCTGATTATAGAGCAGGAAGGATCTAGGAAACAGGTGTGAGCTTGGCATGGATGAGGATGTGATTCCTTGGAGGTAAACCAAATAGGTGTGTCTTGGTAGGGTTGCCAGCTAGATGAAAGCACAGAGACGAATGGATTCCTTAGTAGAAGAATAGAGAGAATGGATACGTGAGATGGAAGACCAGGCATATGGTCTTAAGGAGCTGCAGGACAGTGGTACCAGGTTTGACAGGTGGAGGATGAAGCATGGCTTCAGTCAGTGTTAGGTAACTACTGTGGTTTGACTTACCAGGGGGATGATGATTGCAACATCATTTTGTTGCTGTATGTGGATAATATGCTAGCTAACAGGGGTGTACATACAGGGTTTTGCTGAGCTAAGGATAAGATTAGTTCAGTGGCATGTCATGAGGAGTTTGGAGCAGCAGAATTCTTTGACATGGGAGGCATGGAGATCACAGGTTGATTTTGTCTCGAGTGGGAGTTGATGTGAATCAGGTGTTGGCAAGGTTTGGGATGCAGAACCGGAGCACACTAAGGGCTGGATAGGTACAGTGTCCGAAATCACATGAGGTCTGGTATAGACCTGAGTATTCCCATGCAGTGGGAGCTGTCAGAGTTAGGAGCCAATTTGGGGAAGTGGGTTCTCAAGTTTTTTGAGAGGGACCCGCAGCAGGTGTTGCTATGCACGGTCAGGACTTCACTACAGGAGTTGTAGGTTCAGATGTGGCAGGGTACTCGGATGACAGGTGGTACACCACGGGATGTGTGGTGGGTTGTCTTCAGGTGGGAGCTTGAAGAGGGATACAAACCAGGAAATAAATTAGACGGAGTACAGGTACAGGTATAGTGCAGCTGTTTATCTCCAAGTGGGAGATTGTTAGGATTGTGGAGCTAAAAGCTTCACTGATGCAAATAGGAGAGGAGGTTGCTGAAGGTTGCTGAGTTGCAGAGAAGTTGGGGTCGGTCTGATCAGCCGATGTCGGCAGGATAGCATTGAGAAGCAACCAACGTCGGTCATATATCGGTCGACGTTGGTCACCTCCAGGCAGACAGGGACCGACGTCGGTCACCTGTGTGGTTCGACTGCGAGCAATTTATGGGCAGTTAGCTAACGAACCAAGTGTTTGCATGAAGAGATCTAATTATAGACTGAGAGCTGTGAATCTAATTATTGTAATTAGATGTCTAATTATTGTTTGGATGAGATCTATATAATAGACTCATGGTTGTATTGGAAAAGTGGGCTAGTTTGAGTTGAGCAAAGTTTGCTCCTTCTGTGTGTGAGGTGAGCAAGTGGGTTCCTCCTAGTTCCACAGCAGTACTAGGTGTGTTGGTGCTGGTTTGGAGAGTCAGCTGGATTCTTTAGGAGTGTAGGATCTTAGTCACAGTTGCATGGCCTATATAGGAGATCTACATGGTAAGTAAGATCGTTGATCTGCAGGTGTATGTGTGTGCAAGGTCGAGGTTCACAGGTGAGCAGAACCATTGTTTGATTTGCAGGTGTGCAAGGTCATATAGATAGCAACACAACAGGGAGCAGTATCAGGCAGGATCTACTTGGAGTATAGGTGTGTACTCGGATAGAGCAAAAGGAAGGCAAGGGAGTTCCTTCCATAAGTATGGTCTGTTGAATTACAGGTTGTTGCAGATTCATGGGAGATCTACTTGAAGTACCTTGAGTACTTGTGGAGCACGTGGAGTGCTTGTGGAGTGCGTGGAGCACTTGTGTCGTGCTCGGAGCACTTGTGTTGTGCGTGGAGCACGGGAGGTGAACACCAACTCTGTATTTGAGTTGGGTGTTGGGACCTGTGAGAGGGAGAGCTTTGGGGAGAAGATTTACTGTTCACGTGAGGTGTGGGAAACCTCTGTAAGGTGGTGGAGAAGATGTGGCATATTCTCTATTGTATTCTTTTCTGTATAAAGTGTTAATACAAGTTGTGTATTGTCTCTCATATGCTGTGTTATTCTGAATTCTAGTTACTTGGTGAATCTGGTTATTTCCGCATATTATAGTTGCTTGGTATTTGGTAATCAATTGTATGCTTCCGGTTTCGCATCCTGACAAGTGGGATCAGAGCATGTTTATTGTTCTAGATTCCTGACAGAAAGACCTTCCATCTCTAATGAAGAGAAATCTGATAGGAGATTAGCCTCTGATGATGCTTGGATCCTGGAAACTGATGGCAACAATTCTTCCACCAACTATGGAGTTAGGACTATGTTGATATCTCCTCAAGGAGATATTCTTCCTTCATGTAATTTACAATTCAGAAACACCAACATAGCTAGATGTGAATCTCTATTGCTCATATTAAAGACTTCTCAAGATGAAGAGATCAAACTCCTTCACATCAAAGGAGATACTAAGTTGATAGTTTGTCAGGGGTTTGATGTGGATAATCCAATCATGTGCTGGACTGAACTAGAAGAACAACCAATTATGATAATGGACCATGCTATTAGAAATCAAAATTAGGAAAAAGGAACTCTTCGTAGAGAGAGCAAGGAGTTATGGTTTTAAGTTTGAAGACCACATCTTGCCATGGGGCAAGAAGAAGAAAAAACCAAGGGAAAGACACAAAAAAATAGTTTCCTAGTGGAGAGTTCCATTCACCTGTCACCATTTCTAGGGATAGAATGTCTTCTTGTTGGTTTACCAAGATGGCACACTATTTTCACTATCTCTCAAGAAGCAGCATCTGAAACACTTCAACTCTTGAAGTATCAAATCATTTTATCTATACATATGTAGTCTATTTGTATAGTTTTTAATTCTATTTTGTTTTATTTGTTTCCTTTTTTGATGCCTTCCATTTTTGGGTAGCATGACTCCATAGCCCAATAGCATACTTCAAGGCACTTGAGATTCTGGTTTCTACTCCCTTCAATTTTTTTTTACAATTGATAAAAGTTCCCCAACTGGAGCCAGTTGTTGTCCCCCAAAAATATCACTCATTTTTGGGATAACATTTGAATTATTTTGGTCCTATAGACCAAAATTCTCTCTTCCCTTTTTGAAATTGGTCCTAGGCATTCAAATTTCTCATTTTTCAAGCTTCTCAAAAATCTATGGACTCTATAGGCTAGAATCTATGGACTCTGCAAGATTGAATCTACGGACTCTGCAGGAAGGAGATCTATGGACTCAGCAGGCTTAAATCTATGGACTTTGCAAGCAGAGAAATCTATGGACTCTGTAGGAAAAGAAAATCTACAGACTCTATAGATCAATTTCAATGGTTTTCACATGGTGATTTCTATAGACTATGTAGGAAAGAAGTAATTTTTCAACACTTAGGTGATTTCAAAGTTGGTTCAATAACCAAGTTCAACCAAAAGAGTTCATCGGCAAGCTTCTAAGCAAGGATTAAACCTTTGAACCTTGAACCATTTTGGTTTAATGGGCTCAACAAGTTTAAAGATTCAACTTCAATAGCAAGAATTCAACCACTTCCAGGTTTAAAGGATTCTACAAGCAGGTTCAATCAAGGTTCAACAAGTTTCTGAGGCTTGAACCATTGAACCACTTTGGTTCAAAGGTTCAATGGGTTCAAGGTTCAACAAGTTCAATGCATTTGGTTCAACGAGGATCAAAAGGACTTAGCCAAATCAAAGGGAATGAACCATTAAACCGTTGAACCAAAGTTGGTTCAACAGTTGGTTCAACCAAGCGGTTCAATGCTTCGGTTCACTCAAAGGGTTCATCAAATGGTTTAATGGATTTTGGTTCAATAAAAAGGGTTCATTGACTTGAACCATTTTGGTTCAAATCTTGGTTTAAAGCTTGGTTCAGTAGTTGGTTCAAAGGAGTGGTTCAATGCAAAAGTTCAAAAGAGCCTCCTGAAGGACAAGTGCCCTGGCGAAGGGTACATGGTCGATAAAAGCACCCTTCAGAAGCCGCAAAGGTAAGTTCTTTCAAAATTTTGTTTATGGCAGCTGAAAGACAAAGGGATTTCCTTCGAGAAAAAGAGTAAGGCATAATTCCTTTAAACTTTTTGTTTGAAGGAATTCCTTTGGACAAAAAGTCTAAAGGAATTTGGCAAAGCTACAGGAGGAAATCTTGAAGGAATTTCTGAAGGCCAAAGACAAAACAAATTCTTGTGGATTTTTGTCTACAGGAAATTGTCTGTGGACTTTTTACCCATGGGAAAATGCCCATGGAAAAAGCCTGAGTAAAATGTCTATGGAGAAAGCCCAGGGAAAAAGTCCATGAAATGTCTACGAAAGACTCCAAAGAAAAATCCACTGAAGGACCCCAAAGGGTAGATGCCCTTGCGGGGGACTCTCCACTGCCAAATTAAAAGACACTTCTCAAAGTTGAAGGGTCACCTTCCCTTCAGGATGATGCAAAATAGGAAAGCCAAAGAAAGACCAAGGGGTGACGTGCCTGAAGATGTCAAATTCTAGAACAATGAACTAGCCATTGAAAGCATATTGACGGGTGCGTGAACGTCAATTTCAAAGCTCATAAAATAGATGTTGATCCTTGTATATTTAAATCTATGGTCCCAAATGCATTCAAAGGCTTTAAGGCTAAGACCAGTAGAAAGTGATTAAGGAATAGAGTATCAGATTGAATCAAGGACCCGATTCAATTAACCAGAAAAGGAGGAATGATGAAGAAGGATCAGATTGCTAGGTGGACATTAAAAGTTGCAAAATTTCAATAGCATGACTTGTTTCTCTACATTGAGAAAAACAAATGGGTAGATGCCCCTAAATTATAGCCTATCTCCTTAACAAATTTTAATGTAACATGATGTGTTATTGTTCTTGAGTCCTTCTTGAAGAGGCTATATAAGGGACTCTCTTTTATTGTAAATGCATCTTTTTTTTGACAATCAAAAATGAAACTTTGCCCAAATTGAAAGGCATTACTGAGACTTTGAGCTCAGATTGTTGATCATATTTTTTTATTGGAATAAGAAAGCAAGTGATTTTTCAGACTTTCTGCTGTGATATCTTTGTTTTTGGGGAAACTATTCTTATGTCTTTTTTTGTAATATATTTTTTGTTCCTTTAATTCAACAAGCAAAATTAGTGAAAGTAGTCATGAAGGTGTCCTGAAGTCAACTGTGGAGAGACTTTGTGCCCCCATAATTGCCTTTAGTGTGTTTTCTTTTCACTTCTGTGTAAAGGACCTTAGGATGACTTTGTGCCCTCATTGTCCTTCATATCTCACTCTTGGGCAATTTAGCTGGAGACTTTGTGCTACATGTCAATTTGTTGGTTATTACGTCCTTGGTTACATTTTGCTTTTACTACCAGGAGTATTCTTGTGGTTTGCTGAATAGTACTTCTGAAAGAAGAAGAGTGCTTTTTGTCATTTCCCTTGAGTTTTTTCCTTTGATTTACATGCATCATCTCTGAAGAAAGAGAGATGGATGGTTTATCCTACCCTTGAGTATTATATATATATATACAGGGAACCTCCTCTTGATGAGAGGAGAGATTAGTCCCCTTTTGATGTGGTAAACCTACACATTTGGATGACCAATCTTCCTACTTTGGTTGATCATACCTATTTTGTTATAACTATGCTAATCGACAAAATATTCAACCAACACATCGGATGCTTTGGTTTACTATTCATATCTCTTGCTCTCTTGATTTGCCTATTATAAGCTTCCTTGTTTTAGCTATGGCATTTTGATTTTTGAACTATTTTCTCAAACATTCCTACTTGCATTAATTTTTTTCCCTTTAGTACAAACATAAACTTCCTTTGTTGTTATCCATCATCTTTTTTATGTGTCTTTTAGCTATCTTCCATTTTGTCCATACCATCTCATCCATTTTATTTTTCCATTCCATCTTGTTCAAACCTGTCATCTATTCTGTTTCATTTCTTGTCACTCATTTTGAAGGGGGATACCTCCTCACAAAAAAAAAATTGGGGTATTAAGTAGTTTATAATTTTTTTTTTCACATCGTACCATTATATACCACTCCACAAAAAGGGGCAAATGTAGATGGTAAATTTATACACCTTGTATTAATATTATGTATCATTATGTCATAATGCCCCCCTATGCATAATTATTTTTATAATTACATTTTGCCATCTTTTTTTCCTTTAACATATAGGTTAATAAGTTAATTACTATGGTTAAATGTAATTACCCCTTTTATTTTACCCTTAAAACCATAAAATCTAAAAAATTAAATAAAAGCTAATTTTTCTCTCCCTCTTAACAAACAAAACAACCTTAGAGGTTGTTTTAACCCTCTGTTACCCCATGCCAACCCATTAGAATAATAATTGATTTGACTCCACCCACTATGGGTAAATTGACATTAATCTTCTATGATTGATATTGATCGATTAGGATCGATGTCAATCTATAAATACATAGCAAGCCTCCATTGCTCAGGAGGATTGTGATGTTGCTTGTGACTTTGAAACTCTACCAAAATTTCATTGTAGTTTGTGTATAGACATTGTGAAAGATTTGTTATCTTTTAGAATCTCCACTTAAGGAATAATCAAGAGGATTTTGTGAACATTCTTCCCTCATCCCGTCAAGTTTATTTTCAATGAAAAATATTAGTGTTATAATTTATTTTTGTTCAATTTCTCATGTCTATCATCTACTATGTCTGATTATCATTATTTGACATTTAATTTTATCTATTTTATCAAATTTTTAGGCTGTTATTATAGTATAATCAATATTCAATTTTTCACATAGAATCAATATTGATTCATCTAAATCGACATCGGTGTTAGATTGGCATCGATCATTGGAAGTTTAATTAAGTAGTTTTAAACATCTTGTTTAACTCTTGAATCTTTGTCAAAATTGTTTTCTATCTGTAAACCTTTATTTTTGTCTCTTTTTCATTTTATTTTCATCATTTTATAAAAAATACAAAGTGTTATTATAGTCTATTTGTATTATTTAATAGCATTTCATAAAATTGATGTCAATTCATTTGAATTGACATCGATCGTATAGGATCCGATCGATCCCTTTTAAATATTTAAAACATTTTTTGAAATCCACAATTTGTTTTCTAAAAATTCTATCTATTCATGTAGATGACCTTTCCTAGTTTAGTGCATGATTTATTTAGCATATTTGATCTTCCCATAGTCCCTCAACCTCTCTTTGTGGATTAGAGTGATATAGATTTTGAGCTAGGAATTTGTATTATGATTTTCATATGTGATTTCACCTATATTGATTAACTATTAGATGTAATTCATGAAGACATAGACATTGCTAATGAATTCTGGGATGCATATTTTAATCATATAAATCTTCTTATTAATTAATCATCTTTGGTGTTGTCTAATTTTATCCATATATATATTTTTAATTTCATGTTTAAGAATAAACTTAAATGTTTGAATGTGGGCTGACATCCATCTAAGAAAGGATACCACTTCTTAGGATTGGTTTATACTAGGTAACCCACTCATCTATCTATTAATCATTTTTTTTTAAAGTTTGGTGAATTGTAGGTCATTCCTTCCCAACCAAAGAGGATTTCTCACAATCAAGCTTGATCAATGGTGTGCAACCAACCATCCATAACTTCAGGTAATCGTAAACCTTGATTATACTTTATTTTTAGTAATTAATTAAATCACATTGAAATAAATAAAAAAACTACTCAAACATTTTGGCACACCTAGTGAGACCAATAAGGTCTCATTTTCTTTATTAGAAATTCATTCTTGAATTTTAAAATCTCTTCTCCCTTTCTTTGTTTGTTACATTCATTTAAATAAATCTAGACTTTGCATTTTATTTCTTCTTAAAAGTTAAAATAAATTGAATCCATTTTCCTTGCTTAGGTTCTTTCACATAGAATAATCTATGCAGTAATTTATCATAGTCATGACTTTATCCACACACAAACCAAATCACTGTCATAATTAACACATCTAAACACTTAACATAAGGAAAATGATGGGGATTTCATCACCTTGTGGAAACCTTTTTTTTGGTGATCTTACTTGGATTTCACCACCAAAAGGAGGACCAACTCAATACTCTGGTTGAGTATAATCTTTGGACCATTGATACACCATTGGCTAAGGACCCACTCTGACTGTGGGATTGTGAATTGAGGGGAGAAAGCCCCATGTACTAGGCCATGTATCAATACCAATGTAGACTTCTTTGAATTCCAAAACAAACTACCTAAAACCATCCTTAGATTTTCATTTCTTAGGAGCTTTATTATCCTTTTCTTTTTTGCCTTTTTTCACATCTTAAAAGCTGAAAAAGTGATTAAAAAAACTTCTTTGGAGTGACTCTTAGTGTGTGTATCTTTCATTCATACTTAAATCAATATAATTAAAAAAGAAAATTTTATTTTATTTATTTGTCTTATCTTATCTTTTATTTCATGATGTTGACTTGACAATAATTAAAAAAGTGAGAATCTAAGGAAGGTGTTACATCTCTTATGGAGCGTACACCTAGTTCTACTTCTTCCCCTAAATCCTTTAAGAATTTGGTGTTCCAAAATATTATCCTTAAGGAGATCCTTCATTTGTGTAAATACTAGATAACAACCATGTTTCTCTTAATCATTATTTGAATAGTTGATCAATACATATTTATCCTTACCCCCATGCCCAAAACTCTCCACATAGGTTTGGGATGCCTTTCTAGGGAATTAAGAAAATTAGAGAATTTAGCATAGCTATGGTAACCTTTTACATTAGATCTCCTTCACCTATCTCTAATGATAAAAATTTTCAACCTTTAAAGAACCAACCATTCATGGTATCTACCAGTTCTTCAACCGTTACTCAGGTCCAAAATACTACTCCACCTATATACACCATACCTTCACAAACATTAGTAGGGTCAAGTCCTATAAATATCCCTCCCATTAAATCAAATTTATCACATAGCCCATATCAAATACTTTACATTCAACCTTTCCAAAATTATGTCTCCTCAGCCACTTAGTATGTAGCCTCATCACAACCAGTCATAGCCACTCAATTACAATCCTTCCCATAACAAAATATTTCATTACAAATCCCTCAATTCATGGTGTCATCTCAACCTCTTATGTATGCCATAGAAGGATATTTTCCCTCATAGCCCATGTACACCACTTTACCAAATTACCAACCTCTTCAATAGAATGTCTTAGGAGGTGTACCTCAAAGTCATACTTAGATAGACCTTATGAACATCCTTATGAATAGGACGGCTAGTTTGGAATCCTCCACCTATAAATAGAGAAATATTCCCACATATGAAAAAAAATTTAATGATCCAATCCATCCCTCTGTCCCTCTTCAACCATGCCATTTATGGCAGGAACTTCTTAAATTTACTAAATTTTAGAATAAAGAAGATCCCCAACAGCATCTTATAGCCTTTTGACATATGTGTTATCTTACATCACATGATGGTGCCCTCTTACTTAGGACCTTTCCCATATCATTAGTAGGATTTGCATTTTATTGGTACAATTCCATTCCCCAACATTCCCTCTTTTACTTTGGACAGTTGGCCCAAATTTTTTTTGAAATACTTCTCAAACAATAACGCTCAAAAAATGACTATCACTAATATTTATGCTATTAGATAGTTTGAAGATGAATCCCCATTAGAATTTTTAGCTCGATGGTGTAACTTAATCAGTCAACCAAGTTTTCCCTTGCCATAAATAGAATTAAATGAATTATTTTCATGTTCTTATATAAAACATATATCATCCATGTTACAAATTCAAACATTTAAGACATTTGACGAAGCCTTTACCATGGCCCATAAGCTTGAACTTTATGGCATTAAAGAGGGAAAAGTTAAGCTGCATAATAATAAATTTAAGTTTGGCCCATCCAAAAGCAATAACAATAACTCTAAATCAAAAGGGGCAGTAAATGTAGTTACTATAAAATATTCTTCCCCTCCATCATCCAACCAATCTAGAGATTCTACCTCTTAGACATAGCAACCTAGGGGTCTTACTCATTTTCCATCTAATATTTTACCCCCTAAGAAATATACCTATATAGGAGAACATTATGTTTTAGTATTAGATAAACTCTTACAAGCAAATTTCATTGAACTCCCTCTAATTAGACTAGTTGATGATACACAAACCTAAACCCACTTGGTATAAAAAAATGAATTTTATAGTTACCACAGAGTAATAGGACATGACATAGAGTGGTGTCAATCCTTCAAATGATTAGTGAAAAACCTTAATTACAAGGGTGACCTTTGGTTGGATAATCCCAATGCTCCTCCTAACCAATCTTTAGATATTCTTAAGCAACCATTTCCTAACCATCCATCCACATCGAACACTATCTAAGCTAACCTTAGAGAGACACCAAATCAAGTTCAACCCCTAATTAATACAATCCATGACTATTTATTGCCTAAATAAGTCCTAGAATAACCTTTGGTCTTGGATCTCCTTATAATAGATGCTTTTTATTTGAGTCAACTTGAGGTCGCTAAAGCTAGTCCCATAATTACCATAGAACTCCCTAATATTATTACATGGGACCATTCACATGAAACATCACCTTCACCCTCTCATAGTGAATCTTTTAAAAGTGAAAATGAAATTAATCCTTAGAATTTTATAGATAAACATCTTGACATTTCTAAAGTTGCACATGTTACCCCTTTAATCCCTAAAAAGCCTTGTCATGGCAAACATATATTGAGAGATGTTCCTTTTAACTAAAACCTTGACCCTTAAAAACCATCTTCTATCATAATACCTCCTTACCCTAAATATACAAAAGGAAAGAGTAAAGTCTCTCGCATTGATAGCTAGGATAATTATCTTCACATTCCATTGAAGAAAGACGTAGCTCATCCTCGGGTTAAAGTGGATCTTTTTCAAACACCAAAAGATGCAAATCATAGTTTGAATACACCCTCTATTATTAATATCTAAAATAAAAAATGGCCTATACCTTTTATACCATCTTCATCATCCATTTTAGGACCTTATCCATCTTTTACCTTGGTCATAGGTTCTTCTATCCCAACACATGGAAGGACATGAAATCATTTTTCATTTAGTACGCCTCCATATCCCTCTTTCTCCATCAAGGGACCATTAGAGAATCCTAAAATAAAATAGCTTAAATTTATCCCTCTTGTAAAGGGTAAACAACAAAACCAAATAAGTAATACCTTACCACAAGACCCTAGTATCAAAACCCCTATAAAACCACATCATGAACCTTTGAAAGGATCTTATGCTATTATTTTGAAGCAATTGTTGGACACCTCCCTCATTATTATAACACCTATATGGACCATTAACCCATCACCCTAAAATCATTGCATGGTATAAAACTTAGGAAATATGTGTGTATCATAGAGTACCTATGAATGATATGGAAAATTGTGAAGTCCTTAACACTATAATCTAGTAGTTAGTCTAGGATGATGACCTCTTAATTGATGATCTCAATGATCAAAATCCTAAGCCAAAAGTTTTTATTCCATTTATTCCACCCATTCATGATCTTTCTAGTCCCATAAGTGATAAAGAGTCAGTAGCCTCTTCATATCCACCTATATTACACATTAATGTCATTCATGTAACTACCCACTCTCAAAACCACAATCTTAATAAAGCTAAAGTTTCAATTATAGGAGCCTCTATATCTAATATGACTAAACCATCTAGCCAAAAGCCTAAAGTTTTTATTATAGGAACTACCCTTTCTGAAGCTAAGGAGTTAGTACAAATCTCTATATTAAAATAGCTCCACCAAGTGCCTATTAAAATATCATTATATGAGCTTATTAAGAACTCTCCATAACATCAACAGGCAATGATAGAAGATCTCCAAGATATTGAATTCTAACTAGATGAACCATAAACTTTGTCATCTTTTATAGGATCCCTCTAAATGGTCTTAACTCTTAGTTTTACTGATTCTAAGATTGTTCCTTTATCACCTAAAGATCAAGATCCCACCCTTTTTATTATAGCTTAGATAAATCAAACTCAAATTAAAAAAGTTATGATTGATAATGGGGAAATCATTAATATTATCTCCTCACATGTTTTCCAATAATTATAATTATAAAAAACCATTGTATCCTAGTCTGTAGTAATTCTTCATACATTTAATGACATGGTAGCACCTATGGTAGGAATAATTGTCCTCCCCATTTGTGTGGGTCCTCATACCATTCATGAGCTCTTTTATGTTATAGAAGGAACATTTAAATACAACATTCTATTAGGGCACCTGTGAATTCATGTGATGTGATGTGTACATTTTATATTTCATAGATGCCTTAAGTACAAACATGAAGGTCAGATACAAATCATCCCTACTAATCCTCAACCCTTTAAATCATGAAAATTCACCTTTAGGCAAACTGATGTCATAATACCCTCACTTGACATAATTCCATCTCCATCTTCCAATCAAGCATTGACTAGCATGACTATCTCTGCCTTAAAATTACCTCCTTCATAGTCCATTGACTCTATGATGTAGCAAATTTTGATGGGAGAATATCAATTATTAAATATTAATACTTTACCCACTCCTAGAGAATATGGTTGTCTTAATAAGCAACCTATGTATTCACCTAGTCTAGGTGAGAAAATTCCCTTTGGACCACCTTTCTTGTGTACTTAATGTATGGTGGGATCAATCAAGCTACCTCAGAGTATGATGATAATGTTATTACAAAACCATTTACATCCAATGTCTCTTTTCTTATCAATCCTCAATTTGTTCAAAACTATCTTCATCACTATGTTTGGAAGGGCTTCAACATGGGTAAATATGATAATGGTCCTCATGATGTCATATTAGGATATTCCATAAAGTCACATGAAAAGCATGGCTTAGTTTTTAATAAGGATTCTAAGTCTATCCTCGAACCTTCTCTTCTACCATCTTTAGAAGAAGAAGAACCATCTTCCCCATTCAATACCTCTTCCTTGACTAATGATACCATATCCTTTCCTTCTAACATTTTTTGAGTCAATTCTATATTATTTTAACCCCTTGTGTTTTATCATGATAATGAGGTCCAAACCATCCCCTTAGTGTATCCTTAATTAATAGGATTTGATGCACTGATTATCCCTTTTTTTTAGTGTTAGGATGATGAGTCAATCTTCACCCATTTAGGTGCTAAAAACTCTTATTTACATAATTCTCTTCCATTTAAAACATCTAGATTATTAAATGAAGCTACTATTTATATTAATATTAGGTCCCAAGAAGTCCCAAGGATTATTAAAATTAGAAAAGCCTTAAATCTAAAAGAAAGTCAAGATTTTACCACCTTTTTATCATATCATAATAAAGTCTTTGCTAGTCTTATAATGGTATGCCTAGCATTGATCCCTCAATCATTATCCATAACATCATAACCTTTCCTAATGCTAAGCTAGTAAAGTAGAAGCTTCACAAAATGCATCCTTACATTTCACTCTTATAAAAGAGGAATTACAATGCCTTTTATCCATTAACTTCATTAAATCCATTGATTATCCTCAATGGATGTCCAACATTGTTCCAATCACCAAACCCATAGGGGCACTTTGCATCTGTACTAACTTTCATGACTTGAATATTACTTGTCTAAAAGATGATTTTCCCATTCTTAATATAGACTAATTGATAGACTTAATAGCTAGCCATGAAATGTTGTCTCTTATGCATGGTTTCTCTGGTTATAATAAAATTCTTATTACATCATAATACCAACATAAAACTGCATTTATTACTCCTTGGGGAATCTTCTGCTATCATGTTATTCCCTCTAGCCTTAAGAACATAGGAGCCACTTATTAATGGGCCATGACTTATATATTCCATGACATAATCCATAAAATTATCAAAAATTATGTATATGATCTCCTTGGAAAATCAAAATTCTATAAATATCACCTATCTATCTTGAAAGTTATCTTTGATCATTTACTTCATTATCATGTTCATATAAATCCTAAAAAGTACATTTTTGGTGTTTTGATGAGTAAAATTTTGGATTTTATTATTTCCATTCATGGAATAGAAGTGGATCTCACTAAAATCAAGGCTATTTTAGAGATGCCACCTCCTCCTAATCTTAAGTAGCTTCATAGTTTACAAGGCAATCTCCAATCTATTCATCATTTTATTTCCCAGCTTTTTGACCATTGTCAACATTTCCACCATTTATTAAAGAAAGGTAGTCACTTTGTATGGGATTATAATTCTAAAGAATCCTTTAATGCACTTAAAGATGATCTTTTATTACCTCTTTTCATTACTTCCCCTAAGGAAGGGAACATTTCTTCCTTTATATCTCAGCTATAGACCATTCTCTAGGTGCTATGCTTGCTTATCGAGATGAACATCACAAAGAGTAGGTTGTTTATTATATAAGTTATACTCATAGAATACAAAAAACATTACTCACATGCTAAAAAATTATGCCTAGTATTGGTTCTAGTAGCCTCTAAGATTCATCATTATCTCCTCAACCATAAGATGCATGTCATTATGACTATTGATCCTCTTAAATTCATGCATTCTATGCCATATTAAAATCAATGAATAGATAGATAGATCATGTTGTTAGTAGAGTTTGATCTAGAATTTCTCCATCAAAGGTCTATCAAAGGTCAAAACATTGTTGATCAATTGGTTGAAGCACCTCTTATTAATAATCAACCCATTAATTGTGAATTCATTAATGAGTCTATCATATCCACTTCCCAATTAGTCCCATAAATATCAAATGAATTTATTCTTTGATGGGTATAAGTGTGATCATAGAAGTAGTGTAGGAATTATATTAATCCTCCTCAAGGTATCCCCATATATTTTTATTTTAAATTAGACTTTGATTGCACCAATAACATGGTTTAATATGAAGCATTGATTATAGGACTCTAAAATGCTCTTGAACTAGGAGTCAAATCCCTTAACATCTATGGGGATTCTCACTTAATGATCAATCAAATTACTTGTGTTTATCAATGTAAGAATTATATCTTCCAAAGATATAAAACTTTGGTTGATCAACTTTTATCTGCATTCAATTGTTATGTCATCCAAGTTACTCCTAGGTCTACTAATAATTTTGTGGATACTATGGCCTCTCTTGCTTCTTCTATCCTAGCCTCATCTCAGGAGTCTAAGTTATTTGATCTCATCCATCAACTTAATTATCCTTCCTATAAAAGGATGGATCTTCCATCCATCCATAATATCAATAAAAATCCTAAGGAGGCATTGTATGTACAAATATTTAATTATTTGCCTATGAGATTGTCTCCCCCTCATCTATCCAAAGGTGCTAAGCACATCTTCTAGTAGAAAGTTACTCTCTATGTCATTCTAAGGGGAGTTATTTATAAGAATGGTTTTGATAGTATTCTCCTTCATTGTATCTAAAAGTGTGAAGCTATCTTATCCATCTAAGAAGTCCATAATGGCTCATGCAGTGGACATTTTAATGGTCATGCAATCACCAAGAAAATATTATACCTAGGTTAGTATTGGCCTACTTTGAATCAATATTATTGCACCTATGTTAAAAGGTGTGTAAAATGTTAATAGCATGTAAATTTATCTCATATCCCTAGTAAATATTTGTAAGCTACAAGAGACTTTTGGCCATTCTCCCAGTGGGGTCTCGATCTTATCAAGTAAATTAATCCTAAATCCTCTCAATGTCATGGATTTATTATCACCACCACATAGTACTTCACTAAGTGGGTGGAAGTTATGCCGCTTATCTTGAGCAAGGTGAAAATATTGTATTTATCCATAATCACATTATTTTTCATTTTGGAATTCCTTATAAAATTATAACAGATAATGGAGAATATTTTAAAAATAATAAAGTCTAGGTGTTATGTGACTCATTTAAAATCAAATTAAGTTTTTCCTCACCTTACTATCCTCAAGCCAATATTCAAGTTGAAGCATCTAAAAAAACCTTAGTCAAAATCTTAACCAAAGTCATTAATGAAGCTATCAAATATTGGCATCTTCATATCCCTTTTGCCTTAAGGGCATATCAAACTAGTATTCGAACCCTTATAGGTGCTTCTCCTTTTTCTCTAGTCTATGGTTCAAAAGTGGTAATTCCTTTGGAAGTCCAAATTCCCTCCCTTTGAGTATCTCTTCAAGACATTGATTCTGATGATGATTTACATTAGGAGCATTTATCCTAGCTTGAATTCTTAGATGAGCATCAAGTAGCAACCCTTGACCACCTTCGTATATATAAATAAAGGTTAAAATGAGCACATAATCAACATGTAAGAGAGCATGGATTTAATATTGGAGATCTTGTGCTTAAATAAAATCAACATGTCACTAATATGGAATAAAGTAAAAGGGGTAAGTTTGTTCCTAATTAGCTTGGACCATACATCATAACCCATAAATATGGATCTAGGGCATATTATTTAGTCTCTCTTAATGCTAAACTAGAATGTGAACCTCTTAATGCCTTGCATTTGTGTCATTTATATAGTCAGTAAATGTTGCTTAATCTTGAGTAGTTAGTTTTATCATATCTCTTTATACCTAATAATGATATGAGAATTATGTGGTTACCTGGTAGTTGTTGTAGTCCTTGCCTTGAATATGAATACCCCATCTCTATTCATAACATTTTCTCTTGGATAAGTTTCACCTATATTTGGAGAAACCCCAAATCATTAATTTCCTTATCTCTTACACACCCTTATTTTCCAAGATAACATAATCATTTCATATAATGGAATCTTGGAAATTATCTTAAAAATATCTTTTTATGCTAGTATTATTAAAAAAAAATCAAGTATCAAAATCCAAATCAAAAAGGGAAAAATAAATAGATTGATCCCTCCAAGGACAACTGTAATCAAATCAAAAAGTCAAAAATAAACATACTGATCCCTCAAAGGATAGCTATGCAAAAATATAAAAATGTAGACCACTCCCTCAAAGGAGGGATACTAAGCAAAAAACTTCTCACATTGATTAGTTTTCAAAATTATTCCATTTTCAAAATCCCTAAAATAAAGCAAGTATAAAAAAGTCATGTTGTCAAAAGCAAAATCCTAAGAAAGCTTCTTGTCTCAATCAGATTTCTAATAGTAGACTTCCTATATTGATCAATCTACTTTCTGGCATAAAATGATTCTCAAAAGAGAATTATTTATTCTTGAAATATGTATGGCACTGTTATTCATCCCTTATCCCATCAAAATCATCTAATCCCAATAATCTTATCTCTAATTACTCTAGATTGTGTTAATATTTATTATCCTTTAGTTAAGGGTTCATATGTAATGTAGATGAGAGGTCATCTTTTTGGTTGTGGTCCAAGCCACTGTGGGATGGATTTATGCTTTTTTTTCATTAAGAATCCATAATCCATCAATCCTAATCCATTTAATATAAGCATGTAATCCATAAACATCATAATGTCAAATAATCCATAATCCATAATAACATACAATTTTTAATCTCATAACAACACATAACATAATCCATAAACAAATCCATAATTTACATCATGATAATAATTAAAACCATCCATAATACCCCTAATCCATCCATCTAAATAATCAGTGAATCCCATAACAACACATAACATAATCCATAAACAAATTCATAATTTATATCATGATAATAATTAAAACCATCCATAATATGCCATAATCCATCCATCTAAATAATTAATGAATCTCTAAACACATAATATAATCCATAAAACATAAATATAAGCCTATATATATATATATATACATATATATATATACATCTCAAATGTCTATACAAATGTAATAAAAGGTTTCATGTCTCATATAATGTGCATATCTACTGGGTAAACTCTATCTTGTTGAGATGAATGCTATCATCTCCCCCATCATCTACTCTTCTCCCTCCTAAAATGCTCCCTATACTAATAGTGGTACCTAGGGTCCTTTATGATCTAATATAGCTAGCCACATGAGATGCAAAGTGATGAACCTCTAGTAGATGATCCTATACAATCCTCTCATAGTATTGTAGCTCTATAAGTGCATCCCTATACCTCTATAGTGGTACCATATCTATGGGAATGGAGCTCAGACCTATAGTATCTCAAGTTGTCCTCTTGGCCATAGAATCTCTCATATTCTCTAATTTGATCCTATAGCTATCCTTCTCTTAAATGGCCTAGTCTCACTACCATTGGACCCTATCAAGCTCATCCCATAAACTATGTAACTCAACCTACAATATCCCCTGCTCATCTTATCTTGGGGCATCCTATACTGGTTCCTCTTGTACCACCTCCTATTGAGGCCTCACTGCTCTATGTTATCACCTTTCCATCCATCTCATAAACCAAGTAGCATAATCATATGTATAGCCTACATCATCCACATTTGATGCTACTATATCCTCTAGTGTTCCCATCCAAATGACTATGGTGTTAGGTGATGGCCACTCTAGCTCTGTATCCTCCTACCTATATGAGTGTGGAGCCAATGGTACATCATGTAGTAATCCAAACTGGTGATGAACCATATCAAAATAACATAGCTCCATATGTTCCATCCATTACCTATATACCCATCTCTCTCAGGCCACATCCCCTAATTCTACCTCTATGCCAGCCCATGCTGGAAAATGCACATATAGTCTATAAATAATGTCTTTGATATGTAGGCTCTCAAAAAGCTATATATAGTATGCTAGATTACTTACTACCCTATCTAAATATAGTATGACTAGGTCATCATCCCATCAAAAGAAGTCTGCACTATATGTCATGTCTCCAAACCTGACCCATGGGGTCCCAAGAGGGTGAATCACTTGAATGTGCTCATATGCCCAACAATGAAGCAAAAATGTAATATCAAATCCTAGCCATCACCCAGTACACTAGCTTAATAACTCTCTATAAATCTACCCTAGTAATATGGGCACCCAATTAAATACTATCCTATACTCTAGTATATCTACTATGACTATAGTGAACCTTCATGTAAATCATCCTCCACCAAAATTAGGTAATGCATAACAAGTCATTTCTACCATAAGTATGGTCAGTAATAGCCCCTCTACTAGTGCCTACTCAAATAATGGCTAAAATGAAAACCCTCTAATAACAAATATAATATCTACAACATCCTCACCATATAATTATCCCAGTGCCAATGATAGATTGTCCTCATCCACTGTGTGTACTGGAGCTCCCTAGATCAATAGCCTTAGAATCCAAAGGATGTCCTTAGCAGTAATCATCATTTCACCTATCAAAAGCTAGAGGGTGTTGATGGTATAATACCATCATTCTAGTAGTGCCAATATATTTCTAATGTCTTAATAGATATGGTGGTAATACCAAATCCATCTAAATCCCACTACCTCTAAGTGTGCCCAATCATTATCATCTAGATCCTCTCCTAGCTCCTCTAGTAATGGTGGGACTCTATCCCTCATAATTAGTAACTCACAAGCCTATCATAAGCAATCTTTTATTAGTTAATTTATACTCTTCCTTCCCTTATTACCCTCTCTTTATAAATTTTCATTGATCCTTTTGAATTGATGGTGATCCTTAGGGATCGATGATGATCCATTTTAGATCATGGTTGATCTATATGGATCGACATCGATTCACACCTACCTAAAAAGTTAAGTTTTTCTCTCCCATCCCCTCCACATTCCTAATCTACTCTCCCCTTGTCTTATTACCCTTAATTTTCCTCCTCTAACCCCTCCTTAAGCTAAAAACTCCAAAAACATAGAAAACATTAAAACCATAAAATACATAAAAAAATGTGCCACCTACCTCAAGTGCACTTGTCATCATCATCATCCACTCCTGCTAGCCTCCATCACCTCATTTGTGTGTATGCACATCATCAAAATATCAAATTTTGCTTCTAAACTCTCATGTACACGATATTTAAATGAGACTTATTATTTATCGATGGGCTATTTATAGTTATTTTTGAGATCAACATCATTTTGTTTGATCGATGTCAATTCTCTTTAATTGATATTGATTGTTTTTTATCGATGTCGATTCTCTTGAATCACCATCAATTATTTATGATCAATGTTGATTCCCCCTAGCTTGATTATTGTTTGCATTTTGGATTTTTTTCCTACTTTTAGTTTTCTTTTGAAACCATATTTTCTTCCTTTTGTCATAACTATCCCATTTTGTCTCTCCTATTACCCTTTAGATTAGAGAATTTTAGCCCCATATCAGTTCCCTAATCTCTTTTGGCATACCCTTAATTTTTTTAACCTTACCCCATGTAAGATCCCAAGTGTGTCTTTTATCTTGAGTACAATTGCCTATAGGTATTTCTACACCATATGCACACTATATGCTTTGGTTCACTATTCCTATCTCTTATTCTCTTGATTTGCCTATTATAAGCTTCCTTATTTTAGCTATGGCATTTTTATTTTTAATCTAGTTTCTTGAGCATTCCTACTTACATTACTTTTTATTCCATTTAGTGTAAACATAGACTTCATTTATTGTTGTCCATCATCTTTTTTTATCTATCCTTTAGATATCTTCCATTTTGTCCATACCATCTCATCCATTTTATTTTTCCATTCCATCCTGTTCAAACTTGTCATCTATTTCATTTCACTTCTTGTCACTTGATTTGAGGTGGGATATCTCGTCACAAAAATAAAAATTGGGGCATTAATCAATCTATATTTTTTGTCTCATGTCATACCATTGTATACCACTCTGTAAAAAGGGGAAAATGTAGATGGTAAATCTATACACCTTGTATTAATATTATGTATCATTATGTCATAATGCCCCCAATGAATAATTATTTTTATAATTACATTTTACCATCTTTTTTTCATTTACCAGCTAGGTTAATAAGTTAATTACTATGATTAAATAGTAATTACCCCTTTTATTTTACCTTTAAAACTATAAAATCTAAAAAATCAAATAAAAGCTAAATTTTCTCTCCCTCCTAACAAACTTATTCCATGGTTAAAACAAACTAAACAACCTTAGAGGTTGTTTTAACCCTCTTTTACCCCATGCCATCCCATTAGAACAACATTTCATTTGATTCCACCCATTTAGGGTAAATTGACATTGATCCTTCATGATCGACGTTGATCGATTAGGATCAACATCAATCCATAAATACATAGCATACCTCCATTACTCAGGAGGATGGTGATGGTGCTTGTGACTTTAAAACTCTACCAAAATCTCACTATATTTTGTGTATAGACATTATGAAAGCTTTGTTATCTTATAGAATCTCTACTTAAGGAATCATCAAGAGGATTTTATGAAGATTCTTCCCTCATCTCATCATGTTTATTTTCAATCAAAAAGGTTAGTGTTGCAATTTTTTTAATTCAATTTCTCATGTATATCATTGATGTGTATGATTTTCATTATTTGAAATTTGGTTTTATCTATTTTATCAATTTTCTAGGTCATTAGTATATTCTAATTAATATTTAGTTTTTTCACACATAATCAATATCGATTCATCTGAATCAACGTCGATCATGTTGGATCAGCATCGATCCCTATCAGTTTAATTAAGTAGTTTTAAACATATTGTTTAACTCTTGAATCTCTATCAAAATTATTTTCTATCTGTAAACTTCTATTTCTATCTCTTTTTCATTCTATTTTCATCATTTTATCAAAAATACAAAGTGTTATTATAGTGTATTTATACTATTTAATAGTGTTTCACAGAATCAATGTTGATTCCTCAGAATCAATGTTGATTCCTCTGAATCAACATCGATCCCTATTAAATATTTAAAATATTTTATAAAATCTACAATTTTTTTTTTAAATTCTATTTGTTCATGTAAATGACCTTGCCTAGTTTAGTGCATGATTCAGTTAGCATATTTGATCTTCCCATAGTCCCTCAACCTCTCTTTATGGATCCGAGTGATATAAATTTTGAGCTAGGACTTTGTCTTGTGATTTTTGTATGTGAATTTATCTATATTTATGAGCTATTGGATATAATTCTAGAAGACATAGACATTGCTAATGAATTTTGGGATGCATATTTTGATCATATAAATCTTCTTATTAATTAATCATCTTTGGCATTGTCTACTTCTATCCATATTTATTTTTATAATTTCATGTTTAAGATTAAACTTGAATGTTTGAATGTGGGCTAATATCCATCAGAGAAAGCATACCACTTATTGGGATTGGTTTATACCAGGTAGCCCACCCATCTATCTATTAATCAATTTTTTTAAAGTGTGGTGAATTACAGGTCATTCCTCCCCATCTAAAGAGGAGTTCTCAAAATCAAGCTTGATCAACAATGTGTAACTAACTATCCATATCTCCAAGTAATATTAAACCTTTCTTATACTTATTTTAGTAGTTAATTAGATCACATTGAAAAAAATGAAAAAAACTACTCAAACAACCTCCTTAGGTCCCACCACACCTCTAAGCTTGGGATGGGTTTTAATAAAGTTTGAACATTAGGCATGCATATACCCTTGTTTCCTATATTTTTATACTAACTTATACAGACCTCATCCACTTCTTGTACAAAATTCATTAGAGCTAAAAATATATATTATAGTTCATGAAAAAGATATGGTAGGATAAAACCTAAATTGTCCCTTCTAGGGAATAGAATCATGGGAGATAGCTCAATAAGAATGGATTAAATCTCTGACAAAATATCTAGTCTATATTCCAAGCACACAAAAAATCTATCAAGGCTTGAACTTTCACTATATTCGACATTACCAAACATAGATTACTTGAAAAAAGAGAGGCCAAATCCAAATTCACTCTAACCCTTTTACTGGTAGCTAAATTTTTTATTCCCAAAATATACTCAATAGCTTCCAACACCTCCATCATTGGAATCCAAAAAACACTAACTAGACACATTCTAGACACCATACCTACAAAACCCATTTCTCTATTCTTCGCATGATCAAAAATCAATAGCCATCCTATAGACTCAACACTAAATTTATCCATCTTGCCAATTCACCATGCAAACATGCCTCAAATCCAAAAATAAAACCATCCCACTATCATTGTGCATTTTATGCAATCTTTAGAAATCAATGCACGTGCTTAAAAACTTGTGATGGCCATAATGAGAAGGTAAGGCATGTCCTTTCACTTTGAAGTTAGGATTCTACCGTCGATAAAACCCAAATCAACATGCTCACCAACACATCAACCAAAACACCTAGAAAACAAAAACAAAAAGAGACATTTTCCTTTTTTCTTTTAGTTTATAAAAAACAAATAATAATTTTAGAAAGAAATACTAAAAATTGCCAAATAACTTATTAAAAATAGTTATCTAAAGGAAATTGAAAAACACATCAGCTTTATCTCAAAAATTAATTTGATCAAAATCCCTGTAATCTACCTAGATTTCTCTAATATTATCCATTCTTTCTTCCATCCTTTGATCTATTGAAACATTTGATAGAAAGTCTACCACTTTATTGATTTCCCAAAAGCAATGGGAATAAGTCTAGCCTTCAGAGGATTCCAATTTTGGCCAAATAATATATACAATATTATTTATCTTCCAATATTTATCCCTTTGATTAGAAAAATCTTGAATCACCACCTGAGAATCCCCTTCAATTTCTAGGAAGGAAATGCCACATTCTATGGCCATTTTTAGTCCAACTACTAAATCATGTTCTTTAGCTTCATTGTTGGTTCCATATAGAATATTAAGAGATAGGGATCTAATTAGAGAATCACTACAATCCTTTATAACACATCCATCTCTAGAAGCCCTTGGATTTCCTCATCAAGCCCCATCAAATTTTAAATTGAACTAGCTCAGTTTAGGAGGGTTCCACATTACCTCCTTTCTTCTTTTCTTAAATTTCTTATCTATCATTGACCCATTAATGAGAGATCAAATTTTTATATTTGATCTCTATATTTTACAACCTTTTTCAATACAAGTGAGTGTTATATATAGATCTTTAAAAATGCTCTATCACTTCATATCCTAGCCTTTCACTATGAATAAAAGGAGTACTCTTTGCATTCTATAGACTCTCAATGTGTATTTAGGTGCCAAATACATATATAATGTATAAAATAGTATAAATTACACACTTGACAAATAATTAGACTCTATGATTTTATAGCCCTATTTTACTGCTAATAATTTCTTAGACATAAACTATTATTTTTTCTTGAGACATAGTCATAGGAAGAATAAAAAATGTTGAAGTTGATGTAATTGTCGAAAGCTAAGGTTTGGACTAGAAACATTACTTACAGTAATCACTCAAAGTGTCATTTACCTTTTTTCACCTCTTGTGCACTACCTAGCCACCTTTTTAGGTTTTTAACTAAGTAGCGTACCAATATACAATCATAATGGGTTTTTAATATATTTATATAACTAGGAGGTCACCCTTGTGGGTTTTCAACCTTCCTACCCCCATTCCTAATGTTCAAATCCTTCCCTTATAAAAAATTGAGTAACTTGTAAAATTTAAAAAAATTGGTGTGTACCAGACCTATGTGGAGGGCATAGGCATATATTGAGAAGTTGCAGATGTCAAAGTATAAGATGATGATGACATGCTAAAATTATTTTTGAATAAGTCATAGCTATAGTTAAAGATTTTGATGATGTGTGTTGATGTTGTATACTTGTATACATAAATTGAATATATTTACTTATTTGGAGTTCCTACTAGAGTTGGTTAGGTGGGAAAAACTACAGCTCCTTGATGATTTTAGAAATGGGACTATCTAGATGTGACAAGTCCTGATTGAATATCTTCCAATCATTGAGAGCTTCCCACATAAAAGAAATCATAATGTGTAGAGGTGATTCATGTTACATTAGGTTATAAACATCATCACCCTCAAAGATGAATATGGCATCCCTTATTTATGACACTTTGTAGTGAATCTCCAACATGATCTCCTTCATTCTATTTGATTACCACTACATGTGGATTCCAACAAATGTATTACACAACATGTCATTCTGCTAGCTAGTCATCTTGGTCATCACTACATCTATTGAGTCCAAATACTTATTTAGTATCAAATACATTAAAGTAGGTGTAGACATTTGATCTTACATTATTGATTTGGCTTTATTAGCCTTAACAAGATCCAAAATTACCTCATTCAATGTAGTATTGAGTGACTACTTATAATCCAATAGGGTGCAATTAATCTATAGATCTTGATAAATAATAATGTAAATGGTTTTCTCATACTTATCCAAGATTATTATTTAGCCTCCATTTTAGCTTTCAAAATTTGACCTTTCATTCATATCTACTACAGCTTCTACATAATGAGCCAATCATTTTTCAATTTAGTTAGGATCATTATGAATTACTTCTCTTTAGATGATTCATATTCTAGTGTGGAAGCCTTTTGTGTGATGGATTCATGAAACACAACCATTCCCTCAATTTATTTCACCAAGGGAAATTGGGAGAAATTGAGTGATGCTTCTTAAATTATTATTTCATGGGATAATGTAGAATCTAAATATATCACATGTGAGTTATTTATTTGTTACATTTGGAGTGAGAAGGTTATCCACCTTATCAAAGGTGTAATTTCACCCATAACCAATGGCTAGATAATGATGACCTATGCTGAGAAGCCTCCTATTTCAAACCCCATTGAGTGGACCCTAAGCCTTGTGATGTGGTGGATGGATGTTGGGACTTGGTTATCACTACCTTATTGGTCAATTCTATTGGCTACCATGTTGTGAGTTTTACTTGTAATTTCCACTTTGATTTCATTCTTAATTTGGTATCTACCTCTACCTATTTCTTGGTCACTTGATCTTGGGCTTACTTTTATGTTTCTTCCTCATAATTTTGTACATTTTAGTTATTTTTATATTATTCTACCTTAGTTAATGCATTAGCCTCAGCCTTCCTCTTCTACACTACATTCACTTCTTTACTTTTTCACTGTGTCTCTTTCCTCACAGTTTATTCATCTTATTTCTTCTTTTCTTCCTCTACTCCTCCTTGACATCTTTGCATTTTACCTCTTCCTTCCTCTTCTTCTTCTCCTCTTTTTTGGACTTATTCACAATCACCTTTTAAACCTTCTTCTGCTAGGGTTGATCCTTATCAACTTGATATTATGAAATGATATATTATATTAAGATTATTTACTTAGGATATGGTTGTGCACTCACTTGTAATTTGTGTGTAGGAGTTAGAAAATCTAGCAATGAAAGTGACTTCAAAGGAGAGGAAGAAGGGGATGACTAAACCATGATAAACCTATGGACTAGTACCTTTTATATAAATGGGGGAATCAAAGTCTTCTTTAGTTCTCTATATTCCAAAACCATCCCAAATGGTTATTGTTCTTATACTTTATCCTCTTGTAACTCATCTTCATTGATTGGATGAGATTTAACAAAGGATACCATATACTCAATGATAGTTTTTTATAATCAAGGCATAATATAGCTCCTTATTTTGTGCATCAACAACTATTATGGGATTAATTATTATTTTGGGATTTGGTTTGCCCCTAAATATCCTATTCTTGGTGCCCCTTTAAAAATCACAACCATCCTACATTTGCATTCTTCCTCTTCTACAAATATGTCTAAAATTATTAGATGCAAGAGGTGTGGGAATGCTTACCAAAGGATCTTCGACACATTATTTTTCACTTGAAAAATGTGCATTACTTTTTAGAAGAAAAATTAGTTTTCTTCTTCATATACCTTAGTGTATATGTACTCTAACATAAACTCATACTCTTCTTCCCATGTGATGCCTAGTTGTGTAAGATCATATTCAACAATGATTTGTGGCACATTTTTATTAGAAGTCCATGATTTTTGAATGTACAAATTATTATTCAATAGAGGTGATGATTCTGTACATGATGGGTACCTTCATCTTTCCTATATAATACTATGATGAGGCTACTTATGATTCAAGTGGTACCTACAAATCTACTTGTGGTTGTGTTGTTGGTTGTTGAGGTAATGGTTGATGTGCCCCTAGAGGTATCATTCATAGTGGTGGTATTGAGTGATAATATAAATATTTTTACCATAGATCCTATTTATATAACATATTAATGAATAATTTCAAATAATTGATGCATTCCTTTGGGAGCTTATGGAATTTTATTTGAATGCCATCACAAAACTTAGTCACTACAATGTGCTTCCCTAAATACTGCATGACATTTTGTAGCACATAAGGGTAGAGAGGATAAAGTGCTAGATTTACACCCACCATGCATGAATCTACATAGTTAATCATAATATTTTCCTATTTTGGTCTAATAAATGTTTGTGAAGGTGATCGCAAACTAGAAGTTGGCATTTGGATTAGAACGGCCATTTATGGAAATCCATTAGGTGAATTAGAGAAAAAATACAAAGAATTGGTACTAAAAGGCCTATGATGTCCCACTAATGAAATTTTAAATTTTCATGATGAGATTAGATCCATACAACTATATTTAATTTAAATATTGATTAAGTAAGATCATGTAGTAAGTGATGTTGATTGCCCCTTTTGTGGCCTACTTATCACTTTTTGTGGTTTGTCAAAAGTGCATTATGATGCATTTAGAGAGAATACGCATTGAAATTTTTTATAAAAAGTCTATAAGGATCCCCATAGATTCCCTACTATATTTATCCCTTGTGTCTAAATAGATGGGTGGGCTCTTTATCTTGTAAAGTGCCAATGATGTACCCTTTATAGGCAATCATGTTGCTTGTGCCATGGTAGTTATGTTAATGAAAATACTCACATCTTGTGAAAAATGACTACTAAACTCATTAGACCAATTAACAATTATCATCATCACCTCATTTATTTGGAAAAATTTCATTTATTTGATAATTCACTCCACATCTTTCCTTATAGGTGATGTTGTAATGCTAAGAATCCTAGTTGTGGTGCTTCTAATTGATCAATGTTGAATAATTTAGCTTCTTCTATGTCAATGAAGTCATATGGGTTTGGGTCATGGTTTATTGTTTTTATTTTTATCAAAAGTGTTATCATTGATGTCAAAGGTAATGACAAAGTGATGATGTCATTGATGAATGATGATATCATGAAGTGATAAGAAGGCCTTGTGTGATTTATAACTGATCCATGTGGTTTAAGGTGTCTTGATCAAAATATAATGTTATGAAATTATTATGATATGTTTTGTGTTGTTTTAAGATTATTTGTGAGCTATAATATCAAGGATTAATTGAGGGCTTGAATCTAGGCTTATCCTTATGATCCTAGGTGGCCTAATGAAGTAGTTTGAGCAGGATTGGTGACTTATGAACTAATGTGAGCTCTGTTCATGATATAAAAAAGTTGTATATAGTATATACATGCATTTAAAAGTCAAGGAATGAATAAAAAAGTGCATGAAAAGTGTTTTAGTGATCTCAAGGGTATGAAAGCCTAGGTGGGCTTGACCAAATGAGATAGGTTGATCAATTATAAGTATAATATGGTAAAGGTGAGTGTTGATAGAGATCTTGTATGTTGTCTTAGAGGTGTATCCTAGGTTTGTGTTTGAGGTATAATCACTAAGAGGTGGGGGGTGATTTGGTGATGAAAGATATTTCAAACTTCAATTGTAATATTTTCAAATTATTATTCATTAACCACAATCATTCATAAAGCATACAAGATGTTCATAACAATGAATAATAAAGATGATGAAAGATCACACACATAACATAATATCTACTTTTTAAACCCTATTGGAGAATAAAACCCACTCTCAAGCATGAAAACACATGGACTACTTGTCGTATAAGATGATCATAAACATGAGACCTTTTAGTGAAGCACCCACTTTACAAGGATAAATCACCCCTAAGTATGAAAAAGTACACACTTATTCTAGATTTTAAGCACCCAAACAACACCTTATGAAATCAATAACTCCAAAACTTTGATTGCATTTAATCTGATTGGATAAATAATGTATAACACTCATCTTTCAACTCTTCACACACACTCAAAGTTGCTCATACAAGTAATGCATCCAAATACCCTTTTGGACCACTCTATTATTATTGGCTTATCCTTTATCTTCTTTATAAATTATTAAATTAAATAAACACACTCCCTCTAATCTCTTTCCTTCATCTCTATCTTCTGATCTCTTAATTCATTCACATACAAGTCTAGAAATCATTGCCTTGGTATCCATTATTTATAGTATTCATGAATATCAACTTATAGGTCATCCTTAATAATTGTCCTAACCCTTAATAGACATATAATTATAACAAAAATCTCAATACCATCTTCACAGGCTGGCCATAGCATCCATGGGTCACACTTATGCAGCTACATCTTTCAATTAGGCCTTAGTAGCCCTTATATATCTTATAGATACCTGCTCACCCATTTATCACTTTATAGAGAAAATTAAGAACATAATATCACTTTAAAATAGATATTTCCACTCTATAATACCTCTAAGACAACTCCAAATGAATACTCCCATCATAACACTCTTCTGCTAAAGCATAATATACTCAAACAATATTCTATACATAGTAACACTATGTTTGAATAAATAGTCAACTTTAAAGATTAATAACTTTGAATTTACAAAATATTCAAACCTTATAAATAGATTCTATGGATGTACCTTGAAGTCCTTTACAAATTTTCTTTTTACTGCACCAATAAATTCATCTTGGATCAAAAGATATAGCTCAAAAACTAGAGACTAGTTTCCCCTTATTAATTTGAATATTCAAATTCCAATGGTCACCGTGTAAATGCTAAACATTGGACACTTTGACCTTATCTTGTGATCCCTAGAAAATTTTTAAAAATATGCACTATCGATATCTTTGGATTATCTTAGTCTTTTCCTTACAACTCTCACCATTGATCTTTGATCTGAGCTCCCATGATTATGACACTTGGTAGCTCTATGTGCCTTTTATGTACCTTGTAGTAAATCTTTCAATGAAAATTCTACCACTTGTCAGCCCCATGTGACTTTTGAGCACATTAACTATTTTAATCCAATGAAATTTCACCACTTAGAATCTCCACATGCAATCTTGACTATTTGACTCAATACACTCTGTTGGATTATATTTGCATGATCATGCACTCATCATTGATCTATCTGACGATTTCACACTCATCGTTAGATCTGCTACTCAAACTCTGTGATTTTGACACATGTCACTAGTGCATACACTATTGAATATTTAAATTTTAACCACACTATTGGATCCTTATCTAGTCATATTAAATGCTCACTATTATATCTATGATCTGATTAAATGCTCATCATAGATCTTCGATATCACAAATTTGGCTAAGTATGGGAACTTGGTAAACTCTATTTGAGAAGCCAAATTTGCACCTTAATATATTTTTCTACCCTTCATGTCCATAACTAAAATTTGAATCATATTATCTCCTCACATAGATGAATCTATCCATGTAACAAACTACTTCTAAAACTATAACATGTGTGAATTATGATGTCATCAAATTGCTTAGTCAACCTTATCTATCAAGATGACAACTTGACCTTAGACATTCATATGACTATTTTGATGAATTACATTCACTTCCATAAGCACTCTAAGCACTCATAACATCCCATAGGGTCTCTAAAACATGTCCATATCATCAATATCATCCATAAACTTCTTGATTAAGTCAAACACTCTCCAAACCATTAATTTTATCACTTTATCATTAATTCACTAGTACCACAAGCTCTCTTTGACAACAATGAAAATCAAACATAAATGACTATGCTCAATAATCCCCCCTTTGTCATTGATGCCAAAACACCCTTAGAATGACTTATTACTCATTTGAACTTCTACATTTTGATCTTTTTTCCCCTTTGACATTAATGACAAAGGGTCTCTTCCTCAATATGCCAGCAAACATTCCTCAACATCATGTATGTATTCAAATAATAGTTAAGATGTTCAAGATACTTTAAAAAAATTACAATATGAATCAATTTCTCCCCTTTTGACATGCACTAATCTAAACTTGGATTTATCGTATCCTTGTATATACACATAATATTTTAAAAAATTTATTGATTGTTGACACTTTGCATCTTGCAAAAACCTATTAAGTCTCAATATCTTTGAGTTCATGCCTTAAGAGGTACATCAATAAAGGGGTGGGTAGACCATCAGTGCTTCATAAGATTGTTGTTCCTTTTTCACTTTCCATTTACACACTTGTCTCCTAAAAACTTGAACCCTAGGCTTATTCTTCTCTTTCCTATCCATTCTAATCATTGTCATGATTTATTCCTTCATTCCTTGAATTATTACCCTTTTGACCTATTTAATAAACTAGGTCAACCTGGTTGACCTAGTGTGTTTTGGGGACACTTTAGTTCTTTTGGATTATTAGCCTCCTGACTGACCTAACAAAGACCTAGTGAGTTAGCTCAAAAATGTACTAGCTCAACCTAGTTGACCTAGTACAACTGACATGTCCAAAAATTTTGTAGGTAAGTTAATACTATATATAAAAGGTTATTTACCACCATTTCATAAGAGTAAAAGAGAGTGAAGAATTAAGTGGAGAAGTGTGAACAAACATCTGCTTATTGATCATTCTACTTGAGGAATAAATCTTTAGGGTTCAATACTTTCTTTGGAGCTTTGATCTTGTCTTGTGGAGAAGTCTTTTGGATTCTTATGTAGATTATGTAGCTTTGAAATGATTTGTCTTGGTTATCCTTACAACCACAACAATATCTTATGAAGCACCTTATCGAAGGGAAAGATTGAGGCTTGGTAGGTTCGTATTCAAAGGTAAGTATTCCTAACTTTATTTCTCCTTTATAAGAGTAGATAGATAATGCACTATGTATTCTTCTCTTCTATGTATTATGATTATGTATACATTAACATGAGTATATGTCTCCTACACATGTTTAGTTTAGTTCTTGTTTATTTTTTTATCCTATAATCCCCAATTTGTTCCACAAACTTTGGTGCGCACTCGAATAGTTTACTTTTATTCTTATTAGAATACTTTACTTTCTTATTTATTAGAATAAGTGAAATATCAAATCATATGACTATTTTAGGGTTTTATGTGATTGTTTGGACTGTAGGCTTTGTAACCCTTCCTAGCATGATATGTTGTGACAAGTCATACATGTGATCCCCTAATTGGGTCTAGTGGATCCCCATATTGGTCATGATCCCACTTAACAAGTGTATATCCAATAAAAAGTGTAGGTACAATCTATCTTATCTAATATAGGATTAATTCATGTATATCATGCAATTCTAATTACATATATTCTAGTGAAACCAATGTGAATCAAAACCTTGTTGGATTTGTTCACTTTTATTTCATTCTTTTTATCATCATTTCTATCATATATTTTGACATACTAGTTTTATTCTATCAACCCAATTATTTTTATTTTTGAAGGAATAAGTAATTGATCAATAAGCTTAACCTAGTATAGGGTTTTAACACTTTTTTAAACTTTTAATTTAGCCCACTAGATTGACCAAGTTGACCTAGTACATTTTTAGCCACTTTGTAGTAGGTTCCTATATAGTTTGATTGATCATCTTGACCTAATATAGGTTTTAGTTTTATAGACTTCTAGATTAGCCTACTAGGCTGACTAACTCAACCTAGTGCATTTTCAAACTTCCAGTTTAGCCTACTAGGTCAACTAGGTCAATCTAGTGCATTTTTAACACTTTTTCAATAGGTTTCTATATTACTTGGCTAACCAACTCAACCCAATTTGTAGGATTTTTATAAGTTTATCTAAGGTTCTAGATCAATAATATCCATTTCCATATTTAAACCATCAAGGTCAGTCTTTTACTCTTTGTCTCTTTTTGTTCTGCACTTTCCTTTCAAGTTTTAAGTCTTCAAAACTACCCATGCACAGCCAACTAGATCTACCTAGTTGACCTAGTTCTATGTTTTGTGTGCTATCTAAAATAACTAGGTCAACCTGGTCGACCTAGTAGGTTTTCTAGATCATATCTTTGGTAGTACTAGCTTGACCTTGTCGACCTAGTTTTGTATGTTGTGTATATATTGTTTTCACTATACCTTGTTTCATATTTGGAATTCACCCTATATATTAATCACATATTTCCTTTCAGTTGTTTACATGTTTAGAATAGTTCACATAGTATAATTAGGAGGTTTTTAATTAATTTCTTAGTTTCACTATTTCTATTTTATGCACACATGGCCAAATCACATAACATCAATAAGCATTTTAACATTTGACTACCCAGGATAACCTATTTGGATTTCATCACCAAGGGAGAATGTGAATTGATGCTATGGTCAAGTATAAAGCATTATTAATGGTATATTTTGGATAAGCACCCAACACCCTTATCATTGTAGTGTGTGAAGTGAAGGGGTAGGCCCCCATATGAAGCTTGTATCATTACCACTACAATCCATTTCATCCTAAACTCATCTAAAAACATTCATAGATTGTTATCTAGTACCTTGATTTTAGCCCCATATCATTTAAAATTATTCTTAATTAACTAATTAACATTCTAGGTTGACTAATTAGCTATCTTTACTTTCCATGTTGTCGGCTTGTCCTTTGTTTAATTTTGTGTGAAAGAACTTGAATTCACCAATGTTGGTGCAAGGTTTTGCTTTGTGTGCATCCATTATATTGGCCAACATCAATTAAATTGACTATCTATTTAATTTTATCATTTACTTTCTTAGATCAGTTAGAGAATGTATTATTTCATTTCACAAACTTGTTATTAGTTCTTTCTTTTACTTCATGTTCACTATACTAGGTTGACCCTATCGACCTAGCATATTTTTCAACCCCTGTATACTGTACTAGGTTGACCTAGTCAACCTATCATTATTTATGGGCTTTTAACCTCTTTTTTAGTCTATTTTCTCTATAGTAGGTCAATCTTATGGACCCTGAATAGTTTCAAAGTCCCTATTTTTGTACTAGGTCGAACAATCAACCTAGTTCTATTTTAGTCACTTTATGATTCCTTGATTTCTCATCCTTCCTTTTCTCCTTTCATCATGGACTATCTATTTGATGACAACACTGAATCTCATATAGTATACATGATGGAATTTACCAATCCTAATAGGGTATCTCATAGACAAAGTAGGGTTCCTTTCAAAAATGCTAACAATGTTCATATTACAACCCATACAAAAAACTATGGGAATCCTCATACCTCTTTGCATCAAAACCCTCCTCTTCTCTTAGAGGATCAACTTGAGTTAGATTATACTCCTAAAATTCTTTTCTTTATCATATAATTCCCTCAACATAGAGGGAAGGATCCTTCTGCCATTTACAACCTCATGATTATCCATCAAGTTTAAGAACCTCATTCTCCTACTCTCACTTTCTCAATTAGATTTGGGGGTACCAATTTCTTTGATTCTTAACCTCTTCCTTCAATCTTGACTCCTTATACCATTACATCTTCTTATTTAACTTCTTCTATCTCCATACCTAGTATCTCAACTAACATGGTTGGTTCTACATCTAGTGGGCCTCTCATAAGACATAATATCCTTAATATTTCCACTAGTTCATTATTTTATACCCAAGGCACTCATGCTTCTAGTCATTTTTCCTCTTAACCATTTACTAGTCCATCTTTTTCTTCACAAACAAATTTTGACACTAGTTCATCAAATTCTCATAGCTCTTCTCGAGCTCATATTAACACTAATAGTGGTACCCAAGTGAATAATACCAACACAAACATTAATACTACTTCTAATAACACCAATCAAACTCATTAAGTATTATTTTAAACTCTCAATTAAATGAACACATTCCAAGCTCATAATATGAATCAAATGATGTGAATATAGAACCATCTTATTAATATTCATTCTAATCCTTAGCCAATGACTTGGGGCACACATAAACAAAGTGTTCCTCCTCCCCCTCTTTGATATTCTCAAGGCAATCTAATTATTCAACCTCCATTAGTCAAAAAATTCATCAAGAACTTACAAAATGAATCTCTTACCACTCAAATTGCTAATATTGACATTGGAGGTATAAAACCTACAATCTCTTATAATGGATCGACTGATCCTACCCTTCATCTTAAGATATTTGTAAATATTTATAAATATTAGGTCAAATTAAACACCTTTTATACTACCAAACTCCTTGGCAAAACCCTCACTAGTGAATCCTTTGATTGGTATAATCAACTTAGATCTAATTCTATTACTAGTTTGGACGATTTAGTGAATGCTCTACTAAAATAATTCTAAACTAATGATCTTCCTAAAAAAACTTTGGCCCATTTCATCAATTACAAAAAAAATGAAAATGAAACTACCCACGCCTTTGTTAATGATGAAAGACTTTGTCAAACAATTGTGAACATAACATGGCCGATGACAATCTCTTTCATCTCTTTACTAATGCTCTTTATCCTAAATTATAATATCGATTCTACACCCTCTCTTCACATACCTTGGAGGAGGCTATTGACCAAGCCAAATGACAAGATTTACTTATACATCAATTCAAGCCACCCCAACCTTCTGTGGGTCCTCATCTATTACTTAAAAAATCTAATATTACCAATGATGGTGTTACTGATTCATATGATACCATTCACAATGTTCAAGCTATCATTCCTACCACTTCTTCAAAACCAATTCTTTCTCAAAAATATAATAATCCTCATTTCTCTTCAACAAATAATATTAATGTTCTTAAACCTCTTTACTTAGTTGAATTGCTTAAGCATCTACCCAGGCCTCTTCCTAGAGAGATTGATCCTACACCTCCTATACAAACCTGGTATGATCCTAGCAAGTTTTGTTGGTTTCATGCTAGTTGGGGTCGCTCTCATGAAACCTTGAGACAACTTCATAATTTATCTATGGACTTTCTTCTTGGCCTTAATTTTGATCATGATTATATCACTCACAAGCATCAACAAACTTATGAACTTGCTTTCAAGGACTAAAAAACTCATGATAAAGCTCAAGCCTTGAATCAAGAAAATACTCATTTAGTTATCTATAAGGATCCTTTAGCTAAGCATCAACCTATTCAAGAAAATAAATACAAGCCCACCCATTCCACCAATACTATAGAAAGTCTTTTTTAACCAACTTCCAAAGAGAAAGTGGTTATCATGACTAATATGTGAAGGGTGGTGGCTTTCATCGATTCTCAACCTATCTACACCTCACCTCCTTCTAAGACATATTGTGCTATCCAAGATTCTTCTCCAACTCATTTTAATAAATTTGGGAAAGATCTTATAACCTTTGATAATAGTCCAATTTAAGATTCTCCTTTGGATAACACATCCCATTCTATTTCTACCATTCTTCCATCATCTTCTAATACTAATGATAATGAACCTTCCAAAGATAATGAACCTTCTATTAACACTTCTTCAAAACTTCAAGATCAATCTAAACCAACTACTTCTCCATCACCAAATGATTTACAACCTTCTTCTAAAAATTCTCATCCTTATCAACACAAATTTCAATTCTCTTTGGCTCCTCTTTCTAAAGACCTCCTTAACCATTATGTGCATATATCTAACAATCTTCTCATGGCTTATTATGATTGAGATCCCATCATGGAGCTCACTAATCTCCCATATCAAATTTAATTTATTGAGATGAGGACTTTTCCTCATTATCAAAACCATCTTATATAACTAATATTTGAGATGAATGTCCCTCATACTTCTTTAAGAGGATGGGAGGTAACCTTATCTAGTTCTGAGGATAGTATCTTGAAACAATATGGAGAGATGTCCATCAATGTTGATGAAATCATTGACACTTCTCTTTTTTAAAAATTTCCCATTGCATTTATGATTGTAAATGAGATTTTGATTCATGTAGATGATCCTCCCTTATTTATTAGCATCCAAATAGGTGATATATAAGTTAAATGAGCATTGATTAATGATTATTCTAGTACTTGTGTTGCTTCTCTTGCTTTTATTAAAATTCTTAGATATTCATAATGCAATCTTAAGTCTACACATAACAACTACCAATGATATGATAGAATGAAAATTTATCTTTTTGGGTGCATGTGGCTTCTCATTACTATCCCACCTATTACCATTCATGTAAAGGTGATGATCTTTAACTTTTACCTTTATTATAACATCTTTCTTGGTAGACCATGGACTCATCATCTATGAGCTATCAGCTCTTCTACCTACCAATATGTTAAATTCCCTCATAATGGAGCCATTTAAAAGATTTAAGGAGATATTAACCCTTGAAATTTTGAACAATTCTAATATCATGGTGTTTTTTAAATTATTACTCTTGAGCCCTTGCCTAGTGTTCTATTCTCTAAGTCACAACATTTAAATTTTACTATCAACTCAACCAGAGGTTACAATGAGAATCCTGAGCTCATTGGTAACATTCCTCCCAACCTTTTAGAATCTGATGATGATGAGCTCAATGAGATTAACTTAACGATCAAAACTTATGATCTCATGCCTCATCTCATCTTGTAGCTTCCTACTTCCTTGCAACCTCATTATCACAAACCTTATTATGATGGCATTCCCATAGTCTAATCCAAGTCTCAACATTCTATTCACTATGCTTCTTCTAATGATAAATTTATTCCAATTTGTGTCATTGATCTTCATATGTCAGATTATGATGATGGGTATTCTTTAGATGGTTCTTTATTAGGCAGTCTTGTCTAAGCCTATGATGATAAGATTATGCATTATCATTCTTCTTTATTTGAGTCTTTTTGTGCATCTTCTCATGTTCCAATGTTTATAGTTCTTGATTTTTGTAGTTTTCCTCTTTATCATAGAGTAGAGATGGCACTGACACTTATATTTTATAAGGAAACCGATAAGACTATGTTCATGGATCATGTTATGACAAAACCTTACCATTTGGCCAGGTTCCTTGACTCCCATCATTGGTCCACCCTTGAGGTTAGTGAAACCATACTTATAACTTCTATTGATCTTTCCCCTCCAATAGTGGAACATGTATTATAACTAGTTATTATTGGTACTTCCACTATTGCTAAACATACTTTTGCTTCTTCCACTAGTGTTCCTTCTATTATGCCTAGTTTCATTCCCTCTCCATCACCACCTTCTCTTGGTGATGGTTTGCTTCCTTGATGGGCCCTATGCCCACCAAATGAGATGATGATCCATATCTATCTTCTTCCATGCCTGTTACACCATCTCTCATGAGTGTTTCCACTAAAAATACTCACAAGCATATATGTTGCTTTCATGGGACATATAATCACTCTTCTACCCATTATCATAAATTGTGACACTATATTTATACCTTGCATCTTTTTTCCCAAAAAATTGACACTACATTTCTTCCTTTAAAGATCCTTCCTGAATATATACCTAAGTATGGTGAGAGGTATTGTTTATGGCACTAATGTGGCACACATCATACTTATCATTATTGTATCCTTCAGTAGCATCTTAAGGATCATCTTATATCTATTCTTAGACCTTATACCATTCCTCCCATAGGTTTTTAGGTTATTATTTCAAGAAATCTCTCCCTTATTCTCCCATAGCTACACCTCTTATGGTCCCTTCACCACTGTCTATCCCTCCACCTATGGTTCTTTCTCCACCCATGGACTCTCCTTCACCCATGGATCCTTCTCCATCAGTGATTCCTGCATCTCTCATAGATCCCATTCCCATGAAATCCCTTAACCATCCTTTTCCCAATTCCCCTCCTCAAAACGATCCAATGAGTATTCCTACTTTTTCAATTGAGGATATTAGAAAAGAAGTATTTGCCCAATATTTAGCAAAGATTGATGAGACATTAGTAGTAGTTCATATTCAACTTTATAGAGATTTATCTAATGTTTTGGATAATGTGTGTGGATATATTTACCAATATTTATGAGCACATGCATGGTTCTTTCTCATTTATATTTGGATTGGACATGTGCTACAATCTTATTTCTATTTTTGATTATATCATTTGACACTATGTCAAATTATTTCATATCTTATATCATGTTTTTCTTTCTTATTGTAATATAATTAGCTTATGTTTTTGTTTTAATTTTTGCATATACTTATCTTTGCTTTCTTTTCCTTTAGAGTTTTTCTCAAAACTCTTCCCTTGTATCTTCATGATTGTTTGATTTCTTATCTTTATTTTTCATAGATAGTTATCATGGTGACTTGGTTATATCTACCCTATTACCTTTGGTTATTATCTCCTTTTACCATGTGATTAGTTAGAAAATAATTTTCTCATTACTATTTCCTTTTACCAGTCCACTTTTGGATCTCCTTTTTCCTTCTTCCTTTTTTACAAACTAAGCATATACATGGTTGAGACATGATATCACATAATTTTTCATTGTAAATCCTAAGTGTCTTTGTCAATATTTTGTCTTGGGTTTCTTAGCTTCCTTTAACCTTAGCCTACAACTCATTCTTGTGTATCACTATCTCTCTCATGATTGGTCATTCCAAGTCCACAAGGAGGAGGAATCTTAAAAAGCCTTTAAAATCAAGTTAAAGGCTAAATCATCTAAACAAAAGGCAAAAATATATAATATCTTAAAAGTCTAATCACAATAAAATATGTGATTCAAAGCACATCTCCTTATTCTAATAAAAGCTCAAACTCTACAATTGGCCTCATGATATAGACAAGGTACTTTGGGTTGCATTAGGCCAATAGATTAGAAGAGGAGAATAAAAAAATCTTTTAGTGATACCTAATTTCTCATGTAAGTACCCAATCTTCATAGTAGATTGATGACTCTGTAAAGGGTCTTGAGGAGTGGGGAACACATCGTGGAGAGGTAAGTCCATTTTACTTTTCCTTGTACTAATCTATCTTCATGAGTTGATCTTAGTCGCACACTTATCTACCTACAAAGCTTTGTATCTATAGGGAATAGGTTTTCTTTGTATATAGATGACCACTAGTCACTTAGTGTCTTCTCATGTCCTTAGTATGCCTCTTACCTCCTAAGGTATTCTCATAAGATGCCTAGGTTTTTAATTTTTAAACTCCCTTTTTCATTCCCTTTACTCATATTAACTCTTGTGATATATTATTTTACTTTTTGATCACTCCTCAAGGGATTCCATTTGTGATTTGCTTTGTAAGATTATGGATAAGACATGACATCCCTCATAAATTACCACCTTTTCCATCCTATTACCCACATCCTTGATTTACCATTCCTTATCCTTCTACTTACCTATCTTGATTTGGTACCCCTTGCATTTTCTTGTGTGAGTTACAATGTAAGACCATGGATAGGACCCCACCCTTCTCACAAAATAAATATTTTAAAATAAACAAGTCACCATCCAAATTACATGTGTTAAGTAAGAGATAAGATTCAATTTATTATGAGGTTACACATCATTTGACGTACTTCCTAGATTGATACTTAGTATGTTTTATGCTTACTTCATTGTTATTTAACCTTTTATTTCCTTATTTTTTGAGTTCATGTAAGATTACAACCATTTCTTGAATTTCTCATACTTCCTAGCTTGAATTAGTATGATAAATTTAAGACCAAGTTTTTGCAAATTTTTTTTTTCTTTTGTACTTCCCATCATGAAATAGTATAATTGATTGACTTAATTTTGATGTATTTTTATTTTTTTTGTGCCCTTTTACATACCTTCTATTTTATTACATTATTTGTCATACTTTCCAACATGATATTTAGTATGATTTTACTTATTTTAATTTGGTGCAAATTTTTTTTACATTGGTTTAAAAACAAATCCCCTTTTAACATCTTGTTTTCCATTTTCTTGGATTGTTATACTTAGTCATTTTTCATGTTATTACACATTTACTAGCTTGAATTAGTGTCTATTGTATTTATTTGATTGAGTATATTTTTCCAAGTCTTTTTGCCTATTTATTTTTAACCATGCATGTGTAATCCATAATGCTAGAATAGAAACCACACCACATATATTTCCTATAGCATATACAACAAGCCTAAATACATGTACTAGAAATAAATATATACAAATCATCCACAGCCTCAACCATAATGAACAAACATAAAAACCATAAAAACAACTTACACAACCAACACCAATAATCCAAAATGATACATCATATATATATATATATATATATATATATATATATATATATATATATATATATATATATATATATATATATATATATATATATATATCTTAAGAGTTTAATACAACATATATGATCATATAAAATGATTCATCATTAGGGCTTAACTCCATCATGTCTATCTCATGGCCTTATCACACTACCTACTAAGGCCTCAGTCAGACTCCTTTAAATAGTATGCTGTAATGAGGTAGTCCAAGATCTCAATCCCTCTACTTGTACTTATTTGTGTGTTATCTACACTTGTGATTGTACCAACTCGGTCTAGCTTGATTCATGTGCCTAAATCACCATATATGCCTACATTATCTATGACATTATCTATAGATACATATCTCTCTCATCATCTAGGTCTTGCTAGGCCTACCTCTCCCCTACATCCATCTATGATAGTTATTTTATCCTCTCTCTCTACATTTGTATCTACCTCATTGCCTCTCCCAGTAGTCTAAACTAGCTCACCTGGTTGGGGTAGATGTTATAGTTATATCCTCTAGTGTCATGGGGTCATATAGTTATAGAGTTTCATCTAGGATGTCATGGAGTGCTCCCATAACTAGGGACCCCCATCTCTCCTGTTCATCCTCAAGTATGCCTATAAAATCACACTAGATGGATATTAGATCTCTATTATATCTCATAATATTTATCTATCTACCAAATAACAACTTAAGAAATAATTCAACCAATTTTCTTACCTAGTTATGTCTCACATCCTATGGTATCACCATCCATGCAATCGCCCAACATAGTTTCCATGTCTACATGGCCTATTAATACCTCCTCTGTAGGTCACCTCCTTAGTTCAAACTTGGATATCATAGCTCACATCCATCTCAACTTGTACCTAAATTTTTTTTCTCTCATCTATCTCTCCTCTAGCTTCTCTATAACTCACCAAGGATGATAATGGTCTCTACTCTCTCCTCCTACCTCCATTAATGTCATGTCCTTAGTGGTTATATCTCATCTCTTTATGGAGATGGTGGTGGTACATTTGGTATCTCCAACTCCACCTCCACCTCCTCTTACTCTGCCCTTCATTATGACCAATTAGTCCATGGTCATTCTCAATGTGGCCTTAATGTCAGTCTCACTATCAGTGGTCTAAGTCCCATCTTCCCTTGTGGCTCTCTCACATGCCAAGTATATTACTTAACCAAGAGTATCAGTGTCACTATATGATGTAGAACCATATGTCCTAGCATTTGTGCCACTAGATGTGGCTTTCTCCACCACATATAGTGCCATATCACCTCTCTCCTCTCTAATATTGGTCTAACTATGTGTTATCTCTCCCAAGTAGTCATTAAATACTCATATGGTTACTATAGTGATGGTATGTGGGGCTTGACCCATGCTACCTAGTCTTCCCTCCATCTCCACACCTAAGGTAACCTATCATTGACCACATGGGATAACATAGTCAACTGATACATAGGAAATCTCTCATATATCCTTATTGTTAGTAGTATGATCAGTCCCATGGACTTATGTCCTTTGACCCACATCTCAAAAAAATCATGAACAAGTTGGACCCAGATGATAGAGCCTATATCATATAATATTCCATCCTCTAGCATCATCCTGCTCAAGGTTACCATGTATAATGGTACCTTGTCATTTGACTTATGATAGAGCACTCACTTTATCACAAATCCTATCACCACCTTAAAGATATCTATAATATATGATATATACACATCATCTATACTCATTCTCCACCCTAAAAATATCATATCTAAGCATATTGCCCACCTGGCTAAGGCTCTCCTCTCCTTTATGTTGTCTGGTATCCCTATGGTCATTGGTGCTCTTACTATGGGTAGTCTAAGGATGGCATGGACATCCTCTAGTTTGATATCCACCTCTATCATATCCCCATCCACCTCCCATCTAAAGGTGTTAGTAAATAATTTATAGTAACCAAGGAATATGACCAATAGATCAATGTTGAGGGGGATCCTACACATATTCGATATACCTCTAAGACCCATGACTACTAGTCTAGCTTTGTCTCTTTCTATCAACTATCTAAAAAAATTGGTAACTAAGACATGTCTAACAACCTCTAAAACTATGACCATATCTGCAATCAAAAAATAATAAAGCATGTATTAGTTCCTCCATGTCATGTATAATCATAATAAATTATTTATACTTTCTATATTTAATTATAAAAATCATAATTTATTAATTTTTATCCATTTTATCCTATTTTGGTCTCTCTTACCCTTCTTTGGTCAATTTGGGCCATTCTAGTCCTCCTTCAGCTTTTGACATGCTTTTCCATGCTTATTCTAGTTCCCTGGTCAATCTAGTTTGACCAAAATTTCCCTTTTTGTCTTATTTTATCCTAAATTTCTTATTTTTTCCTCTTATCTTCCTCTCCCTGGTGTTAAGTTTCCATTTTGGCCCTTATAGACCAACTGGACACTTTTACACTAGGTCTCAGCTTACAAAATACACTAGGTTGACTTATACCTACTAGGTTGACCATATGATTTTGACCTTGATTTAACTTGATTGGTTGACTTGGTTGACCTAGTAGGTTTAGTGTGTTGACCTAGTATATTTTACAACAAATGTGCAATTTGCTTGTTTTCCCCCTATTTCCCTCAAACTCATTTGCTTTCTTCATATTTGCTACACTTAGAATCTAATTTTGTTCATTTTTGACATGTATAAATACTTAAAAACAAATTTTATCAAAAAATTCACTTCATTTAATATAAATTTCAAAATTGGTTTGAGATTCATAGTTGCATACCTATAGTTCACTTGTTGTCATCTCTGGTGTCTTCCTCATCTATCAAGTCATTCCCTCACGATCCTAGCTTTGTTTAGTCTTAGAGCTCTATTTTCTCCTTTCACAATTCAAAAACAAAATGACTTCTCTTTTTCTTTTTAAAAACCACTTTTTAGCAATTCAAATTCTTCAATTATTTTCCTTTAGATTCCTTATTTTACTCGTATGTTTGTTTCTTCTCATCCTTTTTACAAACTATAAAATGTATTAGAATCATGGTGATGTAGAGATTACTTAACACTATTATATGCCTATCTTCCAAAAAAATGACTTTTGGCTATTTTTTGCACTAACTTCTATAGGTTCACCTAGTGTGCTTTACATTGAATGCCCTCACTTTCTTACAATCTACTTTATCTACAACACTAACGTAAGTTAAAGGTATGCATTTTTTAAATATGTCTTTTCATTTATCTTAATTTCTACTTACTAAACCATACTTATCATCAACATTGTGTGTTACCATGTTCTATCTCTACATCACCATTCCATGTTGCACTTACATGACACGTGATGACCTTTGGCTGGGGCATATGTATACACATAATATTTTCAAAATTGTATTGATTACTAACACTTCATATCTTTTAAGAACCTATTGAGTCTCAATCTATCTAAGTACATACCTTAAGGGGTACATCTGGAAAGGGGTGGGTAGACCATCAATGCTTCATAAGATTTTTATTCCTTTTGCGACTTGCCATCTACACACTTGTCTCCTAAAACCTTGAAACATAGGCATATTCTTCTCTTTCCTATCCATTCTAGTCATTGTCATGATTTATTCATTCATTTCTTACCTTGTTACCCTTTTGACCTATTCAACAAACTAGGTCGACCTAGTTGACCTAGTGTGTTTTGGGGACACTTCAACTCTTTTGGATTGTTAGCCTCATGGCCGACCTAACACAGACTTAGTGAGTTAGCTCAAAAATGTACTAGGTCAAACTAGTTGACTTAGTATAGCCAACATGTCTAATTTCTTTTAGATAATTTACTACTATATATACAAGGTCATTTACCACCACTTCATAAGATTCAAAAGAGAGTGAATAATTAAGCGAAGAAGTGTGAATGAACATCTACTTATTGAATATTCTACTTGAGTAATAAATCTTTAGGGTTTAATACTTTCTTTGAAGCTTTGGTCTTGTCTTGTGGAGAAGTATTTTTTATGCTTAAGTAGGTTTTGTATCCTAGAGCTGATTTATCTTGGTTATCCTTACAACTACAACAATCTATTGTGAAACACCTTGGCCAAGGGATAGAGTGAGGCTCGACAAGTTCATCTTCAAAGGTAAGTATTCCTAAATTTATTTATAATTTATAAGAGTAGATAGATAATGCAATATGCATTCTTCTCTTTCATGTATTAGGATTTCATATACATTGACATGAGTATATGTCTCATATGCATGTTTACTTTAATTGTTATTTATTTGGTTTGTTCTAACCCCCACTTTGTGCCACAAGCTTTCGTGCACACTAGATTAGTTTAATTTTCTTATTAGTAGAATATTTTACTTTCTTGTTTGTTAGAATATTTGAAATATCAAATCATAAGACTCTTTTAGGGTTGTTGTGTGATTGTGTTAAATAGTAGGCTTTGGAACCCTTCCTATCATGATATGTTGAGACAAGTGATACAAGTGATCCCCTAATTGGGTCTAGAAGATCCCCATATTGGTCATGCTCCCTCTTAACAAGTGTATACCCAATCAGAAGTGTAGGTATTCTCTATCTTATCAGATCTAGGATTAATTCATTTGCATCATGCAATTCCAATTGCATACACCTTGGACCTAATAAATTTCTCACAAAGCTTAGAAATCTCCCCTAACTTCATGTTCCATATTATGTCATTTTTTATTTGACATGCACCAATCTAAACTTGGAATTTTATTATCCTTGGACCTATCTAGCTACATAACTCACAAGCTCTCTTTGTTTATGCATGAAGATTCAATATCTTGTCAAAATACATGACTTGATTCTATCAAGTCATCATGTCAATCTTATTGAATTCACAACTATAGCAGACATCTTCACATATGCTCCCCCATCACATCATGCCTATCTTACTTAATCCATTCAAGATAACTAAGTTATATCCCCCTTAGTAAATGCATATCTTGCATATAAAAAAATTGAAGAGAACATACCTTTATAATGAGTGGCATTTTCATTATTACCTAGAGCACACACACTTGCTTTTACACATGAAAGATGTCTCCTAAGAAGCATAAGTATAGACACCCACTTATCATAGAGGGACAAAATATCCCAAAAATTAGGAGAATCCCATATTTCCATGTTTTTACTTGACTTGCAGTCCTTCCTTATCTTTAGATTCACTTTAAATGATTTTTCAACCTTATTCTTTTCTTTTATCTCAAGATCATCCTTGATTTCATTGTCCATTTGGGAAGATAAGGCTTGTTCCTTGATACTTGAAATTTTTCCCTATTATCTCATGGAAAATAATCCATTTTGAGCCTATTTTTCATTTACCTACTTAGGCATACATTCATTATGACTCATTCTCTTCATGATAGGATTGATAATCTTTGAAGTAGAATACTGATCATTCTTGTAGAACCTTTCTATGTGACCTATCTCATGACATTTGAAATAAATTAGGTTTATTAGATTGTAAATACCTTGTGATTAAGATATATGATTATTCCTTTAAGTTTCATGAATTCATTCATTCATCTAATCATTTGGTTTCTTGATGAATATATCACAAAACTTTGCAATATGACCAAACCCTTGACAATTATAGAAAAAACTATCATTCTTTCCTTGTGAACCTATTGATTATCTTGAGTGAAAATGTTATTCATGATTTTTAATGTATTTCTCATAATTCCATGTAAATTCATTTATTTAGGATATTTTACAATCTTTTGAATTATGACAAAACTAATTACAAGAGTAGAAATGACCATTGAAATTTGTATACCTCATAGCATTTGGTTGTCTGATCTGATTTATCTTCATTCTGCCAACACCTTAATTCATTGACTAATGATTGATCTTTAAAGTATAATTTTCTTGAGTTACATGAATTTTTTATTCTTTATATCCAAGACTAGTTCTATCACTTTCATGCTTTTGACTACTCAGAATATTGTCAAGATCATTTGAGCTCTGTTCAAACTTCACAAATGACTTCACCTTACAATATGTTTTGTCTAACTTAGCTTTTAATGACTCATTTTAAATTACCTACCTTAAGCACTCAACTCATTTCTCTTTTAATATTTTATAAATAGTTTCTAATTGACTATTGATATGATTGATAGTATCTTCATGTACCCTAGTGTCATCATTCATTCTTGCTTTAAACACATTGAATTGCTCTTCATAGTCCTTGATTTATGACATCATCTTCTTATTCTTTTTCTTTTCAATCTTCAAATCTTTAAGATAATTTATCACTTCATCCCTATTATATAAATCCTCAGTTGTATCTTTGTTTATCATGAGATCATCTCTTTTAGATTTGCTTGATTTTGAATTTTGAAATGTTTCAATCGTACTCAAAGCTTGATTTAGTTTCATTTGTAAAGAATCCATCTTTGATTGATGCATGATACATTATTCATCCTTACTCTTTACTTCTTCATTAAGAGTAAAAACCTAAGTTTTAAGTAGTTGTGTGATCTCATCATGCTCCTTGACTTCATTACTCATCCTTCCTTCAAAAATTCCAATTCACTCCTCATAGTATTTGATCAAGGAATATTGTTTTCTATTCTTTCTTTATAGTATCTTCATTTCTTCCATTATTTCTAGATATTTATCTTCAAGAGAAACTTTTTCATCTTCTTCCTCTATGCTATCTTTTCCAAATAAATATCTTCTTAAATAATATTAACCTTCATCATCACTAAATGCCATGAACAATGTCTTCATGTCCTCATTATGAAAAGAGTCATCACTATCAGATGTGTTTACTTCTTCTTTTATAGATGAGTTAATATCTTCTTCATGGTAAAGGATCTTACTACATTTGTATGATTACTTCTTTCCATTTTTCTTAATGAAGAAATTTTTGTACTTGATAGGACCCTTAGATTTATTGTGTTCATCCTCATGATATTCCTTATAAGCTTCTTTGAGTTTAAAATTGTCTAGACATTTAGCTACAAAATGACAAACTTTACCACATGAAAAACATTTAAAAAGAGGTTCTCCTTCATACTTACATGATCCTACATTTAATTTTCTTAAAATCTTGGATTCAATTTGATCTTAGTTAAGATCAAAATCATCAAGAATTAACTTTTTATTCTTGAATTTTTGTCTCCTTGATCATCTTGAAGGTTGCTTCCTTCTTAGGAAGTCTATCCTCATTAATTGTCATCTCATAGGTAGTAAGGATGCCATGTAGTTTATCCATCTTCATCTAAGTGAGATCATGACTTTCTTTTATAGAAAAAATATTTGAATCAAACTTGATTTTAAGAGTCCTCAATACATTTTGTACTACAATATCTTCTTTTATCACCTCTTCAAGACTTCTAATCATGTTTATTACCTCATCAAACCTTAGAAGATAGGATGCCATAGTATCTTATTCCTTCATTTTGAGACCTTAAAATTTCCTTTGGTAGGTCTAAAAATTAGATAGTTTTAACTTAGATTCTCCTTCATAGATAGTTTGTAATTTGACCTAAATTTCCTTGGTAGACTTACAATGGATCACTTTGGTGAAATCAACCTTGGATAGATCAAAAATGATAGCATTCATAGATTTAGAATTATTCTCACTCAACTTCTTTTTATTAGCATTAGTTGGAGGTATATTTTGTGTAGTGTAACCATCTATAATATATTAAAAAATATCAAACCCTAGAGACATGATGTATGTCCTCATCTTTGTACTCTAGAAAGCATTGTATGCACCATTGAATAATGGTGCTTGTTTTGTAGAGAAACCCTACATATATTGACATACCATATTTTACCTTAGATCACATTCAAGTGTTTAAACTTAAAATGAAGGTCCTACTCTAATACCAATTATTGGAGGTACAATCATTGAGAGGGGTGAATCAGAGATGCAAGATATTTTAAACTTCAATTATAATCCTTTCAAATTATTAATTAATGATAACAATCGTTCATAAATCATAAAATATGTTCATAACAATGAATAATAAAGATGATGTAAGATCACACACATAACACAAGATCAACATGGGAAACACTCTCAGAGAATAAAAACCACTCTCAAGCCTACAAACACATGGACTACTTCTCCTATAAAATGATCACAAACATCAGACCTTTTAGTAAAGCACCCACTTCACAAGGAACCCCTAAGTATGAATAATCACCCACTTATTCTATATGTTGATCACCCACACAACACCTTATGAAATAAATAACTCCAAAACTATGATTGCATTCAATCTAATTAGAGAAACAATGTATAACACTCCTCTTTCAACTCTATACACACATTCAAACTTGAGCATACAAGTAATGTATCCAAATAACCTTTTAGACCATCCTAGGATACTTCAATCATCCTCTATCTACTCTATACTTTAATCCATCCACTAAGCACACTCTCTCTAATCTCTCTCCTTCATCTCTATCTTTTGATCTCTCAATTCATTCACATGCAAGTCTAGAAACCACTGCCTTGGTCTCCATTCTTTATAGAGTCTTCATGAATATCAATTTTTAGGTCAACCATAATACTTGTATTAACCCTTAAGATATATATCATGCTAACACAAATATCAATACCATCCTCATAGGTCAGCCATAACATCCATGGGTGGTCACACTTAAGCAACAACACCTTGCAATTAGGCCTTAATAGCCCTTATAGGTCTCATGGAGCCCTATTCACACATTTAGCACTTCACCAAGAAAATTAAGAACATAAGATCACTTTAAAATACATGGGTCCACTCTATATGAACTCTAAGACATCTTCAAATTAATACTCCCACCAAAACACTCTTTTGCTAAAGAATAATTTACTCAAATAATATTATGTACACTGTAACACTATGAACAAACAAATAGTAAACTTTTAATCTTAATAAATTTAATTGTATAAATATTCAAACCTTATAACTAGATTTTATGGATGTAACTTAAAATCATTTACATCTTTTCTTTTTAATACATTAGAAAATTCATCCTGGATCAAAAGATATAGCTCAAATACTATAGGTGGGTTTTCCCTCATTAATTTGAATATTTTAATTTCAACAGTCACTATGTAAATACTAAACATTAGACACTTTGACCTCATCTCATGCTCCCTAGAAAAATTGAATAAATATGCACCATTGATCTCCTTGGGAATAACCTAGTCTTTACCTTACAATTATCAATGTTGATCCTCGATCTAAGCTCTTGAAATTGTGCCATTTGGTAGCTCTGTGTGTCCTCTACATACCTTATAGTCAATATTCCAATGAACTTATACCACTTGGTAGACCTATGTGTCTTTTTATCACATTGACTATTTGAATCCAATAAAATTTCACCACTTGACATCCCTGTATGCAATATTGACTATTTGGCTTAATACATTTCATTAGATTGTAATCTAAATGATCATATGCTCACTATTGATCTATCTGACAAGTCTCACACTCACCATTAGATATGCTTCTCAAATTCCATGATTGTAACACATGTCACTAGTGCATGTAATCTTGAATATTTAAATTTTAACCATGTTATTATATCCTTATCTGGTTAGATTAACTACTCACCATTAGATCAATTATCTGATTAAATGCTCATTGTAGATCTTTGATATCATAAATTTATTTATGGGAACTTGGTAAACTCTATCTAAGAAGCCAACTTGGCACCTTAATAGCTTTTTCTACACTTCATGTCTAGACCTAAAATTTGAACTATATGATCTCTTCACATATGTGAATCTATTCATGTATCAAACTACTCTTGAAACATTCACATGTGTGAAATATGATGTCATCAAACTACTTATTCAACCTTATTTTTCAAGATGCAAAATTGAGATTAGACATTCATATGACTATTATGATGAATTCCACTCACTTTCATAAGAACTCTACGTACTCATAACATCCCATAGGGTCTCTAAAACATGTACATATCTTGAATATCATTCATCAATTGCCTCATTAAGTCAAACACTCTCCAAAACATCAATATGATCACTTTGTCATTAATGCACCAGTATGACAAGCTCTCTTTGACATCAATGACAACCAAACATCAATGATTATTCTCAATAGTTTCAAGTCATAATATTGTAGCAAAATTCCTAAGAGCAGTTTTAAGGTTTCTTGAGTGCTTAAAATGAAGAGATAAGAGCTTGAAAAGGAAGTTGATATGCTCATTAGAACATGTAGAGTTTTCATGGTGACCTTATCCATTTGGAGTAGTTGGGTAATGGTCCTAAGAAGTTTACAAAAGCTTTTTGTAGAGAAACCAAGCCCTTAGCTTAATGAACAAATGTTAAAAAGGTAAAGAGATTTTTATTCTTACAAACCCTCATAATAGAGTTATTAGAAAGATATGAATGGTTTTGGATAAAAAATTATTTTTAGATCAATTTTGATTATTTGATGTTATAGAGGACTCCTCCAGGAACCTCTAGGTGGTAATAGTGTGTTAAAATAGTGAGAAAAAGGTCTAGAAAAGACCTTGTTTATAAAGAATTTGGTACTACATGTAGGGTTTAATGAGTAAACACATAAAATTCAATAGAGGTTAAAGGAAAAGACTTGTTTTTGATAAATATTGATTTTTTTTTGGAAATATATGTTCTCTATGTCAATCATTTTAGTCAATTAAAATATCTTATCGCTAGATTTTAAACAATGAAAACAATGAGAAATAACCAAGTCGAGTAAAAGAGTGATTAGGGAGAAGTTACAAGTAATTAGGTATGGGTAAAATTATTTGGGATATTATTTTAGTACCTATTAATCATGTTCAATTTTTTGGTAGGTCTTGGTTATGCTCATACACAAGCAAGAAAGTGCTCTCAAGTGACTTATCTATGTAAGTCACGATAGTAAATATGTGTGTCTCAAAGAATGATATATATGTTCCTAATATGTTATTATATATCCATAAATTTATGATTAAAATTTATATTATGATGTTTAATTAACACATGATCACATTTTAATATCAATTAAGTGTCTACACAAGTGTTAGGAGTCATGTTCATCATGACTCTATTTTGAGCCAGTATGACAGTTTTAGGTGTGTTAGGTAAAGTGATGTGTCTGAGTTTATTTGAAAAGATTTGATGTATGAAATGAACATATTTTTATATTTTTATACCTAAATTTATAATAAAATCATTATTGGAATTTAATATATAGGTTAAGTGATTGAACCATGAAAGCCAAAAAGGCTTGTCTAGCTGTGTATGCATAGTGTGAGTCTAAAGGATTGGTCTATTATACGAATGATTTATGCCAATAAAAGAGATATAATTGATGAGTAATTATATATATACAATATAGGACCAATATATGTGAAATATAAGTCATAAAAGTTCCATTTCAAGTGATAAACATGAACTTGTTCATAATTTATGTTTTTGTGCTACAGGCAGTTTCTGAGTGATCACTTTGCAAAAGTGAGTTAGAAGTGTCCTTAGAAGAGTTTAAGAATAAAATGAGTATGTATATATTGTATAAGTATCAAAGGCTAATAATAATTCATTTAAATTCATATATTTTTCTTGTTCAATTTTGGATAGTCAAGATGATTGATTATACTTTGACTCTATTTGACTAGAACTAAGTGAGCCTATTACAGAGGTGATTTTGAGGTCTTAGAGCTTGAGTAAATGTGTCCAATTGATATTTATAAATTTATGAATTCATTAATTATATATTAATTTTTTTTTCAAGTGGTTTGTTTTAGTAAAGTGATAGTATGCTTTTATTTTGTAACATAGACTTTTATGTGTTTTTAGGCCTAATGGCAAGTAAGCTAAAATGGCTTCATGCAAGTGGTGAGTTAGAGTTGTAGTAGGTATGTAAGTATTTGGAAGTTATAAATGGTATATTGGAGGTTTTTTTATGTTTTTAATATATTTATGAATGCAAAATATATTGTAATAGGTCACAAGTGTAATGTGTGGGTGTGAAGGGCTAATTCTATTAAGTCTCTATTAGGCCTAATTGAGTTTTAGAATCTATAGGTTATAACCAACCTATGGAGTGTTTGTATTTCATATATAACGTGTGTATGAACCTATTTTAAGTGTTATATAGGTTTTTAAGGATATTTTCCAACCAATGTGGGTTATATGAAGAGTAGGATATAAAGGTAAGGCTTAATTGGCCTATTTGGACTAGTTGAATATGAGAGGAATGAAGAGAATGAAATAGCTCATTAGAGTAGAGACAAGTGATTGAGGACATTTATAGGGTGAATAGGATTATTAATGAATATTTTATCAATTTTTTTCATATTGATGCATATGTCGTTGGACTTAATAATCTTAGAATAGGCATATTAAGTGAGTGAGCCCTAGAGGTTGTTTGAGTAATAGTGAAGGGGAAAGAGTGAAAAAAATTGGGTCATCATAAGTTGAATATTGATAAATATGTTTTAAATATGATTATGTATTCAAGGTATCTAATTTGGTTCTTAGTTTCCTAGGGGGTTATAACCTCCTTGCAAGTTGGAGCTTGCAGAAGACTAGTTGGGTGGGTGCTCAACTAGGTAGGGGTTGTAGCTCCTTGTGAAATGGGTATTTAACTAAATTTTGAATATTATAATTATAGGATAGTAATACATGTACATGATTTAGTGGGTTTTATCCCTTGATATGGTTTCCTACATAATATTTTGTGTTATTTTGTGATGTACTTATATGATTATTTGCTTATGATTTGATATCTTATGTATGCTTCATGGAATGGTGTTTGGAATTGAATACACATTATTGTTGTGTAAATAATTCACCTACCCCATCTTAGTATCTACTTCCAATAATTGGTATCAAATATATACCTTTTACATAATATTGATATCCTACAAGTGATATTATGTAGCTTGAAGTGTGATAAGGATAATGTTCATCTTGTTTGAAATAATGGATAAGTTTGTGAAGATCATGGTTGAGGTATTCATAAAGGTTTGCATGATGGTGTTAGAAATGTTAAATAAGAAGGATCATGTTGAATCCAAATCAAAGATCAAACCTAAGTTAATATAAAAAATGAATCTAAATACATATTAAGAGAAACATATAGTTAAATCACTCCAAGGTAGTCTCTTGGTCAACTAACATGATAGGTATAGGTATGTGAAAGTGTGCTAGAAGGTAGAGGTTCATAAGAGTTGATGATTGGTCCTCAAGACTAATATCTTCCTAGTAAAGTTATTTTCCTTGAGTTTTAAGGACTAGAGATGTTTCAAGAGTGTTATTGTCATGCTATAAATGCCTTGAGAGTAAGAATAAAAGTTCCATGAGTTACATGATAGGGTTTTCTAAATGAGACATGATTCTTGATATGTTGGTGATGTCATAGGTTCATATTAGAAACATGTGACAATGATATATTGAGGTATCTTACTGTTGAAATTTCATAAGTTTCTTATGAGATAAAAGGAGAGTGAAATAGTGATCTTGAAATTTTTATGGTGAGAATCCTATTTCCTTTTTGTCTTGATGACCTCATATGGTCATAAGAGGTCTAGTTATTGTTGGCCATTTTTGTCCCACATACAAATATCTTACATGGACTGATGAAGTAGTGGATCATTGGTTTGAAATAGGTATAACAATACAAATGGAGGAATTGAAGAAGGTTTTCATATATTTTGAGAATTTAAGAGCATATACCAGATTGCACAAATCTTAAGAATCAATCAAAACCTTAAAGGTTTGATTAAAGAATGAATTGTACAAGATTTTGAGTTAGTCTGTCACCAAGAAGTCATGTAGGAAATAATGAACCAATCCACTTGTGTAATTTTTATCTTCACTCAAGAATCCCCCATGAGCCAAAGGATTATATCACCAAGAAGTTATACATGTTAGTATCATCCTATAAAATTTGCATGCCTATACGATCTTTTAGGCTCAAGTTATACGCTTCTAAAGTTGGACCTGCAACATAAGATATTTGTGCTAACATCAAGTTTAAGATTGAGTAAAATAAATACTTTTGATCTTAAAATTGATGGTTGTTCAACCATTGATGATGTTCATGTGAACATCATTTTATGGGAGTGAAGACATCAATTTTAATCTCGTGAAGTAGCCATTGGATTTCAAATAGTGGGTCCCAAATGATCTGATGGTTTGTATTACATTATGCATCTTAATTTGATAGTGTGATATGAGTTAAAAGGTTAGAGAGATTGAGAGATTGACATACTGAGATAATATACCGATAGTAGGATCTTGAGGATCAATGCATGCTTGACACATGGCACAAGATTAGATAAAGTTGACAAGTCAAGGTCAGGATTGATGTCTCTCATTCAATCATAAAGATCAAAATCAATGTAGTGAGATGAATCAATATTTCAATCAATTGAGTTAGAAATTAAAATCCAATTAAAACAAAGGTGAGCCTAGAACTTTTGATAGAAGTTGAGAATCCATTTTTGATGAAATCAAATGGGTCTTTTAGGATTGTCTTGTCACCACTGAAGCTTAATATAATGACATTAAAGGGACACACTAATGCAAAAAAGGTGATCAAGAACATATGGGACCCCTATTAAGTCTATAAGCCTTTGGTTCATAAATCTGTAGTCTGTGGGTTTATTTTTATAACTATGTTCACCATTTTTAATAAGGATACATGCATATGGTAAAGTCTTGGTTCTTGCAGAGATAGAATGGGTCTTTTGGACCTATTATAATATATAAAAGAAGCTATTTAGTCTATAGGTCTCCATTAATATGGAAAACTATAGGAAAACCAATAATCTTAGATTGGTTTTTCACCTATAGATAAACCTATGATCTAGATATGGAAATGGATTAGATATGTGATATGTGAAAAAGGGGCCCATCTATCAATGTAGATCCATCATTGAAAAAGTAGGTACTAACCACCATTCATGGCATGGTACCATCAATTTTAGAATTCAAGGAATTGATCCTCATAAACATGTCAAGTGGAATTAGGGTCTTAAGGTGGTGAACTGGTAGTTGAGGAAGTAGTTAAGAGCATTGAATCCTCTCAAACAAACTTGGTCATCACATAAAACAAGCCCTTATCTTCTAGTGGGATCTCTCAATGACTGAGAGGATCTTGAGGACTATTGGGACAAAGGGAGGTCTATTTGATGATCAATGCATGGATATAAAAATCAATTAAGGAATTGCCACCTCACTTCTTGATCTTGATGACTTTTATCCACTCTCCAAGGAATTATTCCCATCTCTCTCTTCCCCTTCTTATATATATCTTGGTCTCATTCCCATTATGGGGGTTCTCATATTTTAGAATTTTTTCATCTTTCTGAGAGATAGGGAACTCTTTAAGATATTGTAAAGTATCCTCAGCTTGATTAGGCTTGACCCTGTCAAACATCTGTAAGAAGTACCTCTTGAGGAAATATAAGACTTTATTTTCCTATCTCTTGCCTTGGATCTGGTTTGATGAGTTATGCATGATGGCATTGTGTGAAGGAGAGTCTTCTTCATCCATTGTCCTCCTTTCTAACTTTGTTTAAGGAATTTTCAATGTTGTTTATAGGTCTAGATTAGTGTTCTAATCTAAACCTCTTCTATGAATACTTATGCAATTAGCTTGATCTTGAGGTTATGTAAGCTAGTACTATCTTCTACAAATCTAGTGTGGGTTCAACTTTATGGGAGTTTCCCTTTTAAATATGGTGCATCACCTAGTTAAATTTATTAAGAGATCTTATCCCCTTTATAACCCTTTTCTTTGTGAATCATTAGTTTAGCATTAGTTTAGGTGAGCATCAAAGAGGAAGCTGACCCACTCTAGAGGTTCAACCCCAACATAGGTTACCCACAACCTAGGGTTTTCCCAATATTTTGAATTAATGGGAGAGAACCTAAATAACCCTCTCCAAGGGTGAAAATTAATTTCATAATAGTTTATATCATGCCCAATGGGATAAATTCTAAAAGAGTGGAAATATCTTGGTGTGTTTTTCCTCTAATCAAATTTTAGAAGCAAGCAATTAACACCAATGGCGACTCTGAATTAAGCTTTTGGTTATGAGTAGACTAGATATGACTCATTAGATAACTTATTCAATTTTTGCATCTAATTTGATATATGAGGTCAATATGAATAGATGTGGTGAATATTCCTATTATCTACATACTTATTAGTAACCCCAATATGACCCTCATAATCCATATAACCCCTATCAGCATTATCAAGAATCCTATCAAAGCTATGAGAAACCTTGTCAAGTTCCTCATGGTCCATATATGCAAGAGTATTTTCCTAAGCCTTCATATGAATATTAAGCCCATAATAATACTACTCATCATCAACCCTATCATGATATATCCATACCAACACTTAGGTAGACTTTAATAAGCCTTGACAAACATGCACTAAAATTTTACTCATAAAAGTATTATGGCCAATATGTCCCTACTCACCAAATTCATCATGTGAGAGAGTCATTATAGTGAATAAAATGAGAATGGGCACCTTTTGAGAGAGAAAATTGGAACAATCTCATAGGTGAGATGATGGATGTAGGTGGTTACATTCAAAGCATTGAGGACAAGCTAAAAGGCCTTGAGTAACAATAGGTCAAACCTCACCAACCTTATGTGCATTCATATACACAACCTTAGCCTTCTTATGTGACACCCATTCCTTCCCAAGAGACCAATCCAAGGGCCCCTTTAAGTATGCTAATTCCTCATGTGTTCTTTGGACCTTTCCTTCTTAAATATATATGCAAAAGAGATATCAAATAAAGAAAGAGATTATTGTAGAATAACATGTTGTTTAGATCCAAGACTCCATCCTTCCTTAATAACCCCTTATGAAATCCTTTAAGGTTCTAAGATGGAACCAATTTTTGAATTCATGGGGTGGGAAAAGTAATTAAAGTCTATATTTGAGAGCCCAAGATGAAGTAGGATCTGACCCTATGCAAATCTCTCTCATTCCTCCTCAAGAGTATTCTTGTGTTCCTTATCTTAACAAAGCCACTGACCACATTAGAGAGAAGCTATTCCAAGATAACATGGTAAGGACAATGAAAGAGTTAAATTTAAAGATAAGGAAAGATAAGGAGAAATAAAAATAAAATGTTAAAAAAGGACCTCCATCTTGAAACCAAATCATGTAGTCAATAAAATCCAAGGTCATTCAACCCCCATCCCTCCCTCAAGAATATAGGTCATTTTTATCTTGGAAAACCATTTAGAGTAGCATGAAAAAGAAGGAGAATAAGATGAATATTAAAGATAAATAACTAAAACAAAGAGGTGCCACATGTGTCTCATATTCCTTAGAGTCATCCCAAGAATATTATATGTCACTCCTTAAAGAGGTAAGTAGTGAAATCCATGTTGAACTCACAAATGATAATGATGGATTATCAGAGTCAAAAGAGGAGATCATTATTGGGACACCACTTGGTAAAATAAAGCATGTCTCAACCTTTCATAATGTTAAAGAGGATGAGTTGTAGGAATAAGTGCCAGTTAGAAATGAGATCCAATAGGAAGATGACCTTTGGCAGCAATTGTACCATAATTTCTTGAGTGAGATTGAAGAGCTTAAGATGGTAGACTTCGATGATGAGATAATGTATTAATTTGGATCTTTTGAGGATTCCATTCAATCTTTGGAGCATGAAGAACACCAGCTTGATGACCTCATGCATCAATAAGGTAAGATTGAATAAATAGTGGTTCTAGATGGTGAGAATGATAAAGATGATTGGAAATGAAACTCTCTCAAGATCTTGAATATATATGTCAAGTTGAGGATCAAGGACTTGAGAAGTTAGACCAAGAGTTTCCCATGGAGGATAATGACCAAGATTGGGTAAAATATGTAGAGCTCCTTGATGATCCTAAAGAAATCAAATCAAAGAAGAAGCCCAATCTTCTTGAGGACACCATGTAAACCAAAGAAGTATGCCCTTTTGAACCACCATTAGAGGTCATGGATGAGGATCCATGTGAATAATTTGAGACTGTTTGGATGTACATAGTTGACTTATTTAGAGCTACTTGGTTGTCAATAAACATCATGTTAAAGAGGTTAAAAGTTGTAACAAAGAAGGAATATAAATCAATACCAAAGTTTAATAAGCTACATCCTCATTCAATTCATCATCTCATGATATAGGAAAGTTGTCAAACTTCCCTTTTGATATAGGAGGAAAGGTACATATAGTTTCAATTTGTATGTATTAGGATAGTTTTGTTCAAATTACTCTAAGTGATATTTATGGCACATTTGTTTGTTGTTCCTATTTTTTTGTAGGTTAGGTTCCCTTCAAATAAGTGCCTTGGGAACTATGTATTCATTTTTTATTTTCTTAGTCCTTAGTTTTTTTTTCAAAAGAGGTTAGAGCGAGATTGGCAACTAGTGTTGGATCTAGTTTAATATGTTAGATCCAATTAGAGACTCCATGCCTAATGTATGGGATAAGGAAAATGGTTTGGGTTATTTTTCATAGATATGCATGAAACCCCTATGAGTCACCAAAGATGTTGGAAATTTTTACCTCACATATGAAGATCTTGCATGGTTTGATGAAGTAGTGGATCAAAGGTTTGAAAAAGGTCCAACAATTAAAATGGAAAAATCTAAGTAGGTTCTCATATGTTTTGAGCATTCAAGAGCATGGACCAGGTTGCACAAACCTTAGGAATCCATCATAACCTTGAAGGATTGATCAAAGAATGAATTATGTAAGTTTTTGAGCCAGACCATCACTAGGATGTCATATAAGAACAAACAGACTAGTCCACTTGTGCAATTTTTATCTTCACTCAGGAATCCCCCATGAGCCAAAGGATTATAATGCCAAGATAATCCTTTAAAATTTTCATGCTCATGTGAAATTTCTAGATCAAGTTATAAGATTTTAAAGTTAGAACTACAACATAAAATGTTCATGTTAATGTCAATTTTAAGTTTGAGCAAAACAAATAATTTTGAGACTAAATTTGATGGTCATACGAATGTCAATGATAGTCACATGAATGTCATTTGATGGGAGTGAGGATGTCAATTTTAAACTTGTGAATTAGTTATTGGATTTCAAATAGTGGGTCCCAATTGACCTAAAAGTCTGCATTGCATCATGTATCTTGATTTGGTGGTGTGAGATGAGTCAAAAGGACATAGAGATCAATAGATCAATGTGTGGCATAAATGCATGAGCTGATAAACTGACAACATGATCTTGAGGATTAACACAAATTTGACACATGGCACAAGATTAGATAAAGGTGATAAGTCAAGGGAAATATTAATAGATCTCATTTAATTATACAAATCAAAATAAATGGAGTGAGATGAGTCAATATGTCAATGAGCTGAGTCAAAAATTGATAGATAATTAAAATACAGGTGAGACCAAGAATTTCAATGGAATTTAAGTAACCATTTTTGATGGAAGAAAATGGGTCTTGTAAGATTGTCTTGTCACCATTGAAGCTTGATCCAACACTAAAGGAACATTAATATAGATAAGGTGATCAAGAACATATAGGATCACCATTAAGGTGAAATACGGACCTCTAGTTTGTAAATTTGTAGTCTATGGGGTTATTTCTATAACTATGTTCACCATTTTTAGAAGGATCTATGCATATGTTAAACTCTTGGTTCTTGCAGAGATAAAATGGGTCTTTTGGACATATTATAATATAGAACAAGGGTTATTTAGTCTATAGGTCTTCCTTAATATGGACAACTATAGGAAAACCAATAATCTCAAATTAGTTTTCTGCCTATAGATAAACCTATGATCCAAATATGAAAATGGAGTAGATATGTTATAAATGCAAATGGGGATCATCTATTGGCATGGCTCCATAATCAACAAAGTAGGTACTAACCATCATTCATGGCAAGGCATTGTCAGTTTTAGGATTCAAGGATTTGATCCTCATAAACATGTCAAGTGGACTTAGGGTCTCAAGGTGGTGAACTGGTAGTTGAGGAAGTAATTAAGAGAATTGATTATTCTCAAATAGACTTGGTCATTTCATAGAACAAGCCCTTGTATTCTAGTGGGATCTCTTAGTGAATGAGAGGAACTTGAGGACTATTGTGATAATGGGAGGTTCATTTGTTGATCAAGGATGCATATAGAAAGTAATTAAGGAACTACCACCTCACTTCTTGATCTTGATGAATTTTCTCCATTCTCTAAGGAATAGTTCCCATCTCTCTCCCACTTCTTCTATATTTCTTGGTCTCATTTTTACTATGGGGGTTCTCAGATTTTAGACTTTTTTCATCTTTCTAAGAGATAGGGAACTCTTTGAGATATTGTAAAGTATCCTCAGCTTGATTAGGATTGATCATATCAAGCACTTGTAATATCTACCTCTTGATGAAATATAAGACTTTCTTTACCTATCACTTGCCTTAGATATAGTTCTATGAGTTGTGCATGATGGCATTATGTGAAGGAAAGTATTCCTCATCCATTATCCTCCTTTCTAACCTTGTTTTGGGAATTTTCAATGTTGCTTATAGGTCTAGATTAGTTTTCTACTTTAAACCTCTTCTATGAAATACTTATGCAATTAGCTTGATCTTGAAATTGTGTAAACTAATACTATCTTCTATAGATCTAGTGTGGGTTCAAGACTATGGGATTTTCCATTTTAAATTTGGTGTATCACCTGGTTAACTTTCTTAGGAGAACTTATCCCCTTTCTAACCCTTTTCCCCATGAACCATTAGTTTAGCATTAGTTTAGGTGAGTATCAAAGAGGAAGCTGGCCTAATCCATAGCTTTAGTCCTAACATAGGTTACCCACATCTTGGGATTATCCCAATATTGTGACTTAATGGGAGATAACTTGAGTAACCCTCTCTAAGGGTGCACATTAATGTTATAATAGTTATTATCGACCAAATTTGACCCTACAAGTCAAATTGGGACCCCTATAAGTAAAAACTTAGGTTTTAGGTGTTTTTATGGGTCTATTATTATGTCATAGGGTGTACTATATGTATTTTGATGTTATTCCATATCATATTAGCCTTGGTCATTAGTCATTTTAGTCCTTATATCATTTTGAGTCATTTTGAAGGTCATAAAGGAGCATTGAATGAGTTGTATGGCATCCTTGGGAAGTTTGAAGGTGTAAAAATGGTTATTTTACATGAAATTTGTCATATTATACCTTATATCAACTATTCATAACTAAAAGTGATAGGTTCTTTAGAAGAAAGTGTAGTTTTCATGGGAAAAGAGAAGAGTTTGGCACTTATAAGGCCCATGGAGAAAGGTGACACGTGGGAGAAGGCCATGGAATGTCTCTCCAGCTTCCTTAAGATAAATTACACATTTTAAATGCTTTAGAAGTGCTAATTTTGAGATAAAACTATTTTGATCCTTCTTCACCCTTCTAGACACATAGAACCAATTAACAAGTTTATACTTGGTATGGAGAGTTGGAGAGTTTTCAGGTCAAATTATTTTGGGAGGTGAAATTAAACTTATATATATTCATTTACATAACAATATTTTTAATAATGGTGACCTATGATTTATGAACCATCCTCATGAAGTTGACTATGTTTTTTTCCTTGCTAATATGTGTACCCTATAGGTTTTGCTTCAGTTTGGATAAGTCTGTACAAATCATTTGGTGATGTTGACTCTATATGATTTTGGATAGATTATAAAATTATATTCATACTTTTTTTCATGTTTCATGGTGTTTTGATGAGCAGGTTACCTCATGTTGTAGGAAGGTGTCACCATTATGAAGTTTCAGTCAAGTTCTCCCTTGTTGCAAAATGTTGGTCTTCTACATAGGTCTCATGTGAATATAATATGGTGTTTCACATGTATAAATTCCAAAAATTTTATGTTTTTTTCCATCATATCATTATTTGGTCAATTTTTAGTCTTGCCATTCCTCTTAGTCAATTCTTTGCTCAATTTCACTTGTAGCCATGTTAAAGTACATATGTATAGATCTCGTTTAGCTTGTTCATAGAATGGTAGTTAGGGTATATTAGTTTTTCAAGTCATAAATAATTTATGAGAGTTTATTTGGTTTTTTAATAAGATAAAAGTCTAGTTACAAGCTCATTCATTACACCAAATAGTCATTAGATACCCCCTACCTTCTTTATTCTAGATGTTTGCAAGAGGTTTTCACTTTGGAATAATGTTTTGGAAATTTTATTCATATATACTTAATGAAAATAATTACTTTTATGGATTTAAATTTAGTTTAATTAATTCATGAGGCCTTTCATCCACACATATTTCTTCATTTCATGTTCACTACCTACATACAACCCATACACACCTATAGGAGCCTCCTTGATGACATCATGATAAGAGGGAAACTTTTATATTTTTTTCAATCTCTCAATATTGATAAGAGATAATTTAGGTACTTGATGAAAGCATATAAGTGATTTAAGACCTACACACCTTGTATATTATCCAGTTGACCTGTTGCCTGTGTATGTGCAAATGACCACCTATAGGTGGTACCACAGAGCTTTAGAAGTCCTTGTATGAGGAATTTGAAACATAGAAAATCCTTATTTGGGATTTTATTATGTGAATTTACAATTTAAAAACTTCTTGAAGTTTCAAATGATCAAATTGCGGTGTAGACCATCTCCTAGCATGAGATGACAATGTTTAGGGATTTTATCCCTAAAATGTGAAAGTAAAGGTCCAGGGGTGTTTTGTGAATATCCTAAAACATGGTTGAAAATAGTTTTAAATAATATGAATATGTAAATCTTGTATCCTATATAATGTAGAGGAGTTATGCCAAAGATGGAGGTTAGAAAGCTAGTGGAAAATAGGAGTAGAACATCTTAATGATGCATTTCAAAACATTGAAACCCTACATTAACTTCTATAGGATTTGAGGTTTGAATGACCATTGAAATCCAAAGATTAGATCAAACATATTATCATTGTTAGAATGGCCTTATTTTTTTAATTTTGTATAAATGGAAATGGTTTTTCAAGCTTCATTAACACCTATAGGGGTCCCTTCTCAAGGAAATGTGCACCTACACCTGAGTATGGAAATAATGACCTAAGCATGGTATCTATGTGATGTTATAGAATATAAAATGTAAATTAAAGTATGAAAATATGTTTTTTTATCCCAATCCTTCAATTATGGTCTTTACACACCATTAACAAGCTCATTTATAGCTCATATACACCTACAACTAACTGTAGATGATTGTCTCAGGCAGTGAGCATAAAGGAGTAATGCCTAGGTGTTTGAAATGAATGAGATGATAAAAATGTGTCCAAGAAAAAAAATGAACCTAAGGGGTTTTATATAGGTTTTATACATTTTTTTCAAATCTTAACCATGCATTTCTACATTTAGGTACACTCCAAAACATAAAGTATAGTCAAAAGTCACATTCAGACCTATACTACCAATGTATGGAAAGAGGTATGAGAGAGTTAAAGTGTTTAAAAAACATATATCACATTAATCATGAAAATTAAGTTATATATAATCTCTTGACAATTTTAAATGATGTAAAAATGGAGCTCTAAAGAAGCAAGGCACAATCCATATGAAAATTTTGTACATAGTCTTTACCTAGCAGGTTTGTCTTAGTTTTTTAAGCTTTTGGAGGGTCAAATGGTTTAACCAAGGGATTAAAAATTTTAGATATGGTATTTATAACCTATATAATCCCCCCCAAATTTCCACTTTTTTTATTAAAAATTATAAGTACCCTCTATTTTATCTTAGACAGAGGGTACTTCCCTTTGTATGAGAACCTTGTAGTTATAGGATGTAGAGATAGAAGGAATCTCTAGGAGATGGATAAAACTTTAATGGATGTTATATAATCTATAAAAAACTTAGGTTAACATGGGAAATAAATAAAATATGTATAAATCTCAACAAGGATGTCTAAACCTAAAAGGGTTAAAGTCAGTCCTATTAGGCATGTTCAAGCCTAAAGACCAAATGTGAGACCAATTTCAATTTTAGATATATGTGAGATTTTAAAATTATTGTAACATGTTTGTGGGATAAAAATAGAGGTATATAATCTATTGGGATATAGTTAAATCCATGAAGAATCCCTTTTTGGGCTTTAGGACAATTGAAGCTTGTGCAAGTGGAGAAAATAACTTGATAGGGGAGGTTTAGAAGCTCATATCTCTTTTGATGCCTTACATGGAGATCTAAGAGGTTTATAGGTGTTATAATGGGTACTTAAATTTTATCTAATTATATTTTTTTCAACTTCAATTTCCTATTTTTATGAACAAAGATTAAGAGGGTAAATAAACTGAAACCCCTACAAAACCCTTGCTAATGACCTAATTGGAGAAATTAGGTTGGAGGGATATTTAGATGAGATAGTTTGACCATGAAAGTGATTTAAAATTGTATAGGACTCATTCAAGATCCTTCACATCCTTTTGAGTTGCATGAAACTATACAGATGGAGTACAAAATAGGGTATTTTTAACTATTTTATTTGTTGTGTAGGTTATAGAATGTTCTAAGAAATTAAAATCACATGGAATGGAATATTAGGACTTAATATATCTCCCCATGCCAATTTCATTCCTTGGAACAAATCCTAAATTCCTTAACTATCTACTTCATCTTAGTCAATCAAAACTATCATAGTGACCAAGCTAGTGAGAAGGGTGGAAAACATCAAATGAGATGATTTTAGGGTGTGCCTAATTCCTCTAAGGCCATGGAGGTCTTTAAAAGTTTCATACACTCCTTTATATGAATTATCATGTAAAACTTATGCTTTTTGGAATCCAAGTTTTTAAGGTGTGTGGAAGAGGAGTTTTCTTAGATTGAATATGGTGGTGGCTCATTCTTAAATGACTCCAAATGACTAGGACTATAACTAATGAATGGAGGGGCATGTATGAAATCATTCCCTCTAATTATAATCATTAGAATTGTCTATATTTAGTTTTGGGACATTCAAATAGAGGTGAATACTGAAGGTATTTTTTTGAGCCAACATAAGGAAATTCATGCCACTTTTCATGAGCTTCATGCCTTGTATATACACTTTTAGTTCCTAACCTTGCATTATTTGTTTCACATATTCTTCTCATGCATGTGTAACTCATTTTATCAGCTTGAAAAGTGTCCTTTTGACCTTTGGACTTATCTTTTGTCCTCTCTCTCTCTCTCAAGTTCTATAAGAACTAGCCATTTTGGCCTTTGTAACTTATACTCCACCTAAGTATGGAAAAAATTTGCTCATTTGCATACCATTTGGTCAATAATACTAATTATTTTTACCTATTTCATTACTTTTCATTGTGTTTTTTACTTGGATGATTGATTTTTCTTAGTGATGACTTATTGTTCCCTTAACATTGTTGTTTTATTCTCTCTCCTATTTATAGTTAGAAAGCTTCTTCTTGCAGGGCATGTGAAGTTTTTTATGATGTGTCAAGGTTTAGTGAGTTAATATATTAAAATAGTGACATTATAGACCTATTTTCTAGTCCTCTTATCCTAAAAATTCATCACAACCTCATAATGTAATATTACTATGAGAAGATGTAGATTGGAGAAGTGTATGTTTGGTTAGTCACTTATTCTCATGTGTAACATGTAGCTAGTTGGTATTCATCAACTATTTTGGTGTATCACATTCATTAGGATAGTTTTCTTTCAGTTTTTTCTCCCTCGTTCCCCCCTAAATTTACGTGTAGTAGTGGTCTACAAGTGGTACATCAAGGGAACTATCCCTATCTAGAGATTCACCTCATTTTTAGGCTCACCCACAACCTAAAGGTGTTTTATTTATGCCACTTAGATTAGGAGAGTTAATAAATCTCCTAAAAGGGTGAAAATATAAGTGATAATAGTTTTTGGCATGCCTATTGGGACTCTTAGTCTAAGAAGTTGAAATATTTTTGTTGTTGTCTTTCAACACATTATCCTTTAGAGGCATATATCCAAACACAAATGGCAACTCCAAAGTTACATCAGTTAGTAAATTAGCACAATAATTCATTTTTAATAATGTTGATTATCATTCCTTATGTTATTTCTTCCTAATGAGGTACCATGGCTAACATTGGTGTTGAGTACTATTTTACACAAGTTGGTGAGACATTTTAATCTTATGTCATTCGCTATCATCCTTTGTGTGAATATTACTAGCCTTGTCATGATCCCTATCAAATAAAACATGAATCTTATCAGTCATGTTATGAGTTATATTATCCCTATAACTAGCCTTCTCAATATCTTGATCCTCTTAGTCAACCTAGTCACTTCTCAAGTCAATCAATTTCCACTTTTAAGAAAACTCTCTTGGGCTATAAAAAGTACAATCTTGACACACAAATGGGATATAGTCTAGATATTCCTAGTCATTTCATTCATAAGGTGAGAGATGCATTAGAGCTGGTCAAAAGTGAGTGGGCACCTATTAAGAGAGCCAATTGGCGAAGGCTCATAAGTGAGATGCTAGATTTGAGTGGCCTAGTTTCATCCTTGGAAGATAGGCTAAAAATTCATGAAAAATAACCTCACCAAACCTATTATCCTTCATATCCACTTCCCTAGGATTTCTATTAATCCTATTTGACCCATATTCATGAGCCCAATCAAGATTATCAAATCCATATTTTTCCTAATTAGCTAAAAGAGAGAGTTGGGAAGACAAACCTTATTTTTGAAGCAAATATTGATAGGTAGATTAGTTGGAAAATAGGTATATTTAATAATCCATAACATCAAAAAAATAAGTGGAATTCAAGCCTTCATTTCCCTCTCCAATTACATCCCCACCTCAAGAAGTGACCTATCGATATGAGATTCTAATTTGGAGACAGGGTCAAGAGTCCAAGCCTAAGGAGATCCCAAGTTTATTGAACACTTCATCCAATCCTCAAAATGAATCAATAACTCAAGAAGATAATCTTAATCCTAACATCCTAAGTTGGAATAAGATAGTGGAGTCATGGGGAAAGAAAGAGGATAAAGGCCTTAATAAAGAGTGTGAAGTTGAGAATGAAATTGATCCTATGCAAGCCCCTCCCACCCTTCCTCAAGAGACTCCTTGTCTTCCATGTCAGCCCTATTATACTCCTTATCCTTATGATGATTCCTATGAAATTCAAGAAAGGATTTTCCAATAGAACCTAGCCAAGAAAATTGAAGAGTTAGAGTCAAGAATGAAATTTCTAAGTCAAGGTGTGATAGAAGGTTTAGACCCAGAAGAAGATCATATGCATAAACACACCCCATCTAACCTCCCTGAAGAGTGTGCTCAAGTTGGATCAGATTTCAATAAAGTTATTTTCAAGTGGAAGGAAGATAATTAAGCTATTTTATCCTAATATTTACCTACCCTTCCTCAATAACTCACTAAAGAATCCCCTACAATGTATTCTCAATATTTTTGTGAGCCCTATGTTCTACCTCCACCAACTAGTTCATATTGTCCTCATCCCATCACCCTTTTCCCTGATGGAAATATGGTATGGTAACCTAAATAGGAGCATTTGGTTGAATAAAATTTAGAACTCTTGCTTGAATAAAGTACAACTTCTTGGAAACCTCATTGGGCTAAGTCACATAATTTTAAGATGCCTAGTCTTGGCATCACCAAAAAGGAGAAGGATATTCAAGATATTACAACCCTTGAGAACCAAAATTAGGTTATGACAATAGAGATACAACTTGAGAGCCTTTAAGAGGTCATAAATGATGAATAAGTGGTGAGTCCTTGTGTTGAGTCTTATTATTGTGTTGATAATAATGAATGTCTTCTTTGTGTCAAGGAAGAAATCTTGGATGAAGTCCTTTTGGATTCTAAAAGAGAGGATGAGGGAGCTTCTCTTATTGTTCCCCTTCATGATACTAATAAAAAAGAAGATGAGGACTTGTGGCAGTAGTTTTAAAATATTTTCAATGAGTTTGAGTCTCTTAATGGGTCTAAAACTTCCTTAGATATGATTACAAGTGATAGTAAGCAAGATGAAATATTTAAAAATGGCATAGAGGAGCCAAAGAAAATTTCACTTCAGCCTTTAGAGATCAAAAAAAAAATTTATTGGCCTCAATCTACCAAGGAACAAGAATCCATTCCTCTTGAATCCATGCCTACAAAGAAAAAGCAAGTTGATCATGAGATGAAGAGTGGGCAGAAATATGAGGTATGTGTACAAGGCCAAGATGAATAATTTTACATTAGAGACCTATTTGAAGATGGACTAATTGAAAGCATAGTGAGTGAAGTGCCAAGAAGAAGGTTTGATCTACCAAGTGTTCAATCCAAAGAGTAACATGTTTGGCACCATGATTCATCTTACCAAGAAGGAGATTCAATAAACTTTCCTTTTGATCCTAGAAAGGAGGTATGATTATTTTATATTTGTGCATAGTTATTTGTGGTTTGATTTCACTAAGTGATTTGAGAACATGTGTGTCTTGTTAGTGTGTTTACTTTACTTGTGTGCATCCTTAATTTTGTGTGGTTGAGGTAGTCAAGTGGTCTTGTCTTGATCAAATATTGTGGTCAATGATTAAAGTCCTCTTGTGTGCTTTAGACTTCAGATGACTCCCTACGCCAATGGACTGATAAGGATATTGGTCTAGTTAGTATAGATAACATACTACCTATATGAATCACCAATTTTTTGACCAAATTTGACCCTACAGGTCAAATTTGGGCCCTTATAGGTAAAAACTTGGGTTTTAAGTGTTTTTATGGGTCTAATATTATGTTATAGGGTGTACAATATGTCTTTTGATGTTATTCCATATCATATTAGCCTTGGTTATTAGTCATTTTAATCTTTATAACATTTTGAGTCATTTTAAAGGTCATAAAGGAACATTAGATGAGTTATATGGACTCATTGGGATGTGTGCAAGTGTAAAAAGCATTATATCATGTGACATGTGTCCTATTATGCCTTAAATCTATTGTTCATAGCTGAAATTGATAGGTTCATAAGAAAGAACAATTTTCCTGGGCAAAGAGAAGGGTTTGGAACTTGTATGGCCCATGGGGAAGGTGACAAGTGGGAAAAGGATATGGAATGTTTCTCAAAATTATTCAAGCTCTGGAAGGTTCATTTTGTTTTTAAATAAGATACAAAATTTTTATAAGCTCATTCATCACACTAAATAATCATTAGATACCCCCTACCTACTTTTTTCTAGATGTTTGCAAGATGTTTTCACATTGAAATAAATGTTTTGGAACTTATATTAATATATCCTTAATGATAATAATTTATTTGAGGGATTTAAATTGATTTTAAGTTGTTCATGAGGACTTTCATTCACATATATTACTGCATTTCATGCTCACTACCTACATATAGCCCATACACACCTACAGGAGCCTCCTTGATGACATCATGATGAGAGGAAAAGTTTGATATATGTTTCAATATCTTAATGTTTCTAAGAGTTCATTTGGATACTTTTTGAAAGCATAGAAGTGATTAAAAACCTACACACTTTGTATACTATCTAGTTGACCTACTGCTTATGTATGTGGAAATGACCACCTATAAGTGGTATCAGAGAGCTTTGGAAGTCCTTATATGAGGAATTTGAAACATATAAAAAACTTATTTGGGATTTTATCATGTTAATTTACCATTTTATACATTATTTAAGCATCAAATGAGAAAATGGAGGTGGACCATCCCCTAGCATGAGATGATAGTGTTCAGGGAGTTTATCCTTAAAATGTGAAAATAGAGGTCCAAGGGTGTTTTATGAATATCCTATAACATGGTTTCAAAGAGTTTTAAAGCATATAAATATGTAAATATTATATCTTATAGCATGGAGAGGATATATTACAAAGATATAGGTCAAAAATCTAGTGGAAAATAAGATTAAAACATCTTAAAGTTGCCTTTCAAAACATTGAAACCCTACATTAACATCTATAAGATTTGAGGTTTGAATGACCATTAACATCCCAACTAAAAAAATTCATATTATCATGGTTAGAATGGCCTTATTTTTTTAATTTTATACCAATGGACATGCAAATAATTAGGATGATGCTAATATGCAGTGTTTTAAGCTTCATTAACACCTATAAGTGTCCCTTCTCAAGGAAATGTGCACCTACAATTGAGTATGGAAATAGTGACCTAAGCATGGTATATATGTGATGTTATAGAATATAAAAGGTGAATTAAAGTATGAATAGATTTTTTTTTACCCCTAGGCTTCAAGGAGGGCCTTTACACACCATGAACAAGCTCATTTACAACTCATATTCACCTATAACTAACTATAGATGACTATCTCAGGGAATGAGCATAAAGGATTAATGTCTAGGTGTTTGTAATCCATGAGATGAGAAAAATGAGTCCAAGAAAAAACCAAATGAACCCAATGGGATATATATATGTTTTATACATTGTTTTCAAATCTTAACCATGCATTTATAAATACATGTACATTCCAAAAGATAAAGTACAGTTAGAAGTCACGTTCAGACCTATACTACCAATGTATGGAAATAGGTATGAGAGAGTTGAAGTGTTTAAAAAACTTGAATAAAATTAATAATTACCATGAAGATATATATATATATATATATTTAAAATGGGAAATGATTCAAAAAGGGAGCTCTAAACAAGGAGGGCATAGTCCATATGAAAATCCTGCACACAGTCTTTGCCTAATAGGTATATCTTTTTTTTTTTAAGATTTTGGAGGTCCAAATGGTTGTAAAAAGGGATTAAAATTTTTATAGAGGGTATTTTTAACTTATATAAACACATCCAAATTTCCACTTGTTTGAGTAAATAGGGGAATTACCCTATGTTTTCTCTTAGATATAGGGTACTTCCTTTTGTATGAGAACCCTACAGTTTTGGGATGTAGAGATAGAAGGACTCCATAGGGGCTGGTTACACCTTGAATAGATGTTAGATAAGATGTAAAACACATAAGAAAACATTTTAAATCAATAAAAGAGAGAAATATCAATAATGAGGTCCAAATCTATAAGGGTTACAGTTAGGCCTATTAGGCATGTTCAGACCTAAAGACCAAATGCGAGACCAATTTCAATTTTATATATAATTGAGATTTATGAATTATTGTAACATGTATATGGGAAAAAAATAGAGGTATTTAATCTATTGGGATATAGTTAAATCCATGAATAATCCATTTTTGGGCTTTAGGATAATTGAGGCTTGTGCAAGTGGAGAAAAGAACTTGATAGGGGAGGTTTAGAAGATCATATCTCTTTTGATGCCTTTCATTAAGATCCAAGAGGTTCATAAGTATTATAAAGGGTTTTGGAATCTAATATAATGATATTTATTTGAAAATTCAACATCTTATTTTTATGAATAAAGCTTAAATGGGTAAACAAGCGTAAACCCTTGTAAAACCCTTGCTAGTAACCTGATTGGAGAAATGAGGTTGGAGGGATGTTAAAATGAGATAGTTTGACCATGAAAGTTATTGAAAATTTTATAACACTCCTTCAAGATCCTTCCCATCCTTTTGAGTTGTACAGAAATATATGGATGGATTATAAAATAGGGCATTTTTTACTATTTTGTGTCTTGTGTAGGTTCTTGGAGGTTTCAAGAGATACCAATCACATAAAAGGGAACATTAGGACTTGATAAAACTACCCATGTAAATTTAATGCCTTGTAAAAAATCCTAAGTGCCTCACCCATCTACTTCATCTTAGCCAATCAAAATTGACATAGTGACCAAGCTAATGAGAAGGGTGAAATACTTCAAGTGAGATGATTTTAAGGTGTGATTAATGCCTCTAAGTCCATGGAGGGTCTTGAAAAGTGTCATAAAATCCATTGTATGAATTTTTATGGAAATATAATTATTTTTGAAATCTACATGTGCAAGGTGTGTGGAAGAGGAGTTTTCTTAGACTATAAATGGTGATGTATCATTTCTAGATGATTATAGATAACTATGACTAAAATGAATGCATGGATATTCATGTTTGAAATCCTTCCATCCCATTCCAATCATTAGACATATCCCTAGTTATTTTTATGATGTTAAAATAGATGTGAATAATGAAGGTAGTATTCTAAGCCAACATAAGGAGTTTCATGCCCTATATGGAAACTTGTACTTCCTAACCATGCATGGTTCATTTAAAATCTTATTTTACTACATATGTAAATTATTTTATTAGCTTGACAAGTGTCCTTGTGACCTTTATAATTCTCTTTTCTCCTCTTTCTCTCAAGTTCTATAAGAATTGGTCATTTTGGCCTTTGTAACTTATTCTGCACCTGAGTATGGCAAAGACCTACTCATTTGTATAACATTTGATCAATAATACTATTTATATTTGCCTCTTTCATGAATTTTAATAGTGTTTTTTTACTTAGATGATTGATTTTTCTTAGTGATGACTTATTTTTCCTTAGCATTGTTGTTTCATTCTATCACCTATTTGCAATTAGAAAGCTTCTTCTTGCAAGGCATGTGAAGTGTTTTATCATGTGTCAAGGTTTGAGTGAGTTAATATATTCAAATAGTGCCATTTTAGGAATCTTGTCTAGTCTTCTATCCTAAACACTCATCACAACCTCATAATATAATATTGATGTGAGAAGATGCACATTAAATAAGTGTATATTTGGTTAGTCCCTTGTTCTCATGTGCAACATGTAGTTGGTTGGTAGTCATAAACTATTTTGGTGTATCACCTCCCTTAGGATAGTTTTCTTTAATTTTTATCTCTCCCTTTTCCCTCCATGTTTAGGTGTAGTAGTGGTATATAAGTGGTACATCAAGGGAGCTAGCCCTATCTAGAGATTCACCTCATTTTTAGGCTCACCCATATCCTATAGGAGTTTCAATTATGGCACTTAGATTAGTAAAACTTGTGAACTAGTAATTTTACTAAGAAGAGGAGATTATTATCATGTTAGTGAATTAAACAAAATCAAAAACACACTAAACTAACATCTTCATGCCTAGTTGCTAAGGTGAGCTTAGTAACAAAAACAAATGACAAACACAACTAAAAAGTAAGGAAAAATAAAAATTCCTTCACCTTCCTTGGATGATCCAAATGATTTTATAATAGTGGTTTACTAAGTGCTGTGTTCATCAAGTCCTTGGCAATGGAAGCTTGGCTACCTCTATCTCTCCTTCGTACCTTTGGCTTTGGCTTTGGCTTGGCTTTGAATCAATTTGGCATGGTAACACTAGTTTTCATGAATCTTTTGGAATCAATCCTACATTATAACTTTGAAAAAATTAAGCTTCTTGAAGATATTTAAGCATAATAACTTTGCACCAAAATATCTTAGAGATGAATTTCATGGCCTCTCTATTTATAGATTTTGGAAAATGGATAGAATCAACTTGAACTGTCTATCTCAAGATTGAGATGTGTGGCTAAGGATAAATCTAAATATTAAATATATTCTAAAAATATCCCCATTAATATTTGGGATAGTGGGATATTGAATAGGCTTGGAGGGTCTTAATGAGGCATGAGAGACCCATAATCTTGATATTTTATGCATTTATGGCTTATGGATGCCACCCCATATGATGATGTCACTTGATGATGTAGTTAATAGAAATAAATTTCCAATAAATATTTATTCAACAAGTTCCATGGAAAATTAACTTAAAGGCCTAATTTGGTTTAAATAGCCTAAAACATGATTAGTCAACTTTAGTGCAAATTTTAGCTCTTGGTGCACAAATTAATCAAATTGCTCAAAATGTCTTGTTATTGGTCCAATATTTGATTGGGTTAGAATTGGAACTCAATTTTAGATGCATTGGATCTATTATCCCATTTAGGATTTTACCAACACCAAATAACAAAGGCATGTGTCTTGTGTAAGAAATTTGATAAAAAAGAGCAATATAGGACATCTAGGTGCAAAATTATCATTTTGACTCAAAATAATCTAATAAAAGTTAGCTAGCCTATAAATTGCATTGCCCCATTTAATGATACTCTAGCCAAAATTAGTACTTGACTATATTAGTTTCAATTTTTTTAATGTGCTTTATTGTTTTTAGGCCAAATTGTGCATTTTGGAGAAAATTGGTCAAAAACTTGATTAGAGGACATCGATGGCCAAATTTAGGTGTATACAGTTTTCCCCTATTTGGGAAGGCATTGTAAGATATAAGTATAGTAACATCTTCTCTAAAAATGAAAAGGTCATATATGCCTACAACTAAAATGGTGATAAACTAGCTGTATGATGCCCCCTCGAGGGAATGGTTGGCACAAGTAGGTTAGTAAATGGTCCCTCAATAAAAATCAAAATAAGGGGACAAAAGAAAAGAAATATGATGGGGTGGAAACATAATGATATTTAAAAGGTAGTCAAAATCATTGAGAATATAAGTGGGATGGTGTACAATGGCTTGCCCAAAGGTGGTTATAAGCATTGTACCCTGATAGTGTAAAAGTGGTATGATAACACAATGATTTGCCCAAAGGCAATTATAAGCATTGAGAAGATGGATTTTCCCCAGTTAGGATAGACAAAAAAGATAAAAACATGCCCCTGTATGGGTAAAAAAGTAAAATGGCGAGAACATAATAATTTTCCCAAAGATAGTTATAATCATTGAGAAATGCAAGTGGGATGGTGTATAATAATTTTCCCATATGCGGTTATGATCATTAGACATCGATTATGGAAAACATGATAAACTTGGTCAAGGATGATGATAAATTAACAAAGAAGGTAATGATGAATTGGAACAACCTACTAGTAGGGAGATGCTCATCTGAACTAATAAAGGTTGAAATTAGTTCATGGTTAATTACTCTATTTGGGATATGATTAGGATTGAATCAGGATGTCAATGTCAAAGAGATGTTGATGCTACCATTATTAAATAGATTTCTTGAAGCTAAGGTTTTCTATAGCATGTGTTGATAGGCATCATGGTATAACATCATTAGGACTTGGCTGAAATATGCATAAAGATTGACTCTCATAATCCAATACTCAATAGAAAACAATGCACTAATGATAGAAACCATGATGACAATGTAAAAATATGAATATGGATGGATTCAAGTGTAAGTGTGGGCAAGGAATCACTCAATGAACACATATAAACTAAATCAAGGCAACAATGTTGAATGTAAAAAAATAGGAAGACAAACAAACAAATTAAGTAGAAACAAAAAATGTAATAGAAACCATACAAACATTGCCCCTTAAAAATTGGTGACAACTGAACAAACAAACAAAATGGGGGAACAGAAGAAAAGGAAGGAGGTGGCTGACTTGTCTCCATATGAACTAGGCAAGTGGATGCTACCTACATAGTTCCATGGATGTAATATCCAATAAAAAACTTCAAGCCAAATGTAGTTCTCTCAGGGAATGGGAAGAATGTGATAACTAATGAAAACAAACATAATGGATGTGATAGAAGAATAGGAATAGTCTTACAAAATGGCAAGTTTCATGAGAGAAAAGGCCAAAAAGGATGGGGAAATTAACAAGTGGTTTGCTTGTAACTTAGTAAGGGTTCCCAAAATCCTTAAGGCAAAGAAATGGTTAATGTTTTTGGTTTTTTCTAATGATTTTACAAATGTTTTTAGAACTTTTTTAAGTATCTCAACTTGATCAAGAATGATGAGACACTAAATGGTTAAACCTCACAAAATGATGAGAGTGTTCAAACTTAGGTTTCTCATAAAATAGCGAGATCAAGGCAAGGGGGTGACTGAGATAACCCCAATAACTATCAAGTGCTACCTACATAATCCTAGAGTAGGACCTCAAGTCACTGTAGTTCCACCCTATAGTGGAGGTATTCAACTAGTGTAGTATTCAATTAAAAAAAAAATAGGCATAGTTGGTAAAATGGCATAGTATGGCATAGGAAGTGGTAAGTTGGTATGTCAAGACTTAATAAACAAATGTTACTCCTAGTTTACCTATAGGTGGTTATAACTAGGACACAGCATCATAGATCAATGGTAATAATTTTCCCAAAGGTGGTTATAGTTAGTAGAAATATTGGTGATAAGAAATGAATAACAAATGAAGGATACAACTAGTGAAACTTCTATTATACTACTCCAAAATATGATATCTATCTAATGTACTTGAAATAACTAATGAAACTAATCAGATTCCTTGGTGATAAAAATGCATAATGAATAGAAAAAACCAAGTTCAAATGGGCTAGGCTTTAGAACATTTTTGGTTGATAGAATAGAATGGAAAAATGGATAAGGATAAGAGGAAGGATAAGAATGATATTTGTACAAAGAAGAATAGTGATAAAATGGCACCACTGAAATAGTATTTACAGATAATACATCTTAGTGCTCAAGCATAATATTGATTGAGGTAAATAATATTAATTGGCTCATGAAGTTCATCTCCATTTGGTTTGGGAAGCCTATATGCCCCTGATCCATAATCTATAGTAATGATGAAAGGCCCTATCTAGTTTGGTTTGAATTTACCTTTATGCTTATTCTCAACCATGGTATTATTTTTGTTTTCTTTAAGAACAAGATCACCAAGTTAAAATTTTCTATATTTGACATGTCAATTATAGTGGCCTTTGATTTGGTTCTAATATGCTTGAAGATTAATGAGCATAGTTGTAAATTTTTCATCAAGTAGGTCTAACTCTTGTAGGTGAGTTATTCAATAGTCATGATCATCTAGGACATGTTTGAAAGATATGTGTAGTAAAGGCAATTTGAAATCAATGGGAAGGATAGCTTCAATACCATAAAAAAGTGAGTATGGAGTGGCTCTTATAGGAGTATAATGGTTGGTATGGTATACCCAAAGGGCAGAGAATATATGTAGGTGGCAATCATGATCAACATCATTGATAACATTTTTGAGAATATTAACAATGGTTTTATTCAAAGCTTCAGCATAGCAATTACCTTGAGGGTAATATGTTGTATAAAAATGTTATGTGATGTTATATTTGGTACATAGCTGGTCTACATCCTTGTTCTTGAATGATACTCCATTATCAAATATAATGTTAGAGGGGATACTTTAGTGACAAATGAGATAGTTGAAGATAATTTTGGAAAATTACTTTGCAGTAACATAAGTGAGGGGTATAGATTCAACCCACTTAGTGAAATACTTAGTGGTGGTAAGGATATGTTTATGGATGTCAGATGAAGTGGGGTTGATCTTCAAAATAAGGTCAATTCTACATGTAGCAAATGACTATGGTGTTAACATCAGTTTTAGAGTTTATATTGAGGCATGAATTAGATTAGAATGCCATTGACATTTGTCACACTTCTTTACATATGCAACTACATCTACGTCCATCATGGCCCAATAATAATGCATACTTGAGATATTTTTGGATAGGACTACCCCTCTAGAATGAAATCCACATAATCCTTCATGAACTTCTCTTAATGCTAGTGTAGACTCTATCAAATTTTAAAAATGAAGTAGAGTTCCATCAAAACTGTGGCAGTAAAGGGTGGATCTAAGTCGAGTATAATGAGTGGAATGATAAATAAAGGCTTTGGTTTATTTTTGAGATAGGTTAGGTTGTATAACTTGGTCATGAAGGTATTTGTAAAATTATGAGTACCAGATAGAATTAATATCAACAATACCATAAATCATTGCAACGGTTGAAGGATTATGAGCTGGTGCAAACAAATTCTCAATAAAGAACTAATATTCTCTAGCTTTATTTATTTGTTGAATCAGAGAATTGATAATAGCCATGGCATCTATAGTTTTATTATGAGCCCTTGGTATATGCTTAAATTAGATATTTATAATTTGTTGTTTTAGGGTATTGACCATAGCCTTATATGAAACCAACTTGTCATCTTTGGTCTGAAAATGGTCTATGACCTAATTGATTATTAATTGAGAATAACCATAAACCTTTAGATGAGATATATTCCATTGTATTGCCTATCAAATTCCTATAATAAGTACTTCATACTCAACCATGTTGTTTATATAAGGAAATATGATTCTAAATGATTTAGGGATTAGATCCCCCCATGGTGTAATAAATAAGAAGCCTACTCCTAATCCATATGCAATAAATAAACCATCAATATATAGCTTTTAATGCTACTCCTTGAGAGGTGTGTCAATAAAATTCATTACGGATTCATCAAGAGAATGAAATGTGAGTGGCTTTATGTTTGTAAGGGGTGATTCAACAAGTTGATATGTAAGGACTTGTCCTTTGATTGCCTTCTAATTGACATACTATGTGTCAAACTCATTAATAATAATGATATATTTGGCCATTATACCTTGTAAAACTATTTTAGATAGTAGATAGTTGAGTATATATACTTGTGAAATGACCATGGTTTTATTATTCAACATTTAATGGCTTATTTTTTGAGCTATGAAGACCATGGCAAGACAAGATTTTTCAATAGATGCATAGTTATGTTCATATGTGTCCAAGGTATGGCTTAAGTAGTATACTTCATGATTTTTTCCATTATTATCATGTTGATCCAAAATTTTCCCCAAGGCATTGTTGGTAGCTGATAGATACAATGAGAATGACCTTCCTAGCATAGGAGGTAACAAAATAAGTGGATTAACTAGATAGTCCTTGATTTGTTAAAAAGTTGTTTAGCAGTGGTCATCCTAGTGAAATAAAACTCCTTTATTTAGAACATGTGTAAATATATGGCACTTGTTTACTAACTAAGAGATGAAGCAACGAATTGATTGGATCTTACCTTACAAACTATGAAGTTGCTTTAAAGTTGTTGGTGGTGGTATCTTGATTATAGCATGGACTTTGGCCAAATAGACTTAAATGCCCCTATGAGAAATAATGAATCCAAGTAACTTTCCTAAGGTTACTCCAAACACACATTTATTTGGATTGAGTCTGACTTTATACTCCTACAATCTTTTAAATATCTTACATAGCACTATTGGATGGTCAACCCTAGTTTTGGATTTTCTTAATATGTCATCAACATAGTCTTCAATAATATCATGCATCATATCATATAATATGATAGTCATGGCCCTTTGATATGTAGATCATATGATCTAGGAATTTGACTCAAGAGAGGATGGTTAGTATGGTGTTAGTTCCAAAATGAAAATAAAATGAAAGAAACATACTAATAGCATAACATCTCTAGGCCTAGACACTAGGGAGAGCTTAGTAACAAAAACAAATGAAAAACACAACTAAAAGGTAAGGAATAAAACCCAAGAATTCCTTCACCTTCCTTGGATTCTCCAAATGCCTTTATAGTAGTGGTTTGCTTGGCTTGTGCTCCTGAAGTCTTTGGCAATGGAAGCTTGGCTACCTCCATCTCTCCTTGGCACCTTTGGCTTGTGGCTTGGCTTGGTTTGGAGTAAATTTGGCATGGTAACAATAATTGATTAAATATTTTAAATCAATTATGCATTATAACTTTGCATTCTTAAGTCTTTGAAATGATGTGGTAAGGACTCCTATTTATAGATTTTTGAAAATGTCTAGAATCAACCTACACCATCCATCTCAAGATTGAGATGTGTGGTTGAGGATTAATTCAATTTTTAGAATAAATTTTGTAATTAAGATCATCAATATTTTGGATAAAGGATAAATTAAGAGGTGTGGAGGGCTTTTATGATGCATGGGAGGCATGAATCCTAATATTTGTGGCATTTATGGCCTAGGGATGTCTTCCTAAGAAATGAGGTCACCTGATGATGTAGATATTCAATATTCATTTAAAAAAATAAGTTTTCAATAAGTTTCTATGGAATTATTGATTAGTCCTTGATTTAGGTTAATTATCACTTAAGCATGATTAAGCACTTTGTGTACATATTACTCAAATTGATTAGAATGACTTGTTATTGGTCTAAAATTCAACTACATTAGAATTGGAAGTCCATGTCAGATGCATTAGAACCATTATCCAATTTAGGATGCTACTAAAAAAAAACCAAATAATGCATCTTGTGCAAGAAATTTGATAGGTTAGAGCAATCTGGAGCACGTAGGTACAAAATTAACATTTTAACTTAGAATGATCTGATCAAAGTTAGCTAGACCATAAATTTCATTGCCCCATTTAGGGATACCCTAGTTAAAATTAGCATGTGAATACATTAGTTTCACATTATTTAGCATCTTTTAGTGTTTTGAGGCCAAATTGTGCATTTTGGGTGGAAATTGGCCAAAAGCCTGATTGGGGGTTATTGGTGGCTAGTTTTAGGTGTCTACAAATTTTCCCTATTTAGGAAGGCATTACAAGCTATAAGCACAGTAATGTCTTCTCAAAGAATGAAAAGGTCTTATATGCCTACAACTGTAATGATGATAAACTAACTGTATGATGCCCCCTTGAGGGAATAGTTGGCACAAGTATGTTAGTAAATGGTTCCTTGAAAATAATAAAGCAAAATGAGGGGACCAAAGAAAGGAAAGATGATGGGGTGAAAACACAATGATATTGAAAAAGTAGTCAAATTCACTGAGAATGCAAGTGGGATGGTGTACAATGGTTTGCCCGATGGTAGTTATAAGCATTATATCCTGATAGTGACAATGTCATATGATAACAAAATGATTTTTCCAAAGGCATTTATAATCATTGAGAAGATGGAGCTGCCCTAGTTAGGATAGATAAACAATGGCATGCACTTGTATGGGAAAAAATGTAAAGTGGTGACAAAATAATGATTTGCCCAAAATTAGTTATAATCATTGAAAAATGCAATTGGGATGGTGTGCAATTATTTGATTATATGCAGTTATAATCATTGGACCTTGATTATGGTAAACAAGATAAACTTGGCCAAGGATGATGCTAACTTAAGATAGAGGCTAATGATGAATTGTAACAACCTACTAGTAGGGAGATGCTCATCCAAACTAGTAAAAGTTCAAATTCTTTCATGGTTAATTACTTTGTTTGGGATAAGATTAGGATTGAATTGGGATGTCAGTGCTAAAAAAATGCTGCCATTTTTGAATAAATTTCTTTAAGTTGAGGTTTATTGTATCATGTGTCGGTAGGTATCATGTTATAATATCATGTGGACTTAGCCAAAATATGCATGAGGACTAACTCCCATAATCTAATACTCAATAGAAAACAATGCACCAATGATAGAAACCATGATGATAATGTAAACATATGAATATGGATGGATTTAAGGATAAGTGTGGATAAGGAATCACTTAATGAACACACATAAACTAAATCAAGGCAATAGTGCTAAAATCAAACAAACAATCAGACAAACAAACAAAATCAGCATAAATAAACAAACAAAAAACTCTATGAACATTGCCCCTAAAAAATGGGTGACAACTTAACAAATGAACAAAATGGGGAAATAAAAGAAAGGGAAGGGGGTGGCTGAGCTTTCTCCATATACACTAGGCAAGTGGACACTTTCTACATAGTTCCATGGATCTGATATCCAATAAAAAACTTCAAGCCAAATGTGATTCTCCTAGAGAATGGGAAGAAAATGATAACTAATGAAAATGAATATAATGAATATGATAGAAGAATAGGAATGGTCTTGAAAAATGGCAAGTGCATGAGAGAAAAAGGACAAAAAATATGGGGAAATTAAATGATAAGTGATTTGCTTGTAACTTAGTAAGGGTTCCCAGATTCCTTAAGGCAAAGAAATGGTTAATGTTTTTATTCTTTTCTAATGATTTTTCAAATGCTATTGGAATTATTTTAGAGGTATCTCAACTCGATCAAGAATGATGAGACACCAAATGGTTCAAGATTTCAAAATGGCAAGAGCATTCAAACTTAGGTTTCTTGAAAAATGGTGAGAGTGTGGCTTAGGTTACTCATAAAATGGTGAGAGCATGGATTAGATTGCTCACAAAATGGTGAGAGTGTGGCTCAGGTTGCTCATAAAATGGTAAGATCATGGCTTAGGTTTCTCACAAAATAGTGAGAGCATGGTGGAGAAGGGTGATTGACTTAACCTCAACAAGTAATGAGTGTTGCCTACATATTCCTAGAGTAGGACCTCAAGTCACTATAGTTCCACTCTTATAGTAGAGGGAATCAACTAGTGTAGCAATCAATTCAAATAAAATAGGCACAATTGGTAAAAAGGCATATCATGGTATAGGAAGTGGCAAGTTGGTATGTCAAGGCTTAATGTTTCCCCTATTTTTCCCATAAGTTGTTATAATTAGGACATAATAACATAGATCAATGGTACTTATTTGTCCAAAGGTGGTTATAATTAGTAACAAGACTAGTGGTAAGAAAGGAATAATAAATAAAGGATGTAACTACCAAAAATTTTATCACACTATCCCAAAATACACTCTCCATCTAAAGTACTTGAACTAACTAATGAATTGATCAGATACCTAGATGTTTAAATTGTCTAATGAATGAAAAAACAAAGGTTAAATAGGCTAGGCTTTAGAAGATATTGGGTCGATATAATGGAAGTGAAAAGTGGATACAATGAAGAGATGGATAAGGATGGTATTATTATAAATAATAATAGTGATAAAATGGCATAAATAAAATGGTCCTTGCATATAATACACCTTAGCATTCAGGCATAATATTGCTTGAGATGAATAATATTCATTAGCTATAAGTTCATCATCATCTGGTGTGGCAAGCCTATATGCTCCTAATCCATAATCTATAGTGATGATGAAATGCCCTATCTAGTTTGGTTTGAATTTCCCTTTATGCTTCTTCTTAGTTATGGTATTCTTTTGATTTTATTTAAGAACAAGATCACCAAGTTCAAATGGTCTACACTTAACATGCCAATTATAGTGGCCTTTGAATTGGTTCTGATATGCTTGAAGATTATTGAGTGTGGCTATACATTTTTCATCAAGTAGATCTAGCTCTTACAAGTGAGCTACTCGATAGTCATGATCATCTAGGACATGCTTGAAATAGATGCATAGTGAAGGTAATTCAACCTCAATGGGAAGGATGGCTTCAATACTATAAACAAGTGAGTATGGAGTGGCTCCTATGGGGGTATTATGATTAGTATGATATGCCCAAAGGGTAGGGAATATTTGGAGGTGCCAATCATGACTAGCATCATTGACAATCTTTTTGAGAATATTGACAATGGTTTTGTTGGATGCCTCAGCTTGGCCATTACCTTGAGGGTAATATGCTATAGAAAAATGTTGTGTGATGTTGTATTTAGTACATAGTTATTCTACATCCTTGTTCCTGAATGATCCTCCATTATTAGATATAATGTTAGAGGGGATACCATAGAGGCAAATGAGGTGGTTGAAAATGAATTTGATAATTTGCTTTCAAGTCATGTAAGTGAGGGGTATAGCTTTAATCCACTTAGTGAAATAATTAGTGGTGGTAAGGATATGTTTATGGATGTCAAATGAAGTGCGGTTAATCTTCCCAATGAGGTCAAGTCCCTATATAGAAAATGGCCATGGTGTCAACATCAGTTTCAGAGTTCTTGCTAGGACATGAATCAGATTAGCATGTCATTGACATTTATCACACTTTTTTATGTAGGTAGTGGCATTTACATCCATTATGGGCCAATAATAATGAGTATGAAAAATATTTTTGGATAAAATAGCCCCACTATAATGAACTCCACACACTCCTTTGTGAACTTCTCTTAATGCTAGTGTAGACTCTACTGAGTTTAAACAATGAAGTAGAGTTCCATCAAAATTATGATGGTAAAGGGTAGATATAAGTATAGTATAATGAGTGGAATGATGAATGAAGGCTTTGGTTTATTTTTGAGATGGGTTAGGTGGTATAATTTTTTCATTAAGGTAGTTGTAAAGGTTTGAGTACTAGATAGAATTAAGACCAACAATATCACAAATCATGAAAATGATTGAAGGTTCATGAGTTGGTGCTAAAAAAATCTTGATAAATAACTAATACTCTCTAGATTTATCTATTTGTCAAATCAGAGAGCCAATAGTGTCTATGTCATCTGTACTTTTATTACTAGCCCTCGATATGTGCTCAAATTGAATATTGATAATTTATTTCTTAAGAGTGTCAACCATGGCTTTATATGGAACCAACTTGTCATCTTTGGTCTAAAAATGATCTGCAACTTGATTGATGCTTAACTAAAAATCACTATAAACTTGAAGATGAGATATATTCCAATGCACTGCTTGTCAAAGTCTTACAACAAGTGCTTCATACTCGGTCATGTTGTTTGTACAAGGAAATTTGATTATAAATGATTTAGGGATTAGATCCCCCCATGGTGTAATAAAAAATAGGCCTACCCTCGATCCATGTGCAATGAATGAACCATCAAAATATAGTTTATAAGGCTACTCCTCAAGGGTTGTGTCAATGATAGTCATAATAGATGCTTCATCAAGTTGATCTATAAGAACTTGTCCCTTGATTGCCTTCTGATTGACATACTCTATGTCAAACTCACTAAGAAGCATGATCCATTTAGCCATTCTTCCTTGCAAAGCTATTTTAGATAGTAGATACTTGAGTGGATATACTTTTGAAATGACCATGGTCTTATTATTCAACATGTAATGGTGTAGTTTCTAAGCTACAAAGACCATGGCTAGACAAGCTTTTTCAACAGGTGTATAGTTATGTTCATATGTAACCAAGGTATGACTTAGTTAGTATACAACATAATCCTTTCCTTTATCATCATGTTGAGCCAAGAGTGCCCCCAGAGCATGATTGGTAGCTAATAGGTATAACAAAAACGGATTTTGTGTCATAGGAGGTAATAAAACAAGTAGATTAACAAGATAGTCTTTGAGTTGTTGAAAAGTTGTTTAGCAGTGATCATCCTAGTGAAACGCAACTCCATTCCTTAAAAGGTGTGTAAATGGATGACACTTTTTTTCTAACAGAGAGATGAAGTGTCAGATTTATTGGATCTTACCCTACAAACTATGGAGTTGCTTTAAATTGGTTGGTAGTGGTAACTCAGTTATAGCATGAACTTTAGCCAGATTGACCTCAATACCTCTATGAGACATGATGAAGCCAAGTAATTTTCCTAAAGTTATATTGAACACACATTTTTTTGGATTGAGTCTAAATTTATACTCCTATAATCTTTCAAATATCTTATGTAGCACTGATGGATGGTCGGCCCTAGTTCTAAATTTTTCTAATATGTCATCAACATAATCTTCAACAATATCATATATCATATCATGGAATATGATAGTCATGGCCCTTTTATATGTAGCTCTAGTATTATTAAGACCAAATGGCATTACTTGATAACAAAATGTTCCCCATGAAGTGGTGAATGTTGTTTTATGTTGGTCTTTTAGTGATATTATGATCTGTTTGTGTCCTAAAAATCCATATATGAGTGAAAGAATTTCATAACTGATCATGGAGTCAATGATCATGTTGATATTAGGCAAGGGAAAATCATCTTTAAGACAAGCTTTGTTGATGTCTCAAAAATTAGTATAATTTTTTATCCCTTCAAGCTTTTTACTAATAGGTACCACATTAGAGATCCATTCTGAGTAGTTAATGGATTAGATACATCCTAATTATAAGAGTTTTCCAATTCTTCATTTACTAATACAACAATGCAAGGATGCATCTTACATACATTTTTATTTACCCATTTGGCATCAAGATTAACCACAAGGTGGTGTAGAACCAAGGCAGGGTCTAAACCTAGCATGTTAGAATAGGCCCATGCAAAGATATCTATAAATTCTCTCAAAATAGCTATAAAGATGTCACATTCCTCCTCAGTGAGGGATGATCCTAATTTTATCCATTTTAGTTTTGATGGAGTCCTGATATTTACCTATGTTGTAACTTTGACTAGAATGGTCAAACCATCTTCTAGGATAGTAGGTAGTGGCTTAAAATATTGAATTATGTCAGGATCCTCTGTTAGGACTTACTCTTCAACTTCTCCTAGGCATGATGAATCTAAGTCCCCTAATGGAAGATATAGCCATGTGATAAAAACAATAAAAATTCTTCAATAATTTGATCAAATACTTGTTACTCAAAGCTAAACTCTAATCCATAGGCAAGTTCATCGATGGTGGTATCCTGGTCTAAATTTGAAGAAGAATAAACAACCCCATCTAATAGCACCTGAAATAGGTTTTCACCACTAGACTAGCCTTTATCTTTACTTTTTCCCTAGTCAAAAAGCACATCAAAGAGGTTTTCACTTTGGGACCTCAATATTTTACTTATTTGTTTTTTACTAAGGGTGTTGACTCTCTCTTGAAAATAGGCTGCAAGATCTAATGTGATTGAGAACCTTGATTTGTGATCTCCCAATGAAAGGTTGTCTCTAAGGCCTAAAAATTCACAGAATGCCTCATCATTCTATAACTCATCAATCAGCAGATTGGATTCTTTTTGGTCCCAATCTATCAGTTGGGGATAATATAATGGTAAATGGCTATGATGAATGGCTAAGGTAAGGGTAAAAATGGCATTATTATCCAACAGGTTGGTTTCAACTAGGTCATCAAAGGTGAGACTATGATCAGACTCTACTTCATTGTTAGCATCATCATCACTTGTCACTGGTGAGGGAGTTTGAATAAGATATATGGGGTTATCCTCAGGTAGTTTAAATCTAAGTCCATAAGGTCTTTCATACTTAGTCATGGAAATTGGCTTGATGGTTTCTTTTTGATTCAGTCTAAGGCCTCTTTCTTCATAATTATGATGCTCCATGTTCCTATTAGGAATAGGATACTTGGAATTTTTATAACAATTAGCTTGTTTGTCATTAGTCCAAATGTGATAGGTCCCTTATCTTTGTTCTTTTGTTTCCAATACATATGTTAGATTTTGAGGAAGATTGGCAATATGAAATGTATCATAGGTCAAATATTATCTTGATTAATTATGTGAAATGGTTAAATGATTAGAAGATTCAAGAGGTAGCATGTGGGAAAGGGAATCTAAGGTATTAATATCTATGCAATTATCTAATGAAAGATCAATAAGTATATCTTTTCCTTTATCCTTCTTATAACTTGGATTCATACCGTACTATTAATTATAGATTTAAAATTCAGCCTCAAGATGCTTGCAATGTTAAAATGGGTGTAAATCTCCTAGAATATTCACTTCTATCCCTGAGTGGGAAAACTTGATACATTGGTGCAGCATTGATGGGACTACATGAATCTCATGTAACCAAGCCCTACCTAGAAGCATGGTGTATGATAACTCAATATCAAGAGCATGGAAAAGTGTATCATGTGTTAAAGGCCCAATGATAACTAACAAACTAATGGTGCCTTGTTATTCTCTTTCCTAATTATCATAAGCTTTGATGGTTATTATTTTTGGTCAGAGATCTACCATTGTATACCCAAGAATATTCATGAGAGTTAGAGACACTATGTTGAGCCCTAATCTATTATCTATAAGGACATGTTTCACTTTACGTCACTTTATATAAACTTCTATGTATAATAGATTATTATGGAATGGGCCAAGGGAAGACATATCACTTTGGTTGAATGTGACTTGTTGGGCTAGAACTAGGTGTCCAACAAAATCTTGAAATTTATCAGGGGATATGTCACTAACAATAGTGGATTAGGTCAAAAACTCATTCAAAATGTTTTTGTGGATTATTGACATTCATAGAAAATCTAAAATAGAAATTTATGATGATGTTTTTTGCAATCATTCCATAATATCAAACTTATTATCTTGGTTAGTAGTGAATGGTTTATTCTGAGGCTGAATGGTTGGTTGGATGACAAGCAAAGTGGCAGATGGTTGTGGGCCTAGGATAGTAATCTTTGACCTATGAGTTGTGATTACATAATCAAGATTAAATACTAGACCATTATTGCTAACTGATGTTTGGAATTCACTTCAAGTTGTTGATATAGTGACCAAAAAAGGAATTCTTAATTTGATGGTTTGACTATATGCATTCTCAGGTCAAAGAAGGATTATCCATGTAATTTGGTTGAATATTATTATTTATCAATGGTCTAGACTGATTAGTGTTTGGTCTAGGATTAATAGAGATGGTATTAATGCTACCCCTTGAAATATGACCTATAACCCTATTGTAGTCATATGTAACTACATGGTAGGTTTGTTGGTTGTTACCATTCTAACCTTGGTTTTGTCCATTGTTCTATCATTATGGGTTCTGCTATTAATTCTATTAATTTTGTTGGTTCAACCTTTGATTTTGATACTATTGATTTTGTTGTTACATTGGCCACTGTTGTTGTTACACTAGCCATTGTTGTTGTTGCTAATTCTTATGCTACTATTGATTGTTATGTTATGGAAAGGGGTTTTGATATATCCCAAGAGTTTGATTAGAAGTGGAAGCACCATTATCCAATTTTATCTCCCCATTCTATGACATATTCTCAATTAAATGCTTGATTTAGACACATCCTCATAGATTATATCCATTAACCTGATGATAGTCATAGTATTCATTTTCATGGTACTAATCAAGATAAGGAATTCCTTGAGGATAATACTTTGGTATAGGCCAACTAGTTAGATTAGTGATAACAAGCTTATGAAATATATACTCAATAGGTTCTCCTAGGTCACTAAAGACATGATGTGCAGGCATGGTTCTTCTAGGAGGAGGGGTTTACAATGGTAATGACTATTATATTTGTTATGTAGGTTTTGGTTGTTGTGCTTATGGAACTAGTTGAGTAGGATTAATTTGAAAAGGTGCAAATCATGTTTACACCATTTACACATGACAAGATTTGGTTACCCCATTTCCCATAACATTCCTATTGTAGTTGAATTGCTTTGGTCTTTCATGGTTATTGGCCTATGTCAGTTGTGATGCTTATGCTTAGATAGGATGTTGGTCATTTATCTGATTGGTACCTTGATTTTGATTAGTTGAATTAAGCTTGATGACTCATTTATTAATGAGAACCCTCTTGATCAACAAACCTTTATCAATGATCTTCTTGAACATATGTGCACATTATAGTTCTAAATGGTAAGCTATCTCACTATGTAAATTTTTGGTAAACACAATAGCTAATTTTTTATTTGGTAAACTATGGGTGAAATAGCTTGCAAGGGCTCTCCATCACTATAAATAACTTGCAAAACTTTCACCAATTTTTTTATTTGCTTACATTAAATCCACCAATGAAATCTCATGCTTGAGATTATAGGAAAAGTGTTGCACAAACTTATCAAAAAGATCATCAAAATCTGTTATTAATTTTTTGGGAAAATTCAAAAACCACTCCAAGACTTGTCTAGCCAAGCTTCTTGGAAACAAAAACAAAAAGTATATGTCGCTATATGTCACTGGTTGACATGTGATGAAGAATTTGGTCAAATGAACCTTAGAGTTACCTTTCCCTTTTTATTTTTCAAATTTCAATGGTTCATATCCTAGAGGAAATGGTATCTACAAATACTTAAAGTTGAATGGATAAGAACATATGTCATCCAATTTGAAATTTTTATTTTGTTTACCATCTTGAGTGGTAGCAATTGCATCCTTCATCCATTACAATTCTTGGGAGTAGAAACTAGAAGGAATATTGGTTTGAGGGAAAATTTGGGTTTGGATAGATGGTTGTGAGGTCACAAGTAGAACACTTTGACCAAGGTATGATGGAGCTACCTATTGGAGTACATTGGCTTGGTTGGGGAATGGACCAAGAATACACATATGTGGATTAGGATGTACTTGAAATTTCACACTTGGTCATGTGATATTCTAGTTTGGGTTGGTGATAAAGGTTTGACTTAGAGGATTTTGTGGTTGGGATGGAGGGATATAACTACATTATGCCTATTGTTATTGAAAAGGGACATGTTACTGACTAATCAAACCTTATTATTGAGTGGGAACTTGTGGTTGAAGAACCTGTCTCTAGATTTATGGCACATTTTGAACCAATAGTTGTCTAGTAAATACCTGAGAAACATGGGGACCTCTTTGTTGCATGAATCCTTATGAGAAAGTGAAAGTAGGTTGTAGATTTAGCATCTATTGTTGACCAATATTTTCACATTGTTGACTAGTCATTACTTGGTTTTGGATTGGCATATTAGTCTGTAACTGAAGAGGTATGTTCATCATTACCCGGTGAGGTAGAACATTTGTTTCCCCTAATTGAGGTGGCAATGTATTTATCCTCTATTGCATTGATATATTAGATTGTGCCTATTGTTGTGGAATAATACTCATTACTTATTGAGGAGGAGTATGATTCATCACATTTTATCATTAAGGCATGATATTGGCTATTGTTTGATTACCTAATCCCATAGGTTATACATTTGAGGAAGTAGTCAGTTGAGGTTTCGGTGTAGAAACTCCCACTCCCTAGTATGATGACCTATTCATAGGATTAACTATAGGCACATGTTATGGGATACTTGTTTGCACATTAGTACCATTTTGATTAGGACTAGATGTTGTTTGCACATTATCTATTATGTTTGGCTCACTATTCAGTGTAGAGGCTGAAGACACTTCTTCAATACTGGTCATATGCATCAAGTTATCTATTGAAATGGTTTGTATGAATGGGTTAGAATTTAGATTCTCTTGTCCAGTTAACTCTATCAATACTCATATTAAAGGAATAAGGTCAATGAGAGGCTTACTTACCATGCTCTTTTGATTGAAATCATGTGTTAGATTCAGATATGTTTGATATGCTATCTATATTTGGTTAAAGTGCTCTTCCATGATGTTTTTCCTTTGATCAGATATATTAGGATCTTGGTACATTATTTGGACTAGAGCCATAGGATTGCTAGAATAAGCTTGTTGATCATAAATGATATTGTGGGGTACTCTTACTAGACTTGGTAAATTTTCATGGGGGAAGTCTATTGGAAACTTATCCCCTACCTCTATGGCTCTAACCAAAATCTCATCTTTGTTCTCTAAAAAATGTCTCTCAAAGAAAAATGGATCATACGTGGAAGTTGTGTTAGTATAATATGACTGTTGAAGTATTGGTTCATCTATTATAGGTATTGTGTCTAGGTATTGCATGGTTTTCTCTTGGTTCTATTCTAAATAAGGTGGTGTGTTAATTAGATAGTTGGCTAATGGATATTGGCTTTGTGACCTTGATTGAGTATTATAAGAGGGATAAGAATCCATCTCATAAGCAATACTATCCACATAGGGGTCATTCACCATTTATTTTTATGTAACCACATTACTAATACCTAGATTGTATATGAGTCCACTACGAGTGTAGAAATACATGTTGGGATCCATAGTCAATGATTTTATGATAAAAGGTCAACGAGATCTTCAAACTCTAAAAAGGATAATATCTAAAATAGATGATGTCCCAACTTGGTCTAGATTTTTCAAAAGGATAAAAATGTTTATGAATTTTTTTGTGAGGAAACAAGATATTGTGAAGTATGTAACATTTAACTATTTACAAAAAGATAAGCAAGTAAATGGTCCTAAAAATCAAAATGCTAAACTCTAAGGTCGAAGTGTTTCAAATCAGTCTAATCTAGGAATTTAAAAGTTGTTAGGTCTTTTGCCCAAACATGGCATCAAAAGCTAGGATCAAACAAGGCATGTGTTAGGACTCTTGGCAAAATGGTGTTAGAAGCTAGGTTTTGAAAATAGATGAAAGTTTTAATCTAATGGATTTGAAACACTTCTAACAAATACTAGGCATTTTGTTTTTGGACATGAACTTGATCAATTAGGTATAAGGTATGAAATAAAAGGCACTTTAGCAATAGTTTATTTCTCACAAAAAATGGTATAAAATTGGGCTCTTTTAATAAACAAACTAGACAAAAGTGAATAGTATAACTATTTTAGACAAAAGATTACAAAAGTACACTTGGATTGGTTTGAATATGAAGGAATAAATTTGAACTCTATGCAAGAAGGTATATGAAACAATATTTAAAATGTTTTGGGTAGATTAATGATGCTATACTACCCAAAAAGTTGTGATAAAAAGTTTTGTTTCAAAAAATCTCTAAGGCAAATATGCTTTCCTACAATTTTGACAACATAAAACTACCTTTCTTGACTCAAATTATTATGGTACATAGACTCAAAGTGTAAGTGTTTAGCATAAAATGGCTTAAGTCTATCAAATAATGACAATGATTATGAGTCTTAAATGGACTTCAACCTAAATTAGAAATTAAACCTAAGTTCCCTAAAGTTTAGTGTAAATGGCGAACCCACTTAACACATCAACCTTATGAACTTATAAATGTGTAATTTTGAATTTAGATTATAAGTGAAGAACTTTAAACAACTTTGGTAAAGGTCTAGACTTAATTGGGTAGCATAACTACACCAAAGTGGATGATATGACTCTCAAGCTTTTGATGAACTTTTGAACAAGGCAAATCGATGATCATAATGCCTCTTTGTCCAAAGGAAAATTTGGACTATGTGTTTGGTTTAGATTATTTATTTACACCAAGTTTTGACTCCAAACAAGACTTTGATCTAGGATAAGACCAACTAATTAATTGTTCTTAGATCCTAAACTAGCAAGATTTCTTGGTATTGTTGGAATCTATCAATATACATCATTTAAGAGGATTTTAAGTGTTCATCCCAAAGTAAATATGTATTATATAATAGGGTTTTTATAACCCCCCCTTATTTCAAATGATAGTACTATGACATGGAATTTGAGGCACACCTTACACCAACAATACTTCTATAGAAAGTGGGGATTTGTCTAAGATCTAATAATTTTTTGAATGATTTAGGGGAATCAATTGCACAATGACTTTCATGCCAAACAATGTAAAATAAAAGTATGGATTTTAGATCTGTATCACTTAGCTTGTTGCAAAATGGTCTAGTCCTTTTTACAACCACTACATCCTATTATTCACTCAATGTAGTGCAATGTCCAAAGTACCACTACGTCCCATGTGTAACTCCAAAGGAGCCAAATTAAGTCAATGTTAGGAGATGAAACCTTAGGTCAAAGCTTCCCTAAAGAACTTGCGAGAGGTGATGAAGTCCCCCTCACAAGCCAAGATGCATAAAAAATAAAGAAAGCATGAAATTAGAAAGACTTTAGCGTCATTTCAAGGTCACCCAAACTTTGATGAGTTTTTAGGGAGTGTTTTAGATAACTTTATTTCTAAGCCTTGGACTAGGCTATTTGAAATAGGAAATGAATTTTTAATTCCAAGGGTTCCCTATAGGGGAAAAATAAAAGAACATACACACAACATTCCTCTTTTTTCTAAACAAATTTTTGATTAAAGAACTATTACAAACAATAATTGACAAGTGTGTTCAATTTTAAACCCAAAATGAAAGATTTGGTGGTATTCATTTGACCCTTTGGTCTTAGTTTCAAACTTTGAAAACATTCACCAAAACATCGAAGTCCTTTGTTAAACACCAAAACAAGGTTCTTAATTGATTTTTAAGCATGCAAAGGTGATTTAAAAATATTTTGAACAAATATCAAGCTTAGTTCTGTAGTAAAAATGTCATCATGTCTTTTATCTTTGAAGTTCTTTTTGGTTTGAAATAATGAACTTTAGAAAAATAGCTCTCGAGTCTGTATTTTTGAAAAACCATAGTGATTGATGTTAGTTATTACAACTGATGATGGTTACATTGGCTAACTAAAATATAACCAATTTTGATTTTCCTCACCAAATTTATTTAAGCCATATAACTGATGTTGGTCTTACTTATCGACGTCGATTACTGTGTAAAACTATGGCAACCAAAAATGGTAAAATAAAGTTTGAAAATCAATTTTCAAGAGTTTTAAATGTCCAAATATATATTTTAGAGTTGAAAAATGATCTTCTTCAAGTGTGAGATGCATCTAGTTCCACTGGGCATGCCATTATGTGATCTAGGAATTTGACTCAAGAGAGGATGGTTAGTATGGTGTTAGTTCCAAAATGAAAACAAATTGAAAGAAACATACTAATAGCATAACATCTCTAGGACTAAAAACTAAGTAGAGATTGGTAACAAAAACAAATGAAAAACACAACTAAAAATTAAGGAATAAAACCCAAGAATTCCTTCACCTTCCTTAGATGCTCCAAATGCCTTTGTAGTAGTGGCTTACTTGGCTAGTGCTCATGAAGTCTTTGGAAATGGAATCTTGGCTACCTCCATCTCTCCTTGGCACATTTGGCTTATGGCTTGTCTTGGATTGGAATCAATTTGGCATGATAACATTAATTTCTTGAATCTTTTTAATCAATTCTGCATTATAACTTTGCATTCTCAAGTCTTTGAAATGATGTGGTAAGGCCTCTTATTTATAGATTTTTGTAAATGTCTAGAATTAACCTGAACCATCCATCTCAAGATTGAGATGTGCAGTTGAGGATTAATTTAATTTTTAGAATTAATTTTGTAATTGGGCTCATCAATATTTTGGATAGAGGAGAAATTAAGAGGCATGGAGGGCTTTGATGAGGCATGGGAGGCATGAATCCTGATATTTGTGGCATTTATGGCCTATGGGTGTCTTCCCAAGAAATGAGGTCTCCAGATGATATAGATATTCAATATTCATTTCAAAAAGTAAGTTTTCAACAAATTTTCATGGAATTATTTATTAGGCCTTTATTTGGGTTAATTAGCTCTTAAGCATGATTAAGCACTTTGTGTACAAATTACTCAAATTGATCAGAGTGCCTTGTTATTGGTCCAAAATTTAACTAGATTAGAAATGGAAGTCTATGTTAGATGCATTAGAACCATTATCCCATTTAGGATGATACTAGAAAAAAATAACCAAGGCACACATCTTATGCAAGATATTTGATAGGAAAGAGCAATCCAGAACACATAGGTACAAAATTGACATTTTGACTCAGAATGATCTGATCAAAGTTAGTTGGCCCATAAATTGCATTGCCCCATTTAAGGATTCCCTAGCCAAAATTGACACTTGAATAAGATAGTTTCACATTATTTAGCATGATTTAGTGTTTTTAGGCCAAATTATGCATTTTGAGGTAAAATTGGCCAAAACCCTGATTGGGGGTTATTGGTGGCCAGTTTTAGGTGTCTACTACTCCAACATTATTAAGACCAAATGGCTTTACTTGATAAAAAAATGTATCCCATGGAGTGGTAAATGATATTTTATGATGGTCTTCTAGTGCTATTCTGATTTGGTTGTATCTTGAAAATCCATCTGTGAGTGAAAGCATTTCATATTCTACCATAGAGTTGATGATCATGTCAATATTACGCAATGAAAATACATCCTTAGGTAAAGCTTTGTTTATGTCTTGGAAATCAATACATATTCTAATTCCTTCAAGATTTTTGCTAATAGTTATAACATTAGATATCCATTCTAAGTAGTTAATGGACCATATATATCATGCTTCTAAGATTTTTTCCAACTCTTTCTTTACCATGATAACAATGCAAGGATGCATCTTACATAACTTTTGTTTCACTAGTTTGGCATCAAGATTGACCACAAGGTGGTGTAAAACCAATGTGGGGTCCAAACCTAGCATGTTATAACAAGCCCATGCAAAGATATATACAAATTCTCTCAATAGAACTGTAAAGACATCACATTTCTCCTTAGTGAGGGATGCACCTAATTTTATCTATTTTAGGTTCGATGGAGTCTTGATGTTTACCTCTATTATATCATTGACTATAAGGGTTGAACCATCTTCTAGGATAGTATGCAAATACTTAAACTATTGGACTATATTAGGGTCCTCTGTTAGGTCTTGTTATTCAATGTCTCCTAGGCATGATGAATCTGAGTCCCCCAATGGGAGATCTGGTCATGTGACAAAAATAGTCATAAATTCTTGAATAATTTGATCAAATAATTTTTTTTGTGTAAAAATAAACTCAAATCCATATGCAAGTTCATTTTTGGTTGTCTCTTGGTCTAAATTTGAATAATAATGAATACCCCCATCTAAAGGTGCCTAAAATAGGTTTTCACCACTAGACTAGCCTTTATCTTTACTTTTTCCTTGGTCAAAAAGTGCCTCAAAGAGGTTTTCACTTGGGGACCTCAATGTTTTATTTATTTATTTTTGGCTAAGGGTGTTCACCTGCTCTCCAAAATAGGCTTCAAGATCTAATGTGATTGAGAATCTTGATTTATGATCTCCTAATAGAACGTTGCCTCTAAAGCCTAAAAAGTCACAAAATGCCTCATCATTCTAAAACTCATCAATTAGCAAAGTGGATTCTTGTTGGTCCCAATATATTAGTTGGGGATATTATAATGGTAATGGGCTATGATGAATTACTAGAGTAAGGGTAAAAATGGAATTGGTATTGAATAGGTTAGTCTCAGCTAGGTCATCAAAGGTGAGGTTATGATTAGATTCTACTCCATTATCTCCATCATCCTCACTAGGCATTGGTGATGGAATTTAAATAAGATATGTGGGTTCAACCCCAAGTGGTTTAAATCCAAGTCCATAAGGTCTTTCATACTTATTCATGAAAATTATCTTGATGGTTCCTTACTAATTCAATTTGAGGCCTCTTCCTTCATAATTATGATGCTCCATGATCCTATTGGAAATAAGATACTTTGAAATTTTAAAATAATTATCTTGGTCATCATTATATAACCATGATTCATCCCCTTCAAGAGGGTCAGGTTCTAGGCCAGATACTAGTATAGATGTGATAGGTCCCTTATTTTTATTCTCTCATTGCCAATGCATATGTGGGGTGACTTTAGGTCACTCAAAAGTTTTCAGATTCTGAGGAAGATTGGAAATATGAAATGTATCATGGGTCACATAATATCCTAGTCCATTATCTAAAATGGTAAAATGATTAGAATCTTTAGGAGGTGTCATGTGGGAAAAGGGAATCCAAAGTATTAGGATCTATGCAATTATCTGATGAAGGATCAGTAAGTATAGCCTTTCCTTTATCCCACTTGGAACTTGGATTTATGCCATACTAATAATTGTAGATTTGAAATTGAGCCTCAAGATGTTTATTGTGTTCGTATGGTGTAAATCTCCTAAAATATTCACTTCCATCCCTGAGTGGGAAAACTTGATATGCTGGTGCAACATTAATAGGACTACATGAATCTCATGTAACCAAGGCCTACCTAGAAGCATATTGTATGATAACTCAAGATCAATCACATGTAAAAGTGTATCATGGGTCAAAATCACAATGATAACTAACAAACTAATGGTGCCTTATGATTCTCTTTCTTGATTATCATAGGATTTGATGGTTATCATTTTTGGTTGGAGATCTACCATTGTGTACCCAAGAAGCTTGATGAGCTTTAGAGACACTATGTTGAGGCCTAATCCATTATCTATAAGTACACATTTCACTTTATTCCACTTTATATAAACTTCTATGTATAATGGGTTATTATGGAGTAGGCCAAGGGAAGACATATCACTTTGGTTGAATGTGACTTGTTGGGTTGGAGCTAGGTGTCTAACCAAAGCTTAAAATTTATCAAGGGATATGTCACTAGAAATAATGGATTGGGTTAAAAACTCAATCAAGATGTTTTTTGGTATTAATTATGTTTTTAGTAAATCTAAAATAGAAATTTATGTTGGTGTCTTTTATAATTATTATGCAATATCAAACTTCTTGTCTTGGTTAGTATTGAATGGTTTATTTTGAGGCTAAATAGTTGGTTGGATAATAGGTAGAGTCATAGATAGTTGTGGGCTTGGGATATTAATCTTAAACCTTTGAGTTATGATTCCACAATCAAGAATAGATACTAGACCATGATCACTAACAAATGTTGGGAATGGTGTGGGGCTAGATAAGATAAGACTCCATTATTAGTGCACTTGTATGTGGTCATGTGGCAAGGGTGAGTTATCGGTATATAGTCCAAAAGTGAGAGCTCTAATTTTTTGGTTTGTCTATGTGTAGTCCCAGGTTAAAGAAGGATTATCAATGGAATTTGTTTGAGTGGTATTATTTAGCAATGGGCTAGATTGATTAGTGCTCGATCTAGGATTAATGGAGATGGTATTAATGTTGCCTCCTACAATATGACCTACAACCCTATTGTAATCATGTGTAACTACATGGTAGGTTTTTTGGTTGTTACCATTCTAAACTTGGTTTTGTCCATTTTTCTATCATTGTAGGTTCTGGTATTAATTTTACTAATTCTACTAGTTTTATTGGTTCAACCTTTAATTTTGTTGTTGTACTGGCCAGTGTTATTGCTATTGTTGTTGATTATTATGTTGGGGAAAGGGTTTTTTATAAAGCCTAAGAGTTTTATTAGAAGTGGAAGAACCATTATCCAATTTTATCTCCTCATTATCAAATATATTCTCAATCAAATTCTTGATTTGAACACATCTTTGTAGATTATGCCCATTAACTCAATGATATTCACAAAATTCATTTTCATGGTACTAATTAGTATATGAAATGCCTTATAGATAATGCTTTAGTATAAGCTAACTAATTAGATTAGTGGTAGCAATTTTATGAAATACATATTTAATCAGCTCAACTAGGTAACTAAAGACATGATGTGTAGGCACAATTCTCCTTGGAAGAGGGATTTATAATGGTAAATGTTGTTGTATTTGTTTTACAAGTCTTGGTTGTTGTGCTTGTGACATTGGTTAAAGAGATTATTGAGTAGGATTAAGTTGAAAATGTGGTGTGGATGATGTTTTTACCGTTTGGACATGACATGATTTGGTTACTCCATTTCCCACAACATTCCTATTGCAATTGAATTACTTCAGTCTTTCTTGGTTATTGGCCTATGTTGGTTACGATGCTTTCACTTGAATGGGATGTTGATTTTGGCCATTTATCTAATTGGTACCTTGATTTTTATTAGTGAAATTAATCTTGATGACTCCATTATTGATGAATACTCACTCAATCAACAAACCTTTATCAATGATCTCCTTGAAAGTATGTGCAAATTATAGTTCCAAATGATAAGTTATCTCACAATGGATAATTATTTATCTATTAAATTTTGGGTGAAATGGTTTGAAAAATCTCTGTATCACTATATAAAACTTGAAAAAATCTCATCAACTTTTTGCTTTACTTATGTTAAGTCAACCAATTAAATCTTATGTTTGGGATTATAGGAAAAGTGCCACACAAACTTATTAGAGAGATCATCAAAATATATTAATAAATTCTTGGGAATATTTAAAAACCACTCCAAGTCTTGTCTAACCAAGTTCCTTGGAAACAAAAACAAAAGGTATATATCACTATATACCACTGATTGACATACGACAAAGAACTCAGTTAAATGGGCCTTAGGGTCACCTTTCCCTTTGTATTTGTCAAATTTTGGTGGTTTATATCTTGGAATAAATGGTATCTAAAATTAATCCATGTTGAATGGATATGAACACACATCATCTAACTTAAATGTTTTAGTCTGTTTCCCATCCTGAATGGTAATAATTACATCCTTCATCTGTTGTAATTCTTGGGATAGGAAGCTGGAAAGAGCATTGGTTTAAGAGAGAATATTGGTTTGGGTAGATGTTTGGGAGGTCACAAGTGGGACACTTTTACTAGGTATGATGGAGATATCTATTGGGGTATATTGGTTTAGTTAGGAAATGGACTAGGAATATGCATATGTAGATTAGGATGTACTTGAAATAGTACATTTGGTTGTGTGATATTCTAGATTGGGTTGGCTATGAAGGTTTGAATTGGAGGATTTTGTGGTTGGGATGGACAGATATATCTATATTTTGCCTTATATGGTTGAAAAAGGACATGCTAATGACTAATCAAACCTTATCGATGAGTGGGAACTTGTGGACCAAGACCTTATCTCTAAATTTGTGGCACATTTTGAACCAATGGTTATCTAGTAGGTACTTGAGAAACATGGGAGACTCTTTGTTGCATGAATATTTATGGGGAAGTGAAATCATGTTGAATATTTAACATCTATCACTGACCAATATTTACATGTTGTTGGATAGTCAGAGTTTGGTTTTAGATTGGTACACTAGTCTATGACTGAAGAGGTATATTTTCCACTACTTGATGTGGTGGAACATTAGTTTCCTCTTGTTGAGGTGGAAATATATTCATCTTATATTATGTTGGTACACTATATTTTACCTACTATTATGGAATACTACTCATCACTTGTTGAGGAGGAGTAGGATTCGTCACATTCAGTTGTTGAGGCATGACATTAGTTGCTAGTTGATTGCCTAATCCTGTTGGTTTCATACTTGATGAAGTAGTTGGTTGAGGTTGGGATGTATAAAATCCTACTCCCTGGAATGATGTTCCACTCATGTTATTAACTATAGGCACATGTTGTTGACTAGTTATTTTTATGTTAGTACCACTTTGATTTGGATTGGATGTTTCTTGCACATTATCCATTATATTTTGCTCATTATTCTACATAGAAGTAGAAAATGTTTTTTCAATAATAGGCATATGTAGTAAGTTATCTATCAAAGAGTTTTACATGAATGGGTCTGAACTTTGATTTTCTTGACCAGTTAATTCTATCAAAACTCTTGTTGAAGGAACTAAGTCAATAAGAGGTTTTCTCACAATGTTCATTTGATTGAAATTATGTACTAGATTTAGGTAGGTTTGATATGCTATCTACATTTGATTAAAGTGGTCTTCCATTATGGTTTTGCCTCTATTAGGTAGATTAGGGTCCTAATATGTTTTTTGGACTAAAGCCAAAGGATTGCTAGAAGAAGCTTGTTGATTGTAAATTATGTTATGGGGCATTCTTACTAAACTTGGTAAATTATCATGAGGGAAGTATGTTGGAAACTTGGTCCCTACCTATATGGATCTAACCAAAATCTCATCTTTGTTCTCTAATAAATAATGTTCAAACAAAAATGGATCATATGTGGAAGTTGTATTAGTAGAATATGATTTTTGAAGAACTAGTTCATCAATTGTGGGTATTGTAGTTAGGTATTATGTGATTTATTCTTGGTCTTGTTCTGAATAAGGTGGTGTATTAACCAAATAATTAGCTAATGTATCTTGGATTTGTGCCCCTAATTGAGTATTATAAGAGGGATAAGAATCCATCTCATAAGGAATATTATTTATACAGGGGTCTTGCACCATTTCTTCCTACGTAACAACATTACTAATCCATGTATTGTACATGATTCCACTATGAGTGTAGGAATACATGTTGGGATCCATAGTCAATGCTTTACAATAAAAGGTCAAAGATTTCTTCAAGCTCTTAAAAGACAATGTCTGAAACAAATGATTTTCAAACTTGGTCTAGATTCATTAAAAGGATCAAAAAGGTTTATGCAAAGATTTATGAGGAAACAAGCTAGTATTAAGTATTTAATGTCTCACTATTCACACAAATATGAGAAAGTAAATAGACTAAAAATAAAAATGCCAAACTCTAAGGTTGAAGTGTTTCAAATTATTCTAATCTAGGAAATTAAAAGTTACGAGGTCTTTTGGCTAAATGTGGTGTCAAAAATGAGGCTCAAACAAGGCATGTGATAGGACTCAAACGATGTCAAAAGATAGACTTTAAAATAAATATGATTTTTAATCTAATAAATTTGAAACACTTATAAGAAACACTAGGCATTTGATTCTTGGACATGAACTCAATCAACTAGGTATAAGGTATGAAATAAAAAACACTTTAGAGATAGTTTATTTTCTCATAAATAACGGTATAAAACTTGGTTCTTTTGACAAATAAGCTAGATAAAAGTGAATGGTATAACTGTGATAGATAAAGGATCAAAAAATTACAATTGAATTGGTTTGAAAATGTAAAAACAAATTTTAAATCTATGCAAGAGGATCTATGAAACAATATTTGAAATGTTTTGGGCAGTATAACGATGCTACAATACCCAAAAGGTGTGGCTAAATGTTTATTTAAAAAACTCTCTAAGGAAAAGATAGTTTCCCATAATCTTGATAACATAACACTACTTTTCTTGACTTAAAATATTGTGGTACATAGACTCAAAGTGAAAGTGTTTAGAAAAAAATGGCTTAAGTCTATCAAGTGGTGATAATGATTTTGAGTCTAAAATGACCTTCAACCCAAATTGGAAATTGAACCTAAGTTCCCTCAAGTCTAGTGAAAATGGAAAAACCACTTAACATATCAATCCTATGAACTTATGAAGGTCTAATTTCAAATTTATATTATAAATGAAGGACTTAAACAAAATTTGTCAAAGGTCTAGACTCAATTGGGCAACGTAACTATGCTAAAGTGGATGATATGAAACTCAAGTTTTGATGGAGTTTGAACAAGGTAAATTTGATGGCTTCACATGGGTAACATAACACATATTTTTTAAAAGGAAAATGAATACCATGTGTTTTGGTTTGTATCATTTGTTTACACCAAGTTTTGACTCCAAACAAGACTTTAATCTAGGACAAAACCAACTAATTAATCACTCTTAGACTCTAAACTGACAAGGTTGCTTGGTATTATTAGAATCCATCAATATACATCATTTGAGAAGATTTTAAGTGTTCATATAAAAGTAAATGTGAATTATATAGTAGTGTTTTTACACCCCCCTTTTCTCAAATGGTAGTAATACGACATGGACTTTGAGGCACACCTTGCACCAACAATACTTCTACGGTAAGTGGGGTTTTGTCTAAGATCTAAAAGTTTTCAAATGTTCTAGGGGAATTAATTGTATAATGACTTTCATCCCAAACAATAAAAAAGTATGAATTTTGGGTCTATATCACTTGGATTATTGCAAAAAGGTCTAGTCCTTTTTGCAACCATTACGTCCTGTTGTTTGTTCAGTGTAGTACAATGTCCAAAGTGCCACTACATCCTGTGTGCAACTCCAATTAGGAGCCAAATGAAGTCAATGCTAAGAGGTGAAACCCCAAGTCAAAGATTCCCTAAAGAACTCATGGGAGGTGATGAAGTCCCCCTCGTAAGCCAAGTTTGCATAAAAATAAAGAAATCATGAAATAGAAAGACTTTAGGATCATTTTCAAGGTCACCCAAACTTTGAAGAGTTTTTGGGGAGTGCTTTAGATTACTTTATTTCTAAGCCTTGGACTAGGTTATTTTCAATAGGAATGGTGATTTTGATTCCAAGGGTTACCTAAAGGGGAAAAATATAAGAGCATACATGCAGCACCCATATTTTTTCCAAACAAAAATCTAATTTAAACAACTAAGTGAATATAAAAATCTTTGAAAGGTGAGTTCATTTTTAAGCCCAAATTCAAAAAATGAGGTGGTGTTTATTTGAACCCTTGGTCTTAATTTTAACTTTGAAAAATAATTTAAAAAAACTTATTTAATCACCTTAAATGTTACTTTAAGAACCAAAATAATGTTCCTAATTCATTTTAAAATCATGCCAAAGATGGTCTAAAACATGTTTTAACAAATTTGAAGTTTGTCGGTTACCTGTCTACCCTTAAAGCATCACCCCAAAAGTAAATATGTTAGGTTATAAAATGTTGGCATAAATCTAAATAAAATATTTTTAAAAAATAATATTAAATATATGAACACCTGAAAACAACAAATTATAAGGCTAAAAATAAAATATAACACATAACACATAAAATCCTGCACATAAAATATAAAAACCTGCAGTTAGTATTTTTAACATAACTTTTAAAATATGAGTTGGTTTGCTACAAAAAAATTATATATTATCAACAGCTCCAGGTAGAATGGCTCTAAGAAATTTTAAGTCCAAAAATTATGAACTCTTTTTTAACCATTTTTACCAAAAATATAAAAGATAGAAAGTGGCAGTTACTAAAATAGTGATAACTTCTAAAATATAAAGAATGTTTTTGTGAAATTTTTATATAATATCAATGACATATTTAAATATATGTATAAAAAAATTTATATAAAAATATTAAGTAAATAAAAATTTATGACTTCTTTATTGGCCATTTTTACTCAAAGCAAAAACAACAAAAAAAGAGAATCAAAATTATTAAACACAAAAAAAGTTTGTGGATTGCGCTCTCATGAAGATCATCCCACCAAGCATGCCATTATGTGAACTAGTAATTTTAATAATAAGAGGAAATTATTATCATATTATTGAATGAAACAAAATTAAAAACACACTAAACTAACATCTTCATGCCTATTTACTAGGGTGAGCTTAGTAACAGAAACAAATGACAAACACAACTAAAAAGTAAAGAAAAACAAGAATTCCTTCACCTTCCTTGGATGCTCTAAATGATTTTTTAGTAGTGGATTGCTTAGTTTTGTGTTCATTAAGTCATTTTCAATGGAAACTTAGCTACCTCCATCTCTCCTTGGCACCTTTGGCTTTGGCTTGGCTTGGCTTGGAATCAATTTGGCATGATAACACTAGTTTGCATGAATCTTTTGGAATCAGTCCTACATTATAAATTTGCATAAATTAAGATTCTTGAAAATATTTGAGCATAATAAATTTGAACAAAAATATTTTATAAATGATGTTCATGGTCTCTCTATTTATAGATTTTGGAAAATGGCTAGAATCAACCTGAACTATCCATCTCAAGATTGAGATGTGTGGCTAATGATAAATATAAATATTAAATTCATTCTAAAAATATCCCCATTAACATTTGAGATAGAGAGGTATTTAATAGGCATGGAGGGTCTTAATGAGACATGGGAGACCCATAATCTTGATATTTTATTTATTTATGGCTTATAATCAAAATAAAGTATCCTAATAATGAATTTGCCCCAAGAGGGAAGATTGAGGATGATGAACGAGGCTTAAACAAGATAAATGTTTTGGGATTTTGAAATGTTATAAATGTTTTTAGAATTTTGAGGTATCTTAACTCATTAGATAATGACAAGATACCTACTCTCAAAATGGCAAGAGCATTGGCTTAGGTTACTCACAAAATGATGAGAGTGTATGGCAAAAGGGGACTGAGGTGATTGTAACATGAATTGAACATAACCCACATTGTCCTAAATTGACCTCAAATCACAATAATTCCATCCACATAAAAGGTGGGGAAAAATGAACTAGGTCCCAATAAGTTCTCATATCTGGCAAATGGCTAGTCACATGAAAATAAAAATGGCAAGGTGATGTGGTAATGCATGATAAATAAATGTTTCCCCTAGTTTTCCCATAGGTGGTTACAACTAAGATACAACATATTATATCAATGATACTAATTTTCCCATAGGTGGTTATAATTAGTAGCAATACCAGTGAATATTGATTTTCCCCAATAGGTGATATAATTAGGCTCACATAAACAAACTTGATAGAAGATAGAAAATAAAAGATATCTTTCCAGATCAACTATCACACTAAATTCATAGACTATCATTGTAAACATGAATTTGATTGATTATTAAAACTTGATTGGAATCCCTTCTCAAAAAGCACAAAAAGAACCAAAGTAACCAAGATCAAAATAGGATTGGATAGGATGACTAAAAATAGGAATTGGTCTAGATAGGAATGATATGGTAGAATGGGATATGATAGAATAATGATTGATTAGGATAATTATTGGTTTGATAGATTTGATAAAATTGTAAGAGGTTTACCCCCGAGTGATAAGGTGAATGGTTAGGATATGTGACAATGGCAAAAGGATTGATAACTTGATATGATATGGTACATGTTTGGTTCTAGCCTAGGTAGGATAAATGATTCTATTGTTCCTACTGAAGTGGAGTTGAACATCCTAATCAAAAAGTGATACAACTAGAATAATCAATGATGTAAATTTCTATCCCACACCTCATTTGAATAGTTTCTCTATCCATAACTTGTTGTAGCTTTGGATGCTGAGAATTTTATTGTGATCTTAATTGGTCATTGATTCTATTTCCTTCAAACTTTGAGACCAAGTATGTTTATAGCCTTTGCAAAGGAAAGTGTGGCTGTGGATGGTAAATATGGATAAATTTTGGATGATAGTTTTTCTTTTGAAATGGAATGGTAGATGATAATGGAATGTATAATGGTTGAGAAATAAATGACGATAGATATTTTTAGGCACACACAATGTTGTTGATTGTAGATTAAACATATCTTTGGATGTGGCAAGGCCAAAGACTTCTAAATAGTATCTTTATTAGACCACCAAATTCTTTTGTTTTTTAGGATTGAGAGTAGTTACTATCTAATTAGGTTGTAGATTAGAAGCTATATTTATTTGATATTTGATAATATCTTTATCAAGCAGTGAAGAACTTTTGTGCTTGGTTATTGGTGCCTCGATGAGGTTTTCACCAATGAAGTCTTGATTGTCCAAGAGCACCTCCAAAAAAGTTTCACTAAGTAACATTTATTTTTGAATTTGATCATACCTAGTGGCTCTAAAAATGTTTCACTAGAAGATGTTGAGTTTTGACTTTGATTGCCCCTTAACACCTCCAAAAAGGTTTCACTAAGAGAGTGTTCTTATGTTATATGATTATGGTCTTGGCCTCCTTGATCTTATTCAAATATTATATCACCATGGATGTAGTTCAAATAGGTATGATTATATTGGTCCCAATCAACACTTGTGGGAGATGGAATGCCAATGATATGGCTATGATGGTTGGTGGTAATGGTATGTGGAATGGTAATGGGATGAGAGATGGCTACACAATACTTGTAGAAGATACTAGGATAACTTGTGCTTGATGTTAAATTAATCATCCTTAAAAACTATAGAAGGATAAAAAATGTATTCAAATTGATATACTAGGCATGCATAACCAATGCCATAATATCCACAAATGTATTCTAATTTTGAATCTAATTTTGACTCAATAGACTATGAATCCAATAATGAGACTGATGTTGATTCTAATTTTCATGCTAAATCTAATTGCATTTTAAGAATAAAACCTAACTCTAAATTTAATTCTTCATCTTATGGGTGTTTTTTTACAATAATGTCTTGTTGAATTTTTAGTTTTGGATAAGTAATGGCCTATGATGGCATGGTGGGTTCCACAAAAACTAGCTTGTCAAAGTGAGATTCCATAATGATGGGAAAAAGGTCAAGAGATAACTCCATAGAGACTAGCTTGAAAAGGGGATACTATTGAAAAATAGGCATATGGTTGAGTTAATTATTTACCCAAATGTGGTTATAATCATTAAAAAGTGACTCAATAAAGACTGGCTCATCAAAGTGAGACTTCTTGATAATAGGTATAGGATTGAAAGGTGATTCATCATATGTTGACTTATAAAAAATGGTTGGTTCAATAAAAGCATCTCTAATTGGTTGGTTTTATTTTCCTTAGTTTAAAATAAATTTTAAAATAATAATTTTGAACATAGCTTGGTATTTGAATGATTGATTCAATTGGATAGGTAATGATTGGACTAGTTGCGGTTACAACTAAATGACTGGTTGGGGTTATGACTAGATTGGTTGAATAGTTGGCTGAGGTTGTGATTAAATTGGCTAAGGTTTGGATTATATAATGTTAGAGAATTATGGATCTTTATTTATTGCACAAAATAGAGTAAAAAGTCCTCTGATGGTATGGATAGGGCATTGTGAGGCTTGGTTGCTATCTTAAGCTAAAGGATGAGATCCTATAATGGTAATGGTATTCCTTAAATATTGTGGAGTTTGGTAGCTCATATAATCTGAAGGAGGGTTAGGGGTACCTTAGGGTCATATAATAAAGGGAATCATGGAGGGTGATTTCTCTCCCAAGCCAAAGCATCCAAGTCCTCTTGATAAAACATATCATCCCAATCAAAGTCTCGAGTTGGGTTATAAGTTGATTCTTGACTGTGTTTCATGTATTGATTATTATAAAGAGGTTATGGATCCATCTCTCAAAAAAATTATCTATAATTTTGTCTTCAAAAAATTATTCCTCACAAGCCTCTTCATACCAATCAAGGTTTCGAGTTAGATTGTAATCAAACATTTGGTTATAGTCAATTTATGTGACCATTCTATCATAACTTGGATTGTACATGATTTCACCATAATTATAGCTAGACATATCCACATAAATGATGAAATATCCAAAAATAAAAAGTCTTATAGTTTTTCAAACTCATAAAAATAATTTCTAAAGAATAAAAGGTTCAAACCTTGGTTTAACTTGGTCAAAATGGTGGAGCAATATCTCCAAACAATGATTTAATCATGGAGTTGTATCTCCAAAATATTTTGTTCTAGAACTTAGCATAAAATAGTTTAAAATCAAAACTCTTACATCAAATGTCATACACACAAAAGTTCAAGCATTTGAATAAAACCAACATGTCAAATTCTAAGCAAAAGTGTTCCAAACAAGGTCTAAAATAGGAAAGGGAAAAGTTGAGTTGCTAGGGATTTCATCCAAATGTGGAGTCAAAAGCTAGGCTCAAACAAATATGATTTCATAGGAGTTTTATCCAAATGGCATCAAAACCTATACTTTGAAACAAAATCTAATATGATCTGATTTAATCTAACAAAGTTGGAACAACTTTGACATAGACCTGACACATAAAATCAAACATAAACATGATTAGTTGGCATAATCCATAAGGCAAAAGACACCTAGAGAAAAGATTGTGTTTTTTCAAATAAAGGCACAAATAATGATGAGGATAGGTTGAATGAACAAACAAATGATATTTTTTAAATTTGGGTAATTGATCAACTAAAGTTACATAACCCAAACGAGAAATATCTATGTATCGACCCGTGCGAGGTGAGGTCTAAACAAAAATCAATGAATGTTTGAATTTGAACTTGGAAAGGTTAATTAAAAAATCAATGGTTGAAAACTATGATTGGAATAAACAAGCTAGACAAGCTTGGACATCATGACGGTGTATGAATAAGGTCTAAATATCATACATGACATGGTTTGGTTAGTTTGAAATAATGGTTTTTGATACAAGGTCAAACAAGTTTTGAAACAAAACGAGTAGCCTAATGACATAAACATGATCTAATAATGTGATAAATGCTATGTTTCAAAGACTCAAAGCCTCAAAATTGATAATGATATGGGTAGCATAATGGTACCCATCTCAAACAAGTAATACATACACAAACATGTTTATCAAAAATTATAAGGCACAAGTGCAGTGTAAAATGGATAGCATAACACCTATTTGATCAAGGAGTGATGTATAAATAAACTAATTTTTAACATGGTTATAAACAAAAAAATAAGTTTTAATCTCAAAACATACCAAGAAAAAATGACCAAAATATACTAAGTATAATCATCCAAATCCTAACAAAGGTATGGCAATGTGGGGTTGACTAAACTAATTATTTTCCAATCGTTCTAGATGGATCCCATGTCTACTAACTTTTACATCAAAAAATAAGATAAGAAACATGTAATTTAGGTCTAAATCATATGGCATTGTAAAAAGGTCTTATCATTTTTACAACCACTATATTTGTCATTCGCTTAGTGTAGTGTGATGTCCAACATATTCAAATGTTCCAGGCTTAGCCTATACTAACGAAGATAGTTTAACCATTCAAACCATCATACCTATGAAGGGATCCCAATTTATATATTCCTTATGGAGAGGAGTTGAAGATGATGCTGGGAGATGAAACCCTAGGTCAAAGTTTCCCTAAAGAACTCATGGAAGGTAATGAAGTCCCCCTCACAAGCCAAGATATATGAAATAAATGATATAATAGAAAGAATTTATGGTCACCTCAAGATTACCCAATACTATTATGAGTTTTTCAGGAGGGATTTTAATGAAATTATTTCTATGCCTTGGATTAGGCTCAAAGTACAATGAGATGGTGCTTTTGATCCCAAAAGTTCCTTAAAGGGGACGGATGGGAGAGCATACATGCACGTCTCTTTTTACTACAACACATAATCAACAAGAAAGTTTATAAAGAATTGAAGTGAGGTTAATTTCATCTCACCAAATTGAAAATGTTTGATTATATTCATTACTATCCCCTTAGCTTTAAGATATGTAAATATAAATAATTTCAAACCACCAAAAAAGAAGTTGGTGCTTTTGATCCTAAAAGTTCCCTAAAGGGGACGGATGGGAGAGAATACACGCATAACTCCCTATTTACTAAAATTAATTTAGACTAAATAAATAATGAAAATAACTTGACAAAAATTTGAAGTGTATTTAATTTTTTAGCACTAAATAGAATGTGTGATGTTTTTTTTAGCCCCTTGACTTTAAGTTGTAAACTTTGAAAGAACAATCAAAACATTTAACACAAACATGCAAAAATTTATTTTTAAACCCAAATTAAAATGATAATTCATTTTAAAACATCCCAAAAAAAGTGTGAACTAACTAATTAAGCTTGTTTTTAGGATTTTTCAAAAAGGCCCTGCAAGAAAAAGGTATGCACTTTGTTTAACTTTGAAGCTTATTTATCAAATGAGATAAACAACTTTGAAGGATAAAATATGTTGACCCAAAGGAAAAACCAAAAATATAAACATGTTAGGTTAGAAAATGTTTAGAAAAAAACTCAATAAAAAAACTCAAAAAATCTCAAAAAATAAAATAAACCTATGAAATATGCAAACAACAAGTTAGAAAGTTAGAAAAAGAAAACTAAACACATAAATCATGAAAATATGCATTTAATATTTTTACCATAACTTTTAAAATATACATCCATTTGTCACAAAAAAAAATTATATTGTTTATAGGTCTAGGTCTCACCTCTCTACAAAATTTTAGGTCAAAATAGTGAATAATAAAAAATTATTATCTCTTTACTAACCATTTTTACTAAAAAAAATTAGAAAATAAAAAATGACAGTCACTAAAAGAGTCATAAATTTTAAAATATAAATAATATTTTAATAAAATTTTTAAAGAATTAAGATGAAACTAGTAATAACATCCCATCAAAATTTTATATAAAAAATATTAAATTCATTAAAAATAAGAGCTATTTTAATTGATATTTTTATTCAAAGATGTGGGGTGCACAATCGTGTTTCACCAAGCATACCATTTATGATTTAGGATTTTAACTCAAAGGAGGATGATAGTATAGAGTTATTCTAAAATAAATAAAAAATAAAATCACTAATAATCTAAAATTCTTTAGACCTGATCATGGGGTAGCATAATGAATAAACCAAATAAGAACTCAACAAAACATGGAAGGAAATGAGAAATATAAACATAAAAACACAAATTCCTTACCAAATCCTTGATATTTCCAAATGGTAATTAGGTTGGATTGATCATTTTATGCATGAGAATATTCATCAATTACATATGGCTAACATCATCTCCTCTATACACCATTTTTTAATCCTTAACTTGATTGATATGGCTTAGTGGCTTGATTGATTTAATGGCTTGATGGCTTTGTCTCAATTTCGACATTATAACACTAGGATTTTAGCTTCATGAATCTATTCCTACATTATAAATCCATTTTTATTGAGATCCCTAAATCAAAATCTCTAAGCTTGCTTTTATAGGATTTTAAATCCCTTGAAATACGTTAAATCTAACCATGGTTGAGTTTATTAACTTTAGTTGAGTTTGTTCTAAGATGCTTTTGATATTTGAATTTTCCTTTTTGGTAATTGATTTATTAGCTCATTTTCTCAAAGATGAATTTAATTAGGCTTTGATCAAGATTTTCACTTTAATTAATCCCATTTAGGCATTTGGTCATTTTTGAATGATTTTGAATTAATTGATGGTGTATTTGTTTAATTTAATTGATTAATTGGTTAACTTGATTTATTGCATGGTTATAAAGCCAAATTTGAGACATTTAAAAAAAATTAGGCTAAATGGTCAATGGTTGGTAAGAATTGGTCTAAATTCAGATAAGAATCCACTAGTGGCCAAATTTGGGTGTATACAAATATAACATGAGGGTTAATTATGTTGGTATTGGCTAAGTCATTGTATACATTATAATCATAATTTTTGTTGCTACCAACATCATCGTCACTAGTCATTTTTTTAGAAACATAGATAAGATATACAAGGTTACCCACAAGTGGTTTAAATCCAATACCATAAGTTCATTTGTGTTTATTCATTGGGATGGGATCAAGAGTGCCTTGCTAATTTACTCCTAGGCCTCTAACTTCATAAGCTTGATCACCCATTAATTGATTAGGGATGGGATGATTTTTGTTTTGGTAAAAATCAACCAATTCATCATTATAAATCCATGATTCATAATCATAAAGTGGGTCTTGTTCTTGGCATGTGGCTAGTGTGAAAATAATTAGAATTTGGTCATTAAGATTTCCTTTATGTCACTACTCCATGTGAGTGGCCTTGGATTTAGGTCTTCTATAGGATTTAGGAACCTATGAAATCTTGGCCATGTGGAAGGTATTGTGAGTAAATTACTCTCCTAGACCTTTGTCAGAGATGATAAAATGATTGGTTATCTCTAGAGGAAAACAAATGAAGTAGATGCAAGGCTATCTAGGTTGATATAATTAGAATCTATAAATTCAACAAGTACATCCTTGTCTTTTTTTGGCATAGGTTCTAGGCTAAAATGATAATTGTATATCTTATACTTAGCTTCTAAATTCTTATAGAAATGATATGCTTATAAGTATATAAAAATAATCACCTCTATCCTAGAATGGGGAAACTTGATAAATTAGTGTAGTGTGGAAGGTATGGCCTAAGTTTCATGTACCCATGGTTAGCCTAGAAGTAGGTTGCATGATAAATAAAGATCTAGAACATGGAAAAGAATGTCATGGGTCAAGGGCCCAATGATAATTGGCAAAGAAGTTATTCCCTGTGATTATTTTTCCTCATTATAATAGGCCTTGATGGTAATTGTATCTAGATGAAGGTCAGTTTCCATGTATCCAAGATGCTTGCCTAACCTTAGATACATGATGTTGAAAAATAATCCATTGGCTATAAGGAAACATTTAACCTTATGCTAGGATATGAGGACACATTTAATCCATTGTATATGAGGACACATTTAATCTAATTAACATTATATGCCAACATACAATCTAGGCCAAAATCACTAAAACACGCTAAATAGTTCAAATTGATCGCATATAGGTGTTGATTTAGGTTAATGTATCCTTGAATGGGGAAATACATTTTGTGTGATTATTATATTTTCTTAAATCACTTAGATTTAAATTGTGACCACATAAAATGACACTCTAGACCACTAAAATCTCTAATTCAACAACACATGTTACATGCATGTATTATTTCACGTCCATAATGCCCTAATTAGGGTATTGTTCTATATGAAACTAACACCTTCTAATTATAATCTAGTAAAATTAAAAATACATAAAATGATATTTTCAATTAAGTTAATTAAACATGCAACATATTTCTAAAGAATTGTATAAAATTAATAAAAACCACTTAAGTAAATTAAACCAAATCAAGAGCCTAAGGGAAAAATCCATCAAAGTTATTGAAAATCTATTAATTGGAAATTAATTCCTCAAATCTTCATTATCCCATGACATCATCAATGGGGTGGCATCCATAAGCCATTAATGGAATGAATATTGGGATTAAGCCTTTCATGCCTCATTACTACTTCATTCTTCCAAATATTAACAAGATTATTTATGGTTTATCCCTAAAAAATTGAATCAATTCATGGCCACACATCTTGATATAAATATGGATGGTCATGGCTGATATTGAAAATTTTCAAAAATATATAAATACAGGACCTCACCATTTGATTAAGAGAGATTGAATTGTGTAATGCTATTACATACAATTATTAATACAAAGGTTCACCAATTTGCAAAAATTGATCAAAATCATGAGCATAAGACATTGGTGCATTAAGAAATGATGGAAAAGCTTGATACTCATCATTGATACAGAGTTGGGGCACCAAATTTGAGAAAAAACATGCTTCTTGGCTGCTCTTAGGGGGGATGTTATTTAGAAGGTTTGGCATTATTCCCTATTTAAATATCTCTTAGAAATCAGTTGCAACACCCCATGAGGGAGTGGTCTTGATGTTTTAGTGTCTATATCCTTATTTATAAGATATTTTATTGACTAATGCATCTTGTAATCCTAATCTACATTTTATCATGCCTAATGGGACTCACACCTCATACAAGTATTTGTAACTTCTAATTTTGCATTCAGACCTCTTTATAGGTTGTTTTAAACTTCTTTTTGTCTCATTTTACATTTTCATAGCTTCTGAGACAAATAGAAGGATTGACCTATGAAATAACAAAATCACTCTCAAAGTTAGCAGGATCAACTTGTGAAATGGCAAGAATGTGTCCATGAATGTCAAGATAAATTTTATACACTTTTTATCTACTTGTGTGTTTTACAATATCAATGATATCTCTTTGTGAATTGATGAGATCACTTTATAGAATGGTGGGAATGCATTAAAAATTATCAAGATCATTTTATGAATTGGTAGGATCATCCTATGGAATAATGAGATCACTCTATAACACAAAATTATAGGTTATTATTATTTTCATTTAATCAATTTTAATCATTTTGGTGGGATCACCCTATGCTTCGATGAGTTTGCCTTGCTAATCAATGATATCGCCCTGTCAAATGGTGAGATCACAAACTAGTTTGTCTTTATTTTATCTTTTAGTGGGATCACCTTGTGAAATAATGAGAACATGTTGAAGAATGACAAGATCATCCTATTGAATGGAAAGATTGACTTTCATAAGAAAAAAAGACTTACAACAACAAGCTAGAAGTTTTTGCTAACAATTCACACCTTGTTTCTAGGATTCTAATATTTTTATTGTAGGATTTAAGTCACTTAGTCTCCATTTAAATAAGAAAATCAAAGGAAAATTCATTCATACTTCATTTTGGTGCCTTAAAATGAACTCTCACACTAGTTAAACACTCTTAAGAGTTCTATTTTCATGCTTGTTTATTGAAATTATTTATTTTCAATTAAAATGGTTGTTGCATGTATGCTTTCTCCCATCCCATTTAGGGAACTTGGGTGACCAAAATAAATCATTCTTTAAATTTTATGCCTTATACAAAGGTATGAAAATAAATTTGATAGGGCTCTCCTCAAATTTATATGGTTTGGGTGATCCTAAAATGACCATGAAGTCTTTTCAATTATCTTTATTTTTATATACTTTGGTTTATGAGCGGGAGTTCATAACCTCCTCATGGATTCTCTAGGGAAATGTTGACCCAATAATTCATCTCCTAGCATTATTTAAACCTCAATCCATGGTGGAGTATATAAATTGAGTTGGTGAATTATTGGGATGGTAATTTTAATGGTTAAACTACTTCCGTTAGCGACTGTTACCCTCATAATGTATGATCAACTCAAACATTGAAATATAATGAGTAATTAATGGATGTAGTGGTTGTGAAAAGGTTAATACCTTTTTATAAAAATCCAATTGATGTGGATCTAATTGATGTGATCATCTCTTATGTTATCCATACTTGGAACCACCTAGACATGCATAAATTTAGTTTTAGAATAACCCCACTTGCTGCACACATACCGTTGATGTAGTTTGAGTAGCCTAAAATTCCTTATCATTGTACAAACTATTAAGAGAAGATCAGGTGTAAAAACCCTACTTTTAATGTTCATTTATTTTTGGATTAACAATTAAAATTCTCTCAAGAGCATGTATATAGATAGAATTTAATAATATCATGTATCCTTATCAGTTTTCAGACTTTGGACGTTAAACTTAGATGTGTTTATCATTTTATTATTTACTTAGAATTTTTGAGTCTAAAATTATTTTAAAACCAAAACACATAAAACACTTTATTATACACCATTCTATTTGAACAAAGAGGCACTACGATGATAAAATCAAAATCATTTCTTGCCTTGTTCAATTTTTTATTTTGAAAGCATTGTGTTTGTATTTTTTTTTAAAATATTATTATTATGTACATTTGAGTCTAGACCATTTGACCACTTTAAAAAATCTCAAAGTCCTTCAATTTTTGTCTAAATTTGAAATTTCACCTTTCTAAGTTATAGGCCAAAGTGTTATGGGTTTACCTTTTACACTTGGTTTTAGAAACTTGGGTATGATTTACCATTTGTATTGAAGGATATTACCTAGACTCATCATCATTTTATTCTAATTTTGGACTTATATTATCTTGAATTCATTTGTGCTCTAAGTTCCTGGACCATTCTACATCTTATTACCATGTGGCAGCATTGTGTTACCAATTTGGTTTCAGCTTTATACTTGAGAGTTCTTGTGTTAATTCATGTTTTGATATTCTTGGTTCACATTTTTATCTTCCTAATTAGAAAAACCTTATAATTTTCTAGTCATAACTCATCATATTTGTATCGAAATTTTATAGTATTCACATATATTTTGACCTAAATTTGTTGTGATAGCCTACACTTTAGGTTTCAAATTTATCTTACCCTCTTCTAATATAATGATTTAAACCCACCAAAGTTGATTAAAATTTTTAACCACTTTATTCTAATTATATGGTACTACACCACTTATTTTATTATAGTCTCATTTTACCTTGTCATTTGTTTGAAGAGGTCCAAACACACCTTTTAATATTTTTAAAACACATTTCACATCTTAGGAAATGATAAAAACAATCTTCCAAGAATGATACAAAGGTATAATTGTATTGGGGTCTCTTATAGCCTTAGTTATGAGGAAGATCATTTTTATGATATAGAGGATAACTCCATTGTGTTCGAAGATATCCCAAAAACTATAGGGTTTGAAGAAGATTATTATGAAATGAACATCAACCCTTAGAAGACAAAGATGAATCCCTCCTAAAGTTGATAGAATCAGGTTATAGGTTACCACTAGATTTCCCTATGGAAAACTTTCACACACTTTTTTGGGTAGAAGAGCAATAATGAAAGCAATCTATCACTCATATTGCAAAACCCGACGTTGTTTCTTCTATTAAAGGAAAGGAAATTATCATAGAGTTTGTGCCCAATGATTAATATTTTTCTATCAAGATCAAGAAAATTAGTTAATATTACACAAAATATCTTAATATGGACTTAACTGATACTTTGGCTACAAATTTGATAAATAAAAATGCTTCTTAAAAATAAGAGAATGTGATAGAATAAACACAACATAACCTAATTAAGCCTACATCTATGGTAGATCCTAGCATAATAAATGAACAAAACAAGCCTATAGAGGCTTCAAAATATGCATCACAAAACACAGAGCATACATTTTTCAATCACTAAGAGGCTCTTGTCCCTTCAGAGAACCAAGGGACCAAAAACTCAAATCATATTAGGGGTATTATTCAAAATACTTTAGCAAGTTATTCCTAAGCAATGCATTCTTTGGTGAACTAACCTTAGACTCCTCAAAACCAATAGTATAATTCATGGTGACAAATTTTATGAAATGCTTATCAACCACCTAATAATATAAGGATAACTTACTTGACTCAAGGAGTAACCAAAATAAAATTTCAAATCATAGGGTTTATATCCCTCATAAAAAACACAAGAAGGGCACATACCACCCCCAAAAAATTATATTCTATATATAAATGCACCAAACATGCAAGAGTGGAATTCAATGAAAGAAATAATGTTAATATTAGAGATGGTAAACTTAATCAAGAAGTATAAGTTTGATGAGATATGTCCACATCTGTTCCACTTAAGTATTCTCCAAGTCCCCTTTCCACCTCAATTTGAGGCATCCAAATTTGAAAAATACAAAGGGAAGGGTGACCCTCGAGAACTTATCTAAGAATTTTTTTATATTTTGATAAGAGGTAGCCTATAATAGTGTGTACTTACTTTAATTTTTCTCATGTACTTTGGTTGGGCAATCTTTAGACTAGCTCCTCAAATTACCTAAAGGATCGATGGTAGATTGGAATGATTTATCTAAAAAAACTGTCAACTATTTCTCTTACAACATTGAACATGAGTTGACTATGGTCAACTTATGTAAAGTTAAATAATGAGATGGGGAAATATTCATAGCATATCTATAGTGATGAAGAGAATTAACTAGATGGTTTTAACACAATTTTATAGTTAACCAGCTTCCTAATATTTTTGTGAAAAACCTACACCCTAAGGTGGATCATAACCTATGACTTGCTTGTGTAAATACATTCAAGGAAATCATAGACAAGGGTGTATATATTTATAAGGTGGTTATCACTAAATTCCTTATTAAGGTTTATTCATAGGGTCCAATGTCTAATCCGACCCAATCACATATTCAAGTTGTTACGATAGATAAAATTAAAGGGTTTACAAGAACAAGAACAAGGTAAGGAATGGGGTGACAGAATACAAAGATGTATAAATGGTGAAATCTCCACCATCTCCAAATGTGCAACAAACTCCACATAATCCACCAAGTACTTTATAAAGGGCTCCTCCATGAAGGTCATTCAATAAATATAGAGTTTTTAGAAAACTAGGAGAAATTTTTAAAATCTTAAAGTAGTTAATCTGCTTGTGTGACCTATACTAAGGCCATTACCTAAAGATAAACCCAAACTTAATTGGCATTAGGTAGATGAGTTTTGTAAATTATATCTGTTATTGGCCATGACATTTATTGATGTGTTCAATTGAGACATCTCATTGAATACTTGATCAAAAGTGGTGAAATTGAAGTAAAACACATAGTGCAAACCACTACTCAGGATATGGGCATTTATAAAGACCCATTTCATAAACATAATCAATAGACATCAAGAAAAAACTAGAATCAAGGAAAAAACTAGTATCCATAAACACAAGTCCAAAATCATAATTAGCATGATCATATTCAGGATCATAATACCCCATGCTAATAACCTAGGTTAAAACAACATGCTTTATGATTATAATAACATTGTGGGATGTATTTATACAAACCATGTTACCACCATCACTATCAAAGCCTATGAATCATCTTATGCTTCTCAAAGAAATAGACACCCCATTATAGGGTCAACACCCTCTTCTTTAAGTAATAATGTGTTAGGTTCAAGCAATTCTATTACACCTCAGTTTTGATGGGTTAATATCTCTAGACCCCCTTATTTTAATTATATTGGTTCCTTGTCAAATCTAGATTATGCATATGCAACTAGATAATCATGAGTCACCATCCAAGGCCCTTTGCTTTCATCTCCTAATTATAATGGCTCCTTTACAACTCTAGATTGTACAAACATAACTATATGTTCATGAGTCAACATACAAGGCCCTTCCTTCATTTTTAAATTATAATGAATCCTTGCCAACTCTATATTGATGAGTGTCATTTAACTCCTTATTTAATCAATATTAAATTGATGTCTTATTAGCAGGGCTAGTGTCTAAAGCTATCTACAGTAAGGTATAGGATGGTAGATCTAGAAGTCTATTTATGGGGGTGTTTGATGGTCCTATTCTAAATTTGACTAATGAAAGAAATGTGTCCTAAACTACTTGATTCACTTTTTTGATAAAAATTAATAAATAAAATCAATCCACTCTTTTGCTTGAAAGTAAAATCACACTCCTATTTACGCTTGTGTGGAAAGTAAAATTACACTCCTAAATAATAAAAGGAAATTTAATTCACATATTTGCTATAAAAGAAAACACACTTTGCTTAGAAAAGAAATGATTTTGAAATAAGAAAATGCCTTTTAAATTGTGAATTTGTTTTGATGTTTTTATGAATAAATGTAAACATTAACAAGATTCTAATTAGTTATAACAATGAATTAATAAAACATAACATAAATACTATACATAGTTCCTGGTTCTAAGGAGAGTGGGCCCTTGCTCCTCTTAGACTCAGAAATAAAGATTAATCAATGTTGGAAACTAAAGTGATAATTCATAAAAATAAAATGATTACAATCTAACTAAAACCTATAATATGCTTGTACAAATCTTTTTCTCTATTATCTACTCTGTATAATATATACACACACACACACACACACAGATATATATACATATACATATATATATATATATATATGTATGTATGTATATATATGTATGTATGTATATATATGTATGTATGTATATATATGTATATATATATATATATATATATATATATATATATATGTATATATATATGTATATATATATATGTATATATATGTGTGTGTGTGTATACACACACACACACACACACACACATATATATATATATACATATATATATATATACATATATACATATATATATATACATATATATATATATATACATATATATATACATATATATATATATATATACATATATATATATACATATATATATATATATACATACATACATACATACATACATACATACATACATACATATATATATATATATATATATATATATATATATATATATATATATATATATATATATATATATATATATATATATATATATATATATAATATCTTTCAATGATGAAAGTCTTACATTTTATACTAATATAATCAAGTCAAAATAGGATGCAAAGAAATAGGATTCCTTGGCCAATCCATTTCATCCAAAGATAGGAGATTGGATTTCCAAGAGATCTAATTATTTTGATGAAATATATATCCTATCCTACAATAGTCCTAATATTTAATTATATACAATTTTATCAAAATCAAAACCTACAAAATAGTAGGTAGTTATTTTCCTTATTTGATTCTAGCTAGAATGATTCTCTCTTATCCTATTTGGTCACTAGCTTCCCCATTTGTAGCTTTGTCCTTACAGAATTCATAGAATTGACCATGTAGATTCAGGAGGAATGAGCCTATAGATTCCATAGAAACAAGCCTATAGAGTCCATAGAAACAAGCCTATAGAGTCTGTAGAAGCAAACCTACAAAGTTTGTAGAAGTAAGCCTACAGAGTCTGTAGAAGTGGAGTCCATAGTTCTACTGTATGGAGATCAAAATTGAACGTTCACTATACATCACCTGTGTCTTCTTCTTGAGCATTCTTCACAACAAAAATCACTAAAACATGTTATTTATTAGACATTAATGACAAAGTAAAGGTTTAATCTTTAGTTTAATATAAATAAGACAAATATCTATTTTCCATGTAATAGCTATCTAACAATCTAATATTTTCATAAGATAATATTCTTCAAAATATGAATTGAGGGAAATAACATGTCAATAATGAGCCATATTTTAAGCTCATCATCTCCCCCAAGCTTTACCTTTTGCAAATCCCATTTCAAACATTTATTATCATTCATAGCTTTGGCATCTACTTTCCACACTTTGAATCAAATCATATTCATCAAATTAATCTATTATATGCTTATCTAAATTTATTGTAAATACTTGATGTGCTTGAATCATTTATTTCCATATATTGAATTGATCCTCTGATTATGGAGCCCAACTTTGCCATCCTAAAATAGGTATGATCAGCAAAGGGGGTCTATAACTCATGTCAATCCATTTTTGATCTCCCCAAAATTTTATTACCTCTATTAAGATTTACAAAATTGAGGATGTTATCCTCATACTCCATCTTAAGTTATTTGGGGACATGACCTCTCATCTTTTAAGAGGCACTAAAATTTGGTCCCATCTATTTACACTTGTAGTTACTACTAAATCAAAACTCTTTATTGACAATAAGTCAAAAGAAATAGCACAATCATATAAAGCCTGTAAATAATGCATTTTAACCTCATCGCTTAACAAATCACAATTAAAATTCTATTTGATCAATCTAGGAATAGGAAAGGCTGGTCTGACACACAATCTTGTAGTCTTAGCATGATTTGTATAGTCTTCAAATCTACTTTTCCATGCTATTTGATTTTTGAATGTAGAATGTAATGCCCTCAGTTGAACTTCTCCTAGATGAAAGTTTATCAAGAATTTATTGTGCTCATGGTCTCCTAGAATCAAATCATGTAAATAAAACTCACAAAGTAAATCATGTTGATCAGGTTCAGCACTATAGAAAATTTCCAAAAATCTTGTTGGCTATAAAATCTTGTAAGGAAGATGACAAGAGATACTCAAAAGATTCCATCTATAAAATTATTCAAATAAAAACAAACTGTATGTAGGAGAAGAATTCCTACATGCCAAAAGAGACCTTAATTTGCATGCATCCTACAAATTTTCTTCTAAATCTTGGAGTTTATCTTCTAATTCTTTCTTTTCATTTTCTAAGAGTTTGTTTGAAGAAGTTGCATATTTATTTTTCTATTTAAGTATAGAATATTCTTCTTCAATTTGATGTAGTATTTGCAAGGTAGGAATACCTAGATAACTTGTTTGACAACTATGGTCAACAAATACCATAGGAGGAGAAAGTGCAACATTAGGTGCTTTGGAAGAGTTTACCAAACTATGCAATCTCTTATTTTATTTCTTTAGATTTTCTACATATATATAAAAAAATATATTTGTTCACTTTCATGTTCCTTTATTATTTCCTCTAATCTATGAACTTTTGCTGCATGATCAGCAAATGATGTGTCTAATTTTTGCACCAATAATGAGTTGAGATGATCTTTGTTATGCAATTGACTAATCAAGTCAGCAATGTCAACTATTTGTTGTTGTTCAAGAGCTTGATCTTGAGAAAGCTACAAAGTTGACTGCATAATATGATCATTTAGATTAGATGATTCACTTTTCTCATTGGTACATATATTTTTCCCTTTATCCATTTTAGTTTTAACTAGAATAGGTGGTTGTTCTACCATAATTGATTCCTCTACTGTGTGTGGCTCTTCCTTTGGAATTAGTTCCTCCATTATGATTAGAGAGTTACTTTCAAAAACAATTTCTTCAACATCTGCAAGTGCAGGGATATTTTGATGTATGAGGGAATGAGATTATATTTTAAGACTATCTAAAATATTTGTAGATTCTTATTCAATTTCATCTATTAAAATGAGCCTTCTCCTTCTTTTAGTCACTCTCTAAGCTACACTTGGTTGGCTTTCCTTCATAACCATCAAACCCTCAATCTTCTCAAGTTTTATAGCAATATTTCATCTCAATTTTATTCTTCTTGACAAGGGAATTGGTTGCACTACAGATTCATGGAGTTCTTGTGGGGACCTTGAAACTTTAGGGTTTTGAGACCTTGTGATTCTTCTTGAAGAAGAAGGGATTTTTATTGGAACTACAGTCTATGATTTCTTCCTTGTTGTTGTTTTCTCAGTTGATGTAGCAGGTGGAGATGAAAATTCTTATGGTGAATTTTAGGTTTCTTGTGTAGGCAGATTTGGAATTTTTTATGCTATACTAGTCTAAAATTCCTCCCAAACCTCTTATCCTTGCTGAAAGAAGTGATGTTGGATAATGAGATGAATAAGGCCATGATGCCTAAGAGCAGTATTAGGGGTTGTAGACATAATTTATAGAGCACCATATAATAAGGATGGGAGGTTAATTTTATACTGAGGGTTTTGTCTCCCATGCTTAAGGTGTATTAACATTTTCATGGCATCTCCCCTTAAAATACTATGTTGTCCCTCATAAATGATATACTTGAGTACCTACTTGGCTACATATTTCTAGGGTTCAAGAAGTCAATTTCTACTAATCCCTTTTGATTTTCTCTTAGAATCTACTAGACATGAAGTTCCAATCTACTCATTACCATTAAACTGACTAATTAAATCACTAAATGAAATTATACTTGTAGATCTCATTCCCTCTTCTGGAACTTATATAATTTGGCTTATAATTTGAGTTGTAATAGGAATATTAATGCCTTTCACAATTGAAAATTTAGGGATTAGATTAGTAATGAATTCACTTACCATTATTTCATTGAAACCTTAGAACTCTTCAATGAAAGGTAGCCAACCATTGGCTCTAAACAATGCCACAAAATCTATCTTTATGAAACTTTGATGCATTCTTCGGCTTTGATTTCATCTTCTATCCCATTTCTATGTAGATTTATAGACAACTCTATTCTTTTAAATATGATTGGGTTTTAGACCAATCTTTTATTGAAATTGGTAGGTAATAGTCATTGAGGATTTGTAGGTAACAATTATGGAGGATATGTAGACTAGCTTCTATTGAAATCTATAGAAATGAAATGCTACAGTTGCATAAGTCCAAAGTTTGATATGATGACTTGATATAGTTAAGCATTGCACATTTCTATGGAGTGTGCCAACTATTTTGTCCATTATTAGATATTGGGTGAAATGATGACATACCACTTTGACGGTGATAGAGATTCATTATTTCATTTAAAACCCCTTTTATGACATCCTATCATTATCATGATTGATGTCTCAATTGATTGTATCAAAGTTACACACTTATCCATACACCATTGGCAGCTTGTTTGCATGCTTTTTCATTATGTCATGTCATTCCATTTCAGAGGATTCAAATTTGGGTCATCTCTGTAGAATAAGTCTTAATTAAATAGAAGATAATTAGTTAACTAAACATTCATAAATAAAATATGTGTCTTACTTAATTTGGACTTAGATTTATCTTTTACTCACCTTTTATCCTACACAAATAATTTTTTATGGATTAGTCAATATGACCAATCATAGTGACATGATGAGATTCTCTATTTATTTTTTGTTTTTTTTAATAAATATTTTTCTCCCTTTGGCTAGCCATTGCTAGTTTTCTAGCCAAAACCCTTTTTGTAATGCACAACCAGCCAACAAGCTAGTTTTCTAGGCATGCATTGTCAATAGTGTCCCTGGAAGGATTTTCACTATTGATATATTTTATTTTATTTTTATTATTATTATTATTATTATTTGAAACTATAGGATTATCAAGGAGCATTTTCTTTGTAAGAAGCAAATCTCTCTAGAACAGCTACTTGATCTTTTACATTTTAAATAAATTCTTCTTTATTGAGAGGTTTTTGATAAAGATTCAATCTATGTCCATTGACTAACATAGCTTTTCTACTATCATCAATAGGTCTTATCTTAACAAAACCATTTTCATAGACCTCCTCAATTTGATAAAGTTCCAACCACCTCATTTGTAGTTTTCCTTTAAACTGTTAAAATTTAGAATCAAACAACAGTGTCCAATATCCTTTCTAAAACTTCCATCACTTGATTTGTAAATCATGCCAAATTTTTTTTTGATGTTGTATCAATTAATTTCTTTGTAGTGATTCCATCCTCATTTCATCAATTTTATTAAGCTGTAAGAGTCTTTCTTTCTATATTTCTTCTAATTCAATTCCTACTTCTAAAACTAGTTTCAAAGTTTGTAATTCAAATTCAATAGAGAATAAAGGATTCTTACCATAAACCAATTCATAAGGTGAAAATTTAGTTATTGTTTTCCAATTAGTATTACAAGCCCAAATAGATTATGGTACCTTATCTAACCAATCCTTTCTATTGGAATTAACAACCTTGGTTAAAATGGTTTCTAGTTCTCTGTTGGTGACTTCAACTTGCCCATTAGCTTGTGGGTGATATGGAGATGCTTTTATCTATTGATTTTGATATACTTGCATGAAGTACTTTATCATGTTTGACATGAAATGTGGTTCTTGATCTAAGACTATCTCCCTTAGAGCACCAAATCTTTACATGATTTTGAAATATAAGAAATCAGCTACCATCTCTTCTCTTACATGAGTTAATACTTTCACTTCCACCCACTTGGTCACATAGTCTATACATAATAGGAGATATTCTTTTCCTCTAGAAGGAGGATCCACATGACCTATAAAACCAATTCCCCATTTATCAAATGTTTCTAAAACTAATTAAGGATGAGGGTGTAGAGGCATCTCTATTAAAAGAGTAGGCTATCTAATTCTTTGATAAGCATCCCAGTGTCTGACATATCTTTTTACTTACTGATGAAGGTGAGGCCAATAGTATCCTACTCCTAAGATTTTATGTATGGTTATTTGAGCTGAGTAATGACCTCCTCTTGGTTCATCATGAAAATCTCGGATGATATCATAAGCTTCACCATTTGTCACACACTTTTGAAACACATGGTTAGGTCCAAGTTTTAATAACATTCTGTTAATCTATTTAAAATAAGAACTTTCTTTGATTAAACATTTATTTTCTATTTGTGAAAATTGTAGAGGAAACTTCCTTGTGGTGAGGTAATTGGCTATATCAACAAACCATAGAGATTTTGATGAAATAACAAATAATTATTCATCTGGAAAGTCATCTTCCATTGGTTCTTCTTCACCTATAGTTTTCATTCTTGACAAGAAATTAGAAACCATATTAGACTTTCTTGGTTTATTTATATTAGTAACGTCAAATTCTTGTAAGAGAAAAAACCATCTAATAATCCTACCTCCCATAATCAGTTTGTTGGTAAGATATCTAATAGCTGAATGGTCTATTTAGATAAATACCTTATAGCCTGTTATGTAGTGTCTAAATTTGTTAATTACATAGACTACAGCTAGGAATTCCCTTTCAGTTGTGGTGTAATTTATTTCAACAAGTGTCATGTTTTTGCTAATATAATGTTACCCTCTTCATATTTTTGTCTAAGGACTGCTCCTAGTTCTGTATTGGAAGCATCTATGTATATATGGAATGGTTGAGTCCAATCTAGTCCCCTCAATACTAGAGCAGTAACAAGTTTAGATTTGATGGTCTCAAAGGCCTATTGGCAACTATCACTCCATTCAAATATACTATCTTTTGTAAGCAAAGTAAACATAAGGGAAAATATTTGGCTAAAATTATGTATGAAGCATCTGTAGTAACCATCATGTCCCAAAAGACTCTTAATTTTAGTTTGCATTTATGGGATGGGTAAGTTGGAGATTATTTTAACTTTCTTTGGATCTACTTGAATGCCTTTTGTAAAAATATGGTGTCCCAGCACTATTCCTTCATCCATCATCAACAAAAAAATTTTATGGCTCAAAGATAATTGATGTTCCACACATCTGATCAATACTCTTTCCAAGTTGGTAAGAACCTCTTCATAAGTTCCACCATAAATGGTGAGATCATCCATATATACTTCAACACAATCATTTGTAAGGTTAGAGAATATTTCCAAAAATGCTCTTTGGAAGGTTTTTGGAGCATTATAGAGTCCAAATAGAAGTACTCAGTAAGTAGAAGTTCCCTAATGGTAGGTAAATATGGTTTTATCTTGATCTTTAGCTACTAATATTATCTAGTTATACCCACCAAACCCATACATGAAAGAACAATATCTTTTTCCTACCAAGTTGTTAAGAACTTGATCAATGAAAGGTAAAGGAAAGTAATATCTTAGTGTTGCTTTGTTCAATTCTCTATAATCTACACATAGCCTTAATTTTCTATTTTTCTTCGGTATACTTACCAAAAGCAAAACCCACTGGCTATCTGAGATGGGGTAAATAAAACCAAGTTCTAGTAATTTTTGGATCTTTGTTTTGACTATCTCCTTTAATGTTGGGTTTATTTTTCTTTGTGGTTGTCTGACCGATTTGATAGATTCTATGTAAATGTGATGAGTGCCTATGCTGGGGTGAATTCCCTTCATGTCGATATAATCCAAAGCAAAAGCCTTGGTATGTCTTTCTAACACTTCAAAGAGTTGATCTTCCTCTTCATTTGTTAACCAACTATTGATGCTCAAAATCTTTCTAGGTAATACCATGATTGATTTTGTACTTGGTTATTTGGATTCTATTTACTTGAATTCACTAATTAATGAGTATAGAGGACATGGATGAGGAAGTATCTTATGAAACATGGTTACATTATCAATAAACTCTTTTCATAAGGAATCAGTCTTGCTAAAGAATAATGGAATGCATCTAAGAAATGAGTTTGATGTTGTTCTACCAATTTACACAAACTTTCTTGAATCAATCCATGATTACATGGTGAATAAATAATAAAAGTATAAGTGGAGGTTTCAGAATATTCTATCTGACCCAAGAATCCTAAATTGAGGTAGTCCATAGTTTCTAGACTGGCAGAGTCTATAGATTTTAGACTGGTAGAGTCCATAGCTTTTAGATTGATAGAGTCTATAGATTCTAGGTATATGTCTCCATTCAATTCTTCCAAGTGTTTGATGTTTTGTCTGACTCATCCACCCAAAGTTCTTATATGTGATTTATTGATGATTTTGTAGGATGATACAAAGAGATGTATTTGGATTTTAGCCCATTAAAAATGGTCATGTCTCCTAACCTACAATGAATTAATGATACAATAGTAGCCAACCATGGTCTACCTAAGATTATGGGATATCCTAGATTCTTTGTTTTGGGTTGCAAGACTATGAAATATACTAGATACTCTCAAGACTCTATAAGTACTTCAATATTTTTTATAGTCCCTTCTGGTTTAGTTACAGATTGGTCTGCCATTTAAAGAATGGTAGTTGTGGGTTGCATTCACATAAGAGATAATGTATGGAGAGTATCAGTTGTCATAACATTTATTGTTGCTCCCAAATCTACAAAGATGTTAGGAATCTCTTTACCTCCAATTGTGATTGTGATCATTGGGCTTCCTAGATTTGCATATTTTAGAACTAATAGTTTTCTTGCTAATAAATCAGCAAATTTTCCATCAACATGAATGGTTCCTAGATATTTTATTTCCTCGCAAGTTTCTTGATATAAAGGTTTTTGATGATCGTGTTTAATTTAGGTATATCCCTAATAGATTGTAAAAGGGGTACCTCAATATTGATATTTTGAAACTCATGGACCAAGTTTGATTCTATTTTAATACCAATTTATTTTAATCTTTTAAGAAAAGGAACTATTGGGGTAGTAGTTTTTTCTTTGTTTGCTTCAAGGCTCATTTTGATTTTGGCCTCTCTAATGTTTAATTGAGATAAGTCTTTTTTTTCTTTTTCATCAGGTATCTCATAAATGAAAACTAGAGGTTTTTGTATGGTTTTCCATGATCTTAAGTGTATGTCTGAACACTCAATAGCTCTAATATTGATTGTCTCTTCATGTTCATTAACATAAATAGGTGCTGATTATTTATTTTTTGGATTTTCTATTGGTTGTGTAGGCATTGAGGGTTGATTGATTTGTCCTTATTGTTAAATAACTAGGGGTGGCATTATAGTTTTTTTGTTGAAGTGGTCTTTTTGGTTGGGTGAATTATTGTTGTAGCTTCCACTGCTGATTCTATTATTGATATGGCTATGGTATCCATTGCTGCTATGGTACCCATTGTTGTTGTGGTTATGGCACCATCCATGGGGGTGTTGGCATCCAATCTTATCCTATCCATGGATTTTGGATTGATGGAATTTAGGGTTGATTCCAAAAAATTGAAGAGACTGAAACATTCCATGGTGCCATCCATGGATTAACTGGGTTTCTTGCATTAAACTATCCTTGAGCTTGGTTTTGTGGGGCAAAGTTTTGTCTCTGGATATAATTTACTTCTTCAATGGACTAGACTTGTGTTTTCATTTGATTATTTAAAATAGGTAGAAGGTGTAATGTTTGGTATCATAATCTATTGCATCATAGATCCGACATGATGAAAAATTGGTTCTATCTAGGGGGCAGTCTCTAAGGGCATGTTTTTGTTTGCACTTAGGATAGTAAATTACTAAGGGTTCTGCTGCATTTTCCATAGCTTGAAGACCATTTAAATTACTATTTAGTGTAACCAAGATATCTATCTTTAGATTAGAAAATTCTTCCATTATCTTACCCACTTCATTAGATTTCCCAAACCTTCCTTTCCTAATTCTAAGTTTTGTTTGAGAGTAGTTGGTACAAAGCTCATAAATCTAATCAAAAGCTAGCTTATTTATATCTCCTCCTCCCATTAGATTTAAGGCATCTCTAGTATCTTCATCCAACCCTTTTAAGAAAACCAATTTCTAAACTTTTTTAGTGAGTGGATAATTACTTCTTTTATGAGTGAACATGAATCTATCCAAATAATCCTCTAAAGATTCATCCTCATTCTATTTGATTTTGAAGAAATCCTCTTTTATTTCTCACACTTGGTAGTAATCTTGGTACTAGTTCAAGAATTCTATTTCCATATCATCCCATGTTCTAATATATTCACTAGGTAAACCCATGAACCATCTCATAGTTGCATCTTTAAGTGTAGAGAGAAATAGTTTTAATTTCTAGATATCTAATGTGTAATCATAGGTTTGACATAGCACATTAAATTCAAATAGGAATTGATCAGGATCTTCTATAGATCTTCCCCAAAAATTTATCAAATTATATGGTGAAATATTTTTCATGGGGGTTTGATCATTAGGATCTGCAACAATAGGAAAGGAAAAAGTCCTTCCTATTTGTGCAAGTTGTTGATTTTATTGGAGAGCCATTTCTTTTTTGATGATGTTTCAAAGCTAGGATGATCTTCCCACTGAATATTTTTGGTATTAGTTATGGGTTGTTCAAAAATTTCAAAATTTTCTTTAGCTATGGATTTTTGGAATGCTTCTTCTAAATCCTTAGTAAATAGTGTCTTCTTGTAAGAGATTGATCTTGAGGAATTTGTCCTATGGGGCTTGCTTGTGAAAATAGCCTAGTTTCTATCCAAGTTTCAAAATATTCTTGTAGATAAGTTTCACTTGTATCTTTTAGTTCACTACTCAAAAATGTTGAAGGAGTTTCAACTTGTGTTCTTGGTGGAAATTTTGGGATGAATCAACCTTTAGAATCTCTAGGACGGTACATCAATTTATTGAATTTTATGGGATTTTATGGTTTTTACAATTTGTTTGTTTATTTGTTTTTTTTCTATTTTTCACTCTAGACCAATAATTATTACCTTACTAATACCTTGTGTCCCCAAAAATGGTGCCAAAAATGATGAGTGTCATTTAACTCCTCATTTAATCAATATTCAATTGATGTCTTATCAACCAGGGCTAGTGTCCAAAGCTATTTGTAGTAAGGTATAAGATGGTAGATCTAGAAGTCTATTTGTGGGGGTGTTTGATGGTCCTATTCTAAATTTCAAGAAGATATGCTGGAATTGGGCATATTTGCCCATTTGCTTTTCTCAATGTAGAGAAATGGGTCATGCCATTTAAATGTTCATGTTCTCCAATGTTCACATGGTGGACTACTTCTAGAAACATATCTCATGCATGAATATTTCTAGTCTTTCTTCATCATTCCTCCTTTCCTAGCTATTGAATCGAGTCCTTGGTTCAATTGGATCCTTGGTTTAATTGCTTCTCTATTCTTTGGTTACTTTTCACTGATCCTAACAATTGACACATGGCACATTCCACTAAAAAATAGATCAAGACACTTGGTAGCATCCATGGGACTTTGAGATATGCTTATTAAAAGAAACTTTGAAACTTGTAAGAAACTCGAGACATGGATGTAGACACTTGTCGCGCTCTGCTTACTTTAGCAACTCACTGGGGACCCATCATATCCTTTACTCAATAATGGAAAAAAATGAAGAAATTGCAGATGCTAAAACTTGGCAACTTCCATTGAGCTTTTGACAAGGACATGTGGCATGTTTTATGAAGCTTTAAATATCTTTTGAGAGTCCTATAGAAGATGACATGTGGTGTCTTCCATTGAGCTCCTAGAGACACTATGGAAACATTCAAGACTCTTTTATATTTATGTAGACGATGACACATGGTGCGTTTCACTCAAGTTTTAGCCACTCACCCGAGACCCACCATAGTCTTTACTCAATAATGGAACAAAATGAAGAAACTGTAGATGTTGACATGTGGCAACTTCCATTGAGTTTTATAGATGACACATGGCACATTCCACTACAAATTTATGAGGGACACGTGGCATGTTTTCAAGCTTTTATTTCCTTGATGGGTTTTCTATTTAAGTGTACTTTTCCTTTAGACAAAAATTTCAAAGGATTTCTTTTAGATAATTTGTCTGAAGGAAATCTTCTTTCGCTTTACCTTTGCTTTCTGTCAGGTTTTTCATTGGGCTTTCTTCTCAGGTGAATTCCTTTGGACAAAAATCCCAAAGGATTCTTGCCTTAACCATTTTTCCATGTTCTTTTCTCGAAAGATAACTATGCCCTTTGAAAGGACTTGTTCAAGCATGGAACTATCCTTCAGGTTTTTACAACAGTCCATTTGTTCCTTGCCTACCCTTCGCAAGGGCTGTTTATCCTTTGGCTTTGCCTTAGTCAATTTTATACCAGTCTTAATAGGTGACACGTGGCAGCATCCATTGTGAAATAGGTGAGGACATGTGGTAGCATCTACTTAGCTTATAGAGGATTTGGATGCCTTTTGAGAGTCCCATGGAAGATGACACATGGCAACTTTTGCTAAGCTTTAAAAACATTGTAGATACACTTGGGACTCACTTGGATTCATCCAAATGTTGACACATGGCAACTTCTACTGAGTTTTATCATACAAGGGACATGTGGCAAGTTTCATTGCTTTGAGAAGTAAATCATAATGTGTCTTGAGAGATGACACTTGGCAGCTTCCACAATTTCTTCATGATAGAAAAAATGGCTGAGTGTTGAACCTATTTCTCTCCTGTAGAGTCTATATAAACTAACATGCAAAGTATATAGAAATGAGCTTGTAGAACTAGTGGATTCCATAGATTTAAGCCTATAGAGTCTGTAGAAATCTAAAAAAGATTGAATTTTGAAGAATTTGAATACTCCGAACAATTTTTGAGGAAGGGAGAGAGGATTTTAGTCTGTTGGACCAAAATAGTTCAAATTTTGTCCCAAAAATGAGTGATATTTTTTTGGGACAATAGTTAGCTCTAGTTGGAGAACTTCCTTAAATTGGAACAGCTGAGGGGGGTAGAAACTAGAATATCCAGTGCCTTGAAGTATGCCATTGGGATATGGAGTCATGCTACTCAAAAAGAAAGGTGACAAAAACAAAAATGATAGCACAAAAATAGAACTAAAGACTATAAATATACATATATACAAGCTGATCTCATCTGATACTTCATAGATTGAAGTGTTTCATATGTCACCCACTATGAGGCAATGAAAAGGGCATACCATCTTGATATTTTAGCAAAAAACTATTTTCACCATTAAGCTAATGAATAGTAAATGGGCCCCTCCAAAGGGAGTCAAACTTCCCATGCATCCCCTTTGGTTCTCTTCTCTTGTCCCACAGTAGGACTTGATCTCCAACCTAAAAATCATGGTTTTTTGCCTTTCAGTCAAAGAGCTTCTTCACCAAGCTTTGATGGGTAGCGATTTGGTCCACCACCATAGTTCTCTGTTCATCCAACTCAGTCAAGCACATGATCCTCTTATCAAGGGGGATTTCATATGTTTGATCTTCAATTGCCTTAGCCAATTTTAATGCTGGCAATTCCAAGGTGATTGGTATCTTAGCATTGATACCATAAAGAAGTTGGAAAGGAGACATACCAATTGCCCTCTTTGCTGTAATTTTGTCTACCCATAAAGCATCAACCAATGCTTTATGCCATGTCTTTTGGTTGTCATCCACCAACTTTTTGATGATAGTCACTAGGTTCTTATTGCTTGATTTAGCTTGTCCATTCCCTTGTGAAAATTAATCAGAAGAGTGGGAAAGAGTAATCCCATAGAAGAAATAGAATTGTGTAATCTCTTGGGAAGTGAAACAAGTTGCATTATTAGTAACAATCTTGGTTGGGACCCCAAAACTAGAAATGGCATTCTCTTTGAGGAAATTACACACTATTTCTGAAGTAACATGCTTGGTTGGGATGGCTTCCACCCACTTGGTAAAGTAGTTAGTTGCTATAAGGACATAATCATGTCCAACACTTTAAGATGGGTTTACAGCTCTAATAAAATCAATTCACCATTGCTGGAATGGTTCCTCTATTCCCACTGGCTTGAGAGGCAGAGCAGCTAACTTGGGTCTTCCAACAAACTATTGGTAGAGTTCACATTTCCTTACCCACTTATATGCATCTTAGAAAAGAGTTGGCTAGTAATACCTGGCTCACAAAATTTTATGGGTAATCACAGGAGTAGAAAAATGTCTTCCACAGGCTAGATTGTGAAAAGATTTTAAAAGTTGGCTTTGTTGTTCCTTATCCACACAGTGAAGGAACACTCCATCAAGGCTCCTCTTGTACAGGCCGTTGTCCTAAAGGACAAAATTGGTAGCTTTAAACTTGATAGTCCTCCTTTCTTTGTAAGATAAGTGAATAGGACACTCACCATAAGTAAAGAAATGAGCAATACTTGAATACCATTCATTTGTGGTGGAGACAAAGAGGACTATTGATGTGTCTTCCACCTCTTCTTCTTCATGCTCTATTTCTTCTAGTTTATTATCGTCAATTAATTGGCATAGACCTTTTCCCCATACCAACTTTATTGGCTTGATGTTTAGATCAAACTCTTAGATCTTTGAAATCTAATTGCCTCTTTTCATCCCAAACTCCTACTGAGTTAATATGGATTTAACTGTGGTTTCAGGAACCAAGGTAGTAGTGTGTGAATTCAAGATGTAGAAGTGTAAATATTTAACTACCTTCACCACTGCATAAGCATGCTTCTCCATGTTTGAGTACTTTAGTTCATGAGCTTTGAGAGGGTAGCTCATGAAAGAAATAGGAGATTCCATACCTTATGTATTCTATTGAACCAAAATTGTTGAAAGCATGTGTTTAGAAGCATAACTGTATATGGTGAACTCTTTATTGTAGTCTAGACAAACTAGAGTTGGGGCGTGGGCAATGGAAGTCTTGATATCCTTAAATGCTGACTTGCCTTCTTCAGTCCAGCTGAAGGTGGCCTTTCCCTTCATCATGTTCACAATGTGTCGAGTCTTCTCAACAAACTCGGGGATGAACCTTCATAAGAAATTCACCTTTCTGAAGAAAGAGTGAATAGAAGTCTTACTTGTAGGCAAGGTAAGCTCTTAGATGGACTTGACTCTGTCTGAATCAATATTTATGCCTTCTTTGGACATAATGTGTTTGATAATTTTCCCCTCTGTTACTCCAAAAAATGACTTCTTAGGGTTTAAGAAAATTCCATTTTGGTGGCAACGTTCTAACACTTGTTACAAGTGGCATATATGATCCAAGTGACATTTAGATAAAATGGTCAAGTCATCAAGATAATCTACAATGAACTTACCCATTTCATCTTTGAAAGTAAGGTCCATTGCTCTCTAAAACGTGGCACCAACATTTATCAAGCCAAAAGGCATCCTTCTATATGTAAATGTTCCCCAAAGTGTGGTGAAGGAAATCTTGTGTTGGTCTACTTCACTAACTTTAACTTGATTGTATCTTAAGAAGCCACTAGCATTGATAACATCTTTAAACCAGTCATTATCTGAAGCACTTGATCCATGATGGGCAAAGGGTAGTTATCCTTTAAAGATGACTGATTCAAATTCCTGAAGTCCACATAGATGCACATTTTGCCATTCTTCTTCCTTATAGGGACTATGTTGGAAATCCATGTGGAATGATGGATTGGAAAAATGATTCTAGTGTTCAACATTTTTTGTATCTCAGATAGAATAGTACCTGATATCTTTGGATTATACTTCCAAGATTTCTACTTGTAAGGCACTGAGTCAGCCTTGAGAGGAATGTCATGGTGGATTTTATTAGGCCTGAGAGACTTCAGGGCATCATAGGAGTATGATAAGACATCCATGTATTAGCTAAGCAAAGTAGTAAACTTAAATCTTTCCTCAGGAGTGAAACATTTACCAATGTTAACCATCTTGGGACCTTCCTTGGTCCCAAGATTTACTTGATCAAATTCCTAAGAGGAGCTTGAATCTATTTGCTATTGTTTGATGAATCTATCATATTTGTCAAACAACTTCTCAAAGGAAACCAAGCCTTTGGGAATCTTATTCCATTTCAGTTGTAAGAACTCATCACTTGCATTTGTATTTGATTCATGAGATGGTTCACACTTTTGAGGTTTACTGCCTTCAAAATGTAGCTATTCAAAGCTATCTTTTTGTTCTAAGAAGGCAATGATTTGGTGATCATCATTGAATACTTGCCAATGGTCAGTATTGTTAGGCACACTTGGTCAAAAAACTAGTTTAATGGTGTACCTATCTTCTTTGAAGTCTGAGTGAGAAACTAAGAGAGTTGCTGAAACAACAAGTGCATCAGCTCGGTCATTGACTTCCCTAGATATGGCATAGATGTTGAAAGAATTAAAGCTTTCAATTTGATTGTATACTAGATTATAGTAGTAGCACAATCTCTTGTTTTTGGTTTGATACAAGTTCCTTACTTGACAAACCACCAGTTTAGCATCTCCTTTGGCATGAAGGAGTTTGATGCCCCTATCTCAAGTTACCTTCAATCCAAGCAATAGAGATTTGTACTCAGCTATGTTATTGGTGTTGCTAAACTTTAACTTATATGAGTAGGGGAAAATATATCTTTGAGGAGATATCAACACAATCCTAGCTCCTAAACTGGTAGAGGAGCAGCTACCATCAAATTCTAAAATCTATACCTCATCAGACACTGATTTTTCTTTAGATTTTCCTTCATTAGAGAGGGAAGATCCTTCTCCATCTATACTACAACCTACCAAATTTTTTGATGTATGCTCTAAGTCAAACTCTAGATCACATTCAGGGACTTCATAAGCACCTCATGAACTTATTCTGTGGATAAAAATTAATTACCCATGCCTGAAGGCTCAAACAAAATTTGAGCTTCAAGTGATGATGTTTGGGTGACCACGTATTTTGCTTCCTTTTTAGGGAGTAGCCTCTACATGATGCCTTTGATAGGGATCCTCACTTTAGACAGGTCCATGCTGAATTCTCCACCAACATCTTTGCATAAATTTTGCCCTAGAAGAATGTCGTATGAGGCTGGAGCATCGGCCACTAGGACAGTCATCTTGATTCTCTTTTCTGGAAAGGCTGCAAATGTAAATTGGGTGTCTTTGATTTATCCTAGTAATGGAACTTGTTTATTTTCCATGGAGAATCATCTACCAAAGGTCTTGGTCAGCTTGAGTCGAAGAGATTCTACCACTTTGGTAGGCATGATGTTGTCAGATGCACCTAAGTCTATGATGCAGTTGCTCAACTTGTGACCATTTATCAACAGGGAAATATAGAAAGGTTCTATTTTCCTAGGGGCAGTAGGAGGAGTAATGACAAAATTTTTTGGTATGGACATGTTCCTTGGGGGATCATGAGTTACTTTCTTAACATCTTGTTCTACAGAGATGGCCTTATTCTTCACACACTCAACTAACCTATCCAGCTACTCAAGATTGGATTGTAAATATTCAAACTCAATCATTTGTATTTTGGTCTTCTTGACATTATCAGTTATGTCAAATGATTGAATTTGACTAAGAATAGAGGAAGGCAATTCAACCTTCTAGTTTTTAGGGGAGAGGACTGATTTGTGAAATTGAAATTGAAGGTGAAGGCAAACTTGATGTATTTACCTTTTTGGTGATCACTGGGTCCTTTGGCTAGAAAGGCAGGGTGGTTCCCCGCTTAGCAATTGAAATTTTAGGCTAAGAATTCTCTTTCATTTTCCCCTTATCAACTTGTTGAGCTAGCTATTTTTGTGACCTAGTAAACACTACATATGATCCATCAAACACTTATCCTTTACTTCTGGGTTCATCCTGGTAGTTCAAGAAAACAATGTTGGAGTCACCAGCTAATTCTTCTTAGCCTTCTACAAGGAGATCAATGTCATTTTATTGGTTCAATTTAGTCTGGAAAGAGAAATTTGATTCTTCTTCAAGATATTCCACTGCTGAATTAGATGGGGGTGCTTCAATGGCAAGTTTCCCCTGTGGGAGAGTAAGATGATTTAGCTACCTTTGATTTTTGGTAGCATTGCCCTGGTACGACTAATTTGGAAATATTCTCCTTGGCATATCTCTGTATGAAGGAGCAAAAGACATTCCTTGCACCATTTGCTTTTTGAGAGCAACCAACTCATTTGCCAACTTTTGCACCATTAGATCAGTGGTGCCTATAGATGGATATTCAGAAGATGATGAGGGTCTATTTCTATTAGGATCTCTCCTTATCTTTCTATCCAAGATAAGGTCATCTTCTACCTTAGTGGCCAAATCTTGAGCTGCAACAAGGTCTATTTGGCTAGCACATCTCAGCAAAAAACTTATTTCAGGCAGCTGAGAGTTAATGAAGAAACATTTTAGATTATTAGCTATAGATCGACCAATTATAGGGATCCTATTCCTCAACTTGTCAAATTTGGCTATGAAATCCCTCATTGGTTCATGAGGTTCCTTCTTCATTTGTGTGAGATGGGCTAGAAGGGCATGTGAATCTTTTGCATGTTTGAATCTAGATTCAAACTTAGCTTTGAGGGTGTTTCAATCAGTTACTGATCTAGCATGCAGGTGGTAGAACCAATTTGCAATAGTACCTTGTAATGTCTCTACAAATAGCCTAACTGCCATGTCCTCAAATTCTATGCCTATTATGCCATAGGCTATGCTGAAGGCTACAATATGTTCATCAGGATGAACCTTCCCATCACCATATAACTTGGGGAAATTTTTCCTTGAACTGCATGGTAACTCATGTAGAGGTGGAGTTAAATTGAGTGGACTAAAAGAGTTACCCCAGGGGCCTTAAGTTTCCATTGTATGACTATAAAAAGGGGGAATAAATCTTAGAGGGGTAAGTATTGGCAAAGCTTTATTAACAACAGAATTGGATGCTTTGCCTAGTAATGGAGACCTAACTTTAGTAGGAGGAAAGCTCCTGGTTCTTTGGAGGTGAGATGGTGAAGGAAACAAATAAAAATTACCTTATTGTACCAACTCGAATACAAGGTCAACAATACCTTTATCCCTTTGGCCTCACGTATATCATGGATCTACTAGATTGTAGAACAAAAATGGGAAAGAACTGGCTCTACTTTAGATTGAAGCTTGAGGCTTCAAACTGTGCATTCTATCCCAATGGATCTGGTTTATAGACCAAATTATATAATGAGAATGGATAAAGATGGTAAGGCTATAATGATTATGGGTAAGAAGTGGAATGGAGTTACCAGATTCTATAATGGATAAGGATATAAAGATAATGGATAAGACACAGGTGATGTTTCAATCTGAAGCTTGAGGTTTCAAATTACATAAAATTACTGTGTCCCCAACGGAGTCACCGAAAATTGTTGAGTGAATATTTTGTCAATCAACATACTGATGAGCAAAATAGGTCTGATCAACCATAGTAGGAAGATTGGTCGGCCAAATGTGCAGGTTTACCACATCAAAAGGGGATTAATCTCTCCTCTCATCAAGGGGAATTTCCTTATAAGTATAAGGTACTGTATATATATATGCTAATCTATTATAAATAAGCTAAAAATAACACTCAGGGGTAGGATAACACCATCCATCTCTTTTTTTTAGAGATGATGTTCACAAATCAAAGGAGGAATCTTGATGGAATGATAGAAGGCACTCCTCTTCTTTTAGAAGTGTTGTTCGGTAGACAAAAGGAACCTTTTTGGTGGTAACAAATAACTGTAATAGGGTGCAATAACATGGCAAGATGAAATGAACACAAAGTCTCCACCTCAGCTACCAAAGAGTGAAATACAAAGGATAATGAGGGCACAAATTCATCCCAAGATCCTTTACATAGAAATAGAAAAATAGACAAACTAAAGACAATTGTGGTAGCACAAAGTCTATTCACATCTGGCTTCAGGGCACCTTCTTCATTACTTTCACTAGTTCTACTTATTTAATTAAGTGGACAGAAAATGTATTAAGGAAACATACATAAGAACAATTTCCTCAACAACCAAGCTATTCCAACATAATGTCTGAAAAGTCACTTGTTTTCCTATTCAAATAATAAAATATGATCAACAATTTGAGCTCAAAGTCTTAGTAATACCTTTCAATTTAGGTAGAGTTTAGTTTCTGATAACCGAGTGAGATCTCTGTAAAACAATAAGAGAGAGTCCAATATATAGCCCTCTGAGAAAGACTTGGGAGTAGTAACACATCATGTTGCATTCAATGCCTTGAATAAATTTTTAAATTATGTCAAGAATATATGCTCGAATCGGGTGTATTTACACATTTGCTTTTCTCAATGCAGAGAAATGGGTCATGCCATTGAATGTTCATGTTCTCCAATGTTCACATGGTGGACTACTTCTAGAAACATATCACATGCATGGATATTTTTTGTCTTTCTTCATCATTCCTCCTTTCCTGGCTGTTGAATTGGGTCCTTAGTTTAATTGCTTCTCTATTCTTTGGTTTCTTTCCACTGATCTTAACAATTGACATGTGGCACGTTCTGCTACAAAATAGATCAGGACACTTGGTAGCATCCACGGGACTCTGAGAGATGCTTATTGAAAGAAGCTTTAAAACTTGTAAGAAACTTGAGATGCAGATGCAAAAACTTGTCATGCTCTGTTTACTTTAGTAGCTCATTGGGGACCCATCATAGCCTTTACTCAATAATGGAACAAAATGAAGAAACTGTGGATGCTGACACTTGGTAACTTCTGCTGAGCTTTTGAAAAAGACACATGGCATGTTCTATGAAGTTTTAAATATCTTTTGAGAGTCCTATAGAAGATGACATGTGGTGTCTTTCACTGAGCTCCTAGAGACACTATGGAAACATTCAAGACTCTTTTAGATTTATGCAAATGATGACACATGGCACATTCTGCTTGAGTTTTAGCCACTCACCCGAGACCCACCACAATCTTTAATAATAGAATAAAATAAAGAAACTGCAGATGTTGACATGTGGTGACTTCCACTGAGTTTGGTATATGACACATGGCACGTTCTGCTACAACTTTATGAGGGACATGTGGCACATTTTTAGGCTTTTATTTCCTCAGTGGGTTTTCTATTTTGGCAGACTTTTCCTTCGGACAAAAAGTCTGAAGGAATTCTTTCGAACAATTTGTCTGAAGGAAATATTCTTTCGCTTTGCCTTTGCTTTCTATCAATTTTTTCATTGGGCTCTCTTCCCAGGTGAATTCCTTTGAATAAAAATCCTAAAGGATTCTTGCCTTAACCATTTTGCCACATTCTTTTCTCAAAATAGAACTATGTCCTTCGCAAGGACTTATTCAAACATGGAACTATCCTTTAGGTTTTTGCAATGGTCCATCTTCTCCTTGCCTGCTCTTCGCAAGGGCTGTTTGTCCTTTGGCTTTGCCTCAGTCAATTTTCCACTGATCTCAACACGTGACACGTGGCAGCATCCATTGTGAAATAGGTGAGGACACATGGCAACATCCACTTAACTTATAGAGGATTTGGATGCCTTTTGAGAGTCCCATAGAAGATGACACATGGTGGCTTCCGCTAAGCTTTAGAAACACTATAGATACACTTGGGACTCACTTGGATTCATGTGGATTTTGACACGTGGTGACTTTCACTGAGTTTTATCTTATAAGGGACACGTGGCAAGTTTCATTGCTTTGAGAAGAAAATCATAATGTGTCTTGACAGATGACACTTGGCAGCTTCCGCAATTTCTTCACAATAGAAAAAATGGCTGAGTGTTGAACCTGTTTCTCTCCTATAGAGTCCGTAGAAACTAACCTACGAAGTCTATAGAAATGAGCTTGTAGAACTAGCAGAGTCCATAGATTCAAGCTTGCAGAGTCTGTAGAAATCTGAAAAAGCTTGAATAATGAAGAATTTGAGTGCATAGAACAATTTTTGAGGAGGGGAGAGAGGATTTTGGTCTGTTGGACCAAAATAGTTCAAATGTTGTCCCAAAAATGAGTGATATTTTTGGGGGACAACATGCATCATCTTGAAAATTGAGATAATTAGTATAAAAAAACCTAATGAAACATGAAAATAAGTGTGGAGATAATAAGACAAGGAATTAAACATGATTTTTAATAAATATTAGTAGTTATATTATACAAACTTATTCAAACCAAGGCAAAACTTGAAGGGTGCACAGATTGATAGGTAGATTTACATAGTTAAATTTAAATGAATGGTTTATAAAGAAAAGCTAATAATTATAAAAATTATTTATATTAAAATGAAGGTATATAATTTTAAAACAATTTTCCATAAGAATTCTACCTGAAACCCCTTCTATTGACCATACCAAGTGCAAACCTGCAAGTGACTTTTATGTGTCTAGAAAGGTGAAAAGGAAGCAAAATGGTTTTAAGTAAGAAATGACATCTCTAGATCAAAAAAAACATGTTATTTATCTTGGTGAATATTAATAGTCATATTTAAACCTTTTCCAAGTGGCACACTTCCCAAGGAGGTTGTACAAGTGCCATTTTCTCCTTTTTTTACCAAAATAATTATCTTTTCTCTAAAAACTCTACCATATTTTCAGTAGTTTCAGTTATCTAATACTTATAATTACATATGTGACATGAAATAACACTTTTAAACTTACACATTTCCCAAAAAAACTATACAAAGCATTAAATGCACCTTTTTAACCCCTCAAATGACCCAAAAATGATATAAGGGCATAAAAACTAATTGATCAAAGCTAATATAACATTAGTTGACATCAATTAACATATAAAACACCTTATAAAATTATATTATACCCCCTTATAGACCCAAGCAACTAAGTCATTTTACTAGGGGTGCCCTAATTTGACCTAAAAGTCCAATTTGGTCAACAGTTCCATATGAAAGTCTAATGTTAATCTAGTACCAGATTCAATCAACCTTAGGAGTGTTTCATCTTTGTACTCTAGGGGTTTTTGTTAAAATTAATCTTTTTTAGATCCTATAGTCCTGAGAATGTCCTCAAATACCATAGAATTATCTTATCCATCATAAAAGTGCTCCTCCACATAGGTAGGGCCATAAGAGACCCCACTATGAGTGTAACTTTACATCATGTCTAGAAAGTTTTTATTTAGGTTTTATAATATTTGGAAAAAGTTTTTCAAACATTAAAAAGGATCTATTTTGATTTTCTTTAAACAAGTGAGAAGGTAATAAGGAGAAGGTGGCATATTACCACATAATTAGAAGAAATGTTCATGAAATTACTCAACCTTGGGCAGGGTTGAAATCATATAAATTGGAAGAGGGTATGATAGCTTAAAAACCTAAGTGTAAACTAGTACACCAAATGTAGTTTTAGAGATACATCAATACTATAAAATCTAGTTCAATTCTAGTGAGTTGATACTAGGAAATTAGAAGAAATCCCTTCATATTAGGAAGATGACAATACAAACCAATAAACTCAAGATGTGAAAACATGCAAGAATTCCTAAGTATAAAACTAAGATCAAACAGGTAGCATGCCACCACATGGTAATAGGAGGTAGATAAAATGTTTTCTATAACTTAGAGTGTAAGTGACATTCAAGATAATCTAAGTTTACCATGATCAAATGATGATGATGATGAGTCTATAAATGACCTTCAATCTAAAAGGGAAACCATACCCAAGTTAACTCAATTCAAGTCCAAATGGAAAAATTGATTAACATGTTGGATTAGAACTTATAAAGGTGAGATCTTGAATTTAAATTAAAAAGTTAAGTACTTAAAGATTTTTGGAAAATAGTCTACACTCAAATGGCCATCATAACAATGTTTCTTAGATAATACAAACATTATGTTTAAGATGAGGTTTTGAACAAGGAAAAGGATAATTTGGATTTGACCAGTGTAACACCCCTTGTTCAAGAAATGGTGGATAACAAATGTATTTGGTTATGACATGTTGTTTACAAATAATTTTTAGACTCAAATCAAGACCAAACAAGTAAAGGTAAAGACAAATACAAATAAGTAAATCATCCTAAGCCCTAAATTGACAAGGTTGCATCGTATTGTTGAAATCCATCTATATACATGTTCTTTGGAGGATTTTAAGTGTTAATCTAAAAAATTTAAGTGCAGGAAGTAGTAAGGCTTTTACACCCCCTTTCTCCCAAAAATTATATGATGACATAGACCTTTGGTTTACTCACCCTGCATCAAAAATATATCCATAGAAAGTGGGGTTATTCTAAAACTTAAATTTTCAACCATCTATATGATCCCAAGCATATGGATAATGCTAGAGATGCCTCACCTCAATTGAGTTCATACCAATTAACTTACTACGCAAGGGTCTATTCCTTTACTTAGTGATTCCATCTATTTACTTCTTAGTGGAATCCCATAGTTAACCAAACTTGTCTCAAGTTTTCATTATGAAAGGAGAGGTTAGTTGATCAAACCTTAGCTCTTGTATTATGTGTACCTTGATTTGTATACCCTGCCATGAAGTAGGGTTGAAATATTGACTAGAGATGAAATCCTAGGTTAAAGCTTCTATAAATAACTCATGAAGAATCTATGAACTCCCCTCAACAAGACAAATTGCATAAAATAAAACTAAGTGAAAAGACTTTAAATCTTGCTTTTAGATTACCCAAACAATATAGGTTTTGGGGAGAGCTCAGACAAATTTATTTTCATGCCTTTAACAAAGGTGAAATTATAATGAAAAGGCATTTTTGGTCACCCAAGTTCCCTAAAGGAGACATGGGGAGAGCATACATGTACTATTTGTTTTGCACAAAAAAAAAAGTAATATATGATATATCATAAAACAACACACTTTTGAAAACTTTAAAATTTAGGTGAGTGTTAGTTTTTAGCACCAAAAGGAAATGTTTGATGAAGTTCTTGGCCCCTTGGCCTTAGGTTGAATTTTTTTTAAAAAAAATCACAAAATAATTAAACAAACCATCTAAGTTCCTTTTAAACACTAAAGGGAAGATTCAATATTGAAATCATACTCAACTTTTGTCACTTTTCCATGTGGATCTTGTAAAGGTTAGAGAGTTTCCTCCAGCCTTGAAGCACAATTTATAATTAATCAAGTACATTTTCAAAACTTGCTCTCAAGTTCTCTATTTTTATTACATAGAGATTAGTGTTGGTCAATAGTGACCAATTTCAGTTGTAACAAGATCGATGCCAATCATTAAAAAATCAATGCTGATCGAAAAAGACTGATAATGGTCACTTGTGAACCCTTAGGTAAAAAAGATTTTTTACAAAAAACACTTGTTATCCCAAATTAGAATATAATATTTAGAAAAGCTTTGGATCATGCAAATAAAATTCAAATAGAGACTTAAAAACTCAAAATGACACCCTGTAATTTTGAATAAAGCTCTAAAATGTAATTTTGAATAAAGCTCTAGAATATAGTTTTTAACTGTGTTTTTCATTATAACCTAACTAATGTTGATTATCTAGGACTGATGCTAGTTACACAATATCGATGTCAGTCACTTTATGACCTATGTATCAATAAAAATTTCAAAAACATAAGAAAATTATGATGAAAATTTGATTTCTAAGGATTTTTAATGACTTTTAAGGAAATCTAAGATTGCCAAAGTATCTTATTTGATTTATTGGGTTGAGTCATCCCATTGAGTGTGCCAAGATGTAGAGATGGATTACAAATATGGTTATATCAAGCATTAGTCATGAAATATCAAGAAAAATGCATACAAACATAACAAGTTAAACCACTCCTTAAAATAGGGTTTGAAAATGACAATAAAGAGCAAATGAAAGAAAACACATACACATTACCTTCCCAAGATCATCCCACCATCCAAATGTAGCTCAAAACATGATTTTACCCTTGATTTGGTGCTCAAGTTTTTGATAATGATGCAAGTCAAACCTCCTCCATCATCTCTTGCTCATCAATTAAACTAGGCTCATGATATGAAAATCAATGTTATGCCTATCAATGAAGCTATCCTATTGCAAATTAAGCATAATAAAGACCACATACAAATGGCTTATAGAGATAATTCTACATAATAATTTTACACAAATTAATCCTAATAAAAGTGGTCTTAGCCTTCTTATTTATAGTTTTTAAAAAAAAATTGGGATCAACCATGATCATTCATATTTAGATCAAAATGTGTGGCCATGGATTAATCCCATTTTGTATAATTAATCCATAAATACCCTCATAAATATTTGGAAGGAAGGGTAATTAAAGAGGCATGGGAGGCCTTAAACTTGACATTTTTTACATTAATGGCTTATCGATGCCACCCCATAAATGATGTCATTTGATGATGTAGATAATAGGAATCAATTTCCATCTAAATATATTTAATAACTTCCATGGATTTTCCACTCAAGCTCTTAATTTGGATTAATTTTCTTAAGTGAGATTAATCAAATTTTATGCAATTCTTTTAGAAATTGGTTGTACTTCATTAAGCAAAGTGGTCAATATGTCATATTATTGGGTCATAATTTAAATGGAATAGAATTAGAAGTTAATGTTAGTTTTGTATAGACCAATACCTTATTTAGGATGTTTTTGAATAAAAATAACACATTCATGTGTTGTGCGCTTTTGAATTAGAATAAAAGGAATGCACCAAAATACATTTTTGTCATTTTGACTCAAAATGATTTGAGACAAGTTAATAATCACATAAAATGTATTGCTACATTTAGGGATGCTTTATCCTAAATTGTTACTTTTATATGACAAGATTAAACCATTTAACATGTTTAAGTGATTTTGGTCCAAATTGTGCATTTTCACAAATTTTGAGTAAGATTGACAATTTCAACACAATAGGGTTAGGACTTGGATGTCTACAGTAGCAACTTCCACCCATTTGGTGAAAGTGTTAGTATCAATGATTATATATCTATCATTTATGTTCTTAAATAGAGGTTAATGGGCCCCACAAAATTAATTTCACATTGTTCAAAAGGTTGTACAAATAGAATTAGATTCAAGGGCATTTAATCTCATTTATTTGGTCTCCCTACCCTTTCACAAACATCACAATTTTTAGTTACCCTATATGATCATTAAAAATATTAAACTGCCATAGACTACTCTATAATATCTTTCTTTCAATTGAATCACCTGATAAATGTTCTTTGGTGACCCCTTGGTGTGCTTATTATAATGTTTTTGGTCTTTCATGATCCAAGGTGGCCCTTAATAATACATCTTATTTCCCCAACTTGTAAAGGAATCCATTTATAATCCTAAAAGGTAAAGCTCTTGTGATTAGCTAACTTTTGTATTTTTACAAATAATGTGCATGGAATACACCTATATCCAACAATTTTTTGATGCCATCCATATTTTATAAAATCAAAACCACTCAAAGTAAATGTGCATATGAGGATTCATCATGCATCTCCTCTAGCTCTTCACCAGTTTGTATGTGGCTTAGATGATTAAGTTTGACATTCTCTCTTCTAGGTTTCAAATTTATTTTAAATTGAAACTCCTAAAACAATATTAACCACCTATATATTATCCCTCCTAACATTAGATTATTCACCAAGTTTTGCAAGGATTGGTGGTCAGTGAAGAATTGAAAGGGAGTATTCAATAGATAGTGTTTGAATTTCTACAATGTAAAAACCATAACTAAGGCTTATCACTAAGTGGTGGTATTTTTATCTACAATTGAGAGATTTTAGCTTACAAAATGGATGGGTTGATCAAGGCCTCCATCCCTTGGTTGAGCTACAATTACTCCTATTGTTGTTCTAGAATCATCCACATGGACATGAAAAGGTTTGTTCCAATTATTAAATACCAAAATTAGAGTTGTGACTAACCTCTTTTTTAGATTAATGATTTTTTTTATCATTTGGGAATCCATTCAAATTATTTATCCTTTTGTAGCAAATTTTATAATGGTTTTGACCTAGTGGCATATACTTAGATTAAGTTATGATAATACCTAGAATGTGTTGGGAAAACATAATGTTTAAATGGTGATATTTACCCTTAACATTATTCAATGGTTATTAAATAAATAAATACATTTAATTTATTAACACAATGTAATCTTATGTAAATAATTTAAATATATTTTACAATTGGGGTTTCTTAGGGAGAGGTTGGACCTAGAGACATCTAATTCATAACACCATTGTGTTGAAATTGTCAATCTTACTTGAAATACACTCAAATGCACAATTTAAGCCAAAATCACTTAAACGTGTTAAATGGTTAGAGACTATCGTATACAAGTGAAAATTTAAGATAATGTATCCCTAAATTTTTTAATGCATTTTATATGATTATTCACTTTTCTTAAAATACTTAGAGTCAAAATGATGAAAACATAATTTGACACCCTGAATCACTGAATTCTTCTAATTTAGAATCACATGACACATGCATGTGTTATTTTTCATCCACAACGTCCTAAATGGAGTATTGATATGTACATAACTGACACCTTCTAATTCCACTCCTTTCAAATTACAACCCAGTATTATGACATTCTGACTAGTTTAATTAATAGGGTGTAACTAATTCCCAAAGAATTATAGAAAAAATAATTAATCTCACTTAAGCAAATTAATCCAAATAAAAAGCTTAAGTGTAAAATTAATGGAAGTTATTGAATATATTTTAACTGAAAATTGATTTCTAATATCTTCATAGTCAAGTGACATCGTCTATGGGGAGGCATCCATAAGCCATAAATGTAAGAAATATTAGGTTTAAGACATCTCATGCCTCTTTAATGCCCCTTATTTTTAAATATTTATGATGTTATTTATTATTTGTCTCCAAAATTTAACTAGTTCATGGCCACACATATTGATCTCAAGATGGATGGTTAGGTTTGATTATGATAAAATTCAAAAATATATAAATAGGTGGCCTCTCACTACATTTTAAAAATTATTCATTTATGTAAACTTATTATGCAAAATTCTCTCCACAACCTTTGTTTATATAGTGTTATTATGCTTAATTTTCAATAGGATAGATTCAAGATAGGCATAACATTGATTCAAATATCATGAACCTAGTTTGATTCATGCATAAAAGATGATGGTGGAACTTTTCCTTGCATCATTGCTAAAGAATTGAGCACAAAATCAAGGGGAAAATCACATTTTGAACCATATTTAGATGATGGGATGATCTTGGGAAGGTATTTTGCATGTGATTTATTTCAATAGTTCTTAGTTGTCATTTGTAAAAACCCATTGAAAGAGTTGGCTTAGTTAGTTATGTTTTAATGCATTTTCTTGAGTTTTCTTGACTAATGCTTGATCTAAGTCAATTTGGATTCCATCTCTACATTTTGGCATGCCCAATGGGACAATGCATCCCATACATGTAAGGAAAACATTTTTTAATTATTATATTTTCTAAAAAGTCTTTAAAAATCCATAAAAATCAAGTTTTAACATTACTTTTCCCATGTTTTTAGCTCTTTGCTGACACATAATTTACATAATGATTGATATTGGTTTATCCTAACTAGCATTGGTCCTATCTAACTAGCATTGATTCTTGTGTAGGTTAGAACACAATAGAAAATTTGGGGTTTTAAGATTTCTTGAATGTTTCAACTTGTTATTTTGGATTTTAAGTCTCTGTCTAAACATTTTATTGCAGGATCTAGAGGTTTTTTCTAAAGATTTTATACCAACTTGGGCTAATAAATGCCTTTTGACAAAATGTTTTTTTCCTAAGGGTTAACAGGTAATTGGCATCAATTTTTACTGACTGGCATCAATTTTATTATAATCATCATCATTTTTATTATAACTGACATCAGTCACTATTGACTGACATTAGTCTCTATATAACAAAAATAGAGAAACCTAAGAGAAAATTTTCAAATCTTGCTTGTTTAATTGATAATTTTTATTCAAAGAAGAAGAAAACCCTCTAAAAATTATAGGTCACATGTTGGAAAAGTGCCAAATTTGAACATGTTTAACTCTTGAAATTTTCTATTTGGTTCTTAAAAAAAATTTAGATTGTTTCTAATTGATTATATTTTGAAATTTTTACAAATTTACAATTAAGGTCATTCACACAATTGTAGGATATAAGGAATACTATTTTGAACATCAACCCCTAGAGGATAAAGATGAATCACTCCTAAGGTTGATTGAATCTGGTATTAGATTGCCATCACACTTTCCTAGGGAATAATTACATATCTTGGCTAGAGAAGGAGAGCAACAAGGAGAACAATCCCTCACACATATTTCAAAAACAAACATTGCTTCTTCTAGCAAAGGAAAGGAAGTGCTCATATATTCAATGCATAATGATCATGATATTATCACCAAGATCAAGAAGATAAGTCAATGATATGCAGACCAACTTATCATGTATTTAACTAACTCTTTAGTTGCCACTTATATACATAATGATGCTTCTAAGGAACAAGGGAATGTGGTAGAACTAACTCAACAAAATTGAGTTGAGAACACACTTACGATGGATTAAGATGTCTCAATTAAACAACCTAAGTCACAATAGGTTATGCAATATGCTTTGCAAGATATAGAGCATACATTTTTTAATCATAAAAAACCTCTTGTTCCTTTCCAAAATCAAGGAACAAAACACTTCGTACGTATTGAGGAATTATTCAAAATATTTTGTCTAGTTCATCTCAACCAATGCATACTTTGATGAATAGACCACAGACTCCCCAAAATCAATAGAAGACTTACAACTCAAGACATCTAACTTTAGGGAATGTTTATCAACTTAGCAATCAAAATCTTACTTACTCATCTCAAGGAGAAAACCAAAATAAGGTTGTGGATCGAAGGGTTATATCCTTAACAAGTCCATGCAATAAGGGAACATACAACCCTAATAAAATTATATTTCACCCACTAATGCACCCAACATACAAGACTAGAATTCGATGAAATAAATTATGTCATGATTTGAGACAAGAAACAACATCAAAAAGTACAAATTTAATGAGACATGTCCATATCTATTCGATTTAAGCATTCTCTAAGTCTGATTTTTTGCCTCATTTAAGGCTCCCAAATTTGAAAAATATAAAGGGAAGGGTGACCCTCATGAACACATTTAGTAATTTTTTGTGTTATGCCAAGAGGTATCTTATAGTATCATTTATTTTCTTTATTTGTTGTCATAAAATTTAATGGGACAAGCTTTATATTAAATTATTAAGTTACCTAAAGGATCGATGGTAGATTAGAATGATCTATCTATAAAAAATTCAACCACTTCTCATACAATATTGAACACAAATTAACTATTATTGAATTGTGCAAAGCCAGAAAATGACATGGAGAAAGCTTCACAACATATCTATAGTGGTGGAGAGCATTGGCTAGATGATTTCAACATAATTTTCTAGACAAATAATTGACTGGCATATTTTCACAAAATTTACACTCTGAGGTGGTGCATAATCTATAGCTTACTTACACAAACACATTTGAATAAAATATAGACAAGGGTGTGTAGATTGAGAATTCCCTTATCACTAAGGGCCTTGTTAAGAATTATTTTGAGGGTTAGTTGTCAAATCAGGCCTAATCTCCTAGTCAAAATGTTACAATATAGAAACTCAAGGGGTTTAATAATAACAAAAACATGATCAAAATTGGAGTAACTAAATCAAGACATGTACAAATGGTGTAGGATTTTCTAGCTCTAAATGTGTAATTAGCTCCCCCTAATCCCCTAAACACTTTTTATAGAGTCCTTCCATAAAGGATATTCAATAACAACTCTAGAGTCTTTAGTAAGCTGGGAGAGCCTATAGAGGTAGTGTTCTAAAATATCATAGTAGCTATTCTGATTGTATGGCTTATACCAAGGCTATTTCCTAAAGATAAACTCAAACTTGATTGGTATCAGGCAAACAAAATTTTCAATTTCCATTATAGACACCTAAATCTAGCCACCAATAACCTCCAACTAGGCTTTTGATCAATTTCCACCTAAAGTGCAAAATTTGACCTAAAAACACTAGAATGTATTAAATGAGTTGAAATTGATAAATTCAAGTGCTAATTATAGCTAGGGTATCCATAAATGGGGAAATGCAATTTATGGGCTAGTTATCTTTGATCAAATCATTCTGAGTCAAAATGCCAATTTTGCAACTAGGTGCTCTAGATTGCTCTTTCCTATCAAATCTCTTTCACAAGACATGTGCCTTTGTTATTTGTTTTTAATAATATCCTAAATTAGATAATGGATTTAAGGCATCTAACATCTCCTTCCAATTCCAATCCAGTCACCTTTTGGACCAATAACAAGGCATTATGATCAATTTGAATAATTTGTGCACAAAGTGCTTAAATATGCTTAAGAGATAATTAAACTAGATTAGAGCCTAATCAAGAATTCCATGGAAAATTCTTGAATATTTTGTTTTGGAAATGAATATTGAATATCTACATCATCAAGTGAACTCATCTTTTAGAAAGACATCCCTAGGCCATAAATTCCACAAATATCAAGATTGCCCTCCATTCCCCATCAATACCCTCCATGCCTCTTAATTCCCCCTTTTTCAAATGTCATGATGAGGATAATTATAAAATTAATTCTAAAAAATTGAATGAATCCTCAACCACACATCTTCATCTCAAGATGGATGGTTTAGGTTGATTCTGATCAATCTCAAAATCTATAAATAGAGAGGCCATGAACATCATTTTTAAGCTCAATTTATGAAAAGTTATATTGAAATATTGGTTCCAAAAGCTTCATGAAAAATAGTGTTACCATGCCAAATTGATTCCAATCCAAGCCAAGCCAAAGATAAAGGTCCCAAGGAGAGATGGAGGTAGCCAAGATTCCATTAACAAGGACTTCATGAGCACAAACTGAGCAAGCCAATCAAAGAACACTCTTAGAGCATCAAGGAAGGTAAGGAATGTGTGTTTCTTGAATTTTAGTTGTGCTTTATTCATTTGTATTTCTTTACCAAGCTCACCCTATTAACTAGGTATGAAGATGTTAGTTTAATGTGTTTTTGATTTGGTTTCATCCACAAACAAGATACTAATCTCCTCTTCTTAGTCAAATTCCTAGTTCACATAATGGCATGCCTGATGGGACCTTCCTAGCTTCACAAAAATGATCATGAAGCTCTTTTAAGCAACTTAATAATATTCTCCTTATAGAATCTTAAAGTAAGAATCCAAAAAGAGTGAAAATTAGAGTAAAAACACATTCTTCTAGGAGTCATGAGTTTTTTCTAACATAGTCATGGGATTATCCTACAACACATGATATTATGCTAAGCTTATTTTTTGTCAAACTAACTTTGTCTTTTTGTGTAGGTTTAATAATACCACTACTATCTTAGTAGTGAGATTGTTTCACAACTCACAAGGTTGCTAAACCAAGTCACAATATTATATAACCGCTAGCAAGTTAAATGACAATACCGCTACTTTTAAAGTGGTAGGATTGTCCTACAAGTAGTGGGATTGTCATTGTGAGTTGTGGTATTACATTGTGTAGAATAAGACATTTTTTGAAGCTTCATTTGGGGTCATCTAGAATCTATTTTTGATGATTTAAAAAAAAAACAATGTGGTTTTTCATAAATTTTCATAATATGTAATTAGTTTAGCCTAAATTTATGTCTTTTTTTAGAAAACCTTATTTTACCTCAAGTAGTGGGATTATGACCCTAAGTGGCAAAATTATTATTTGCAATACCATAACTTTGAAAGTTGTGAGATTATCCTACAAGTAGTGGTATTTTCATTTAAAGTCACAGTATTGTGACTAAATGGTTAGTGGTTAGTTACAATACCACAACTCTTAAAGTTGTGGGATTGCCTTGCAAGTAGTAGGATTGCTCTGTCAAGTAGCTATTGCACCACTGTGACAACCTGAAAGCTCCTTTTTCTAACTTCATTGTTTCAAACTAATTTTAGCTTCAAAGATAAACCTCTTTCTAACATTTTTCTTGTAAGACCAATTGGAAATTTTTTAAGCATGTTTAAAATATCTTTTACATGATTTAAAATGAACTAGGAACATTATTTTGGTACTTAATGTAACATTTAGGTGCTTAAGTTAGTTTTTATAATTAGTTTTCAAAGTTCAAAATATTAAGACCAAGGGGTCAAATGAACACCACCATATCTTTCTTTTGGGCTTAAAATTGAACACACTTGTCATTTTTATCTGCAATAGCTGTTTGATCTATTTTTTTTTTAGTAAAGAGAGGGGTGTTTCATGTATGTTGTTCCATTTTTTCCCTTTAGGGAACCTTTGGAATAAAAAGTGCCATTCTTATTACAAATTTCCTAGTCCAAGGCATAGAAAAAACATCATCTAAATCACTCCCCAAAAAATCATTAAAGTTTGGGTGACCTTGAAAATGACCCAAAAGTCTTTCTCTTTTATTATTTTATTTCATACAAACTTGGCTTGCGAGGGGGACTTCATTACCCCTCACGAGTTCTTTAGAGAAACTTTGACCTGGGATTTCATCTCCTAGCATTGACTTCACTTACTCCTAAGTTGTGCATGGGATATCTCTACATTTGGACATTGCACTGTACTAAGTGAACAATAGGAAGTAGTGGTTATAAAAAGGACTAGACCTTTTTACAACTAGCCAATGCCATGGTCACCCAATTTCTAGGCTTGCCTTTTGCATCATTTGACATGAAAGTCATTATGCAAATGATTCCCTTATAAAAATTTAAAAACTTGATAATTAGTCAACCCCACAATGACATACCCTTGTTAGCATTTAGATGATTATACTTAGTGTATTTTGGTCATTTATCTTACTTGGTGTTTTTGGGACTAAAACTTGTTTGTTTGTTCATAAATCCATGTCAAAACCACTTTTTATATACGTCACTCTTTTGTCTAAAGAGGCATTATGTTGGCCATTTTACATCGTACTTGTGCCTTGAATTTTTTGATAAACTTGTTTGTGTCTATGTCATTTGAGTTATAGAGGGTAACATTATGCTGCCCAAATCATGTCAAAACATTTTGAGCCTTTTGAGTCTTTGAAACATAACATTGACCACATTATTCACATATGCTTACGTCATTAGGCTGCTCAATTTATTTCAAGACTTTTTTACCATTATATCAAAACCATTTTTCAAACCATGTCATGTATACCATTTATACCTTTGTCATGTGCCATCATGTTATCCAATCTTGTCTATATTGTTTAGTCAAATCCTAGTTTTAAATGTTAAGTTTTCAATTATCCTTGTCAAAGTTTGGATTCAAACATTAATTAATTTCTATTTAGGCCTCAATTTTTAGGGCTGATACATAGATCTTTCTCTTTTCGGTTGCATAACTTTGGTTAATCAATTACCCAAATTTAGAAACTATTTATAGTTTGTTTGTTTAGTACCTATATTTATCATTGTTTGTGCTTTTATTTGGTAAAACATAGCCTTTCTCCAAAATCCTTTTGCCTTATGCCTTATTCCAATTGATCATGTTTATCTTTTATTTCATGTGTCAGGTCTATGTCAAAGTTATTTCCAAAACTTGTTAGATTAAACCAAATCACATCATGCCTTTGTTTCAAGTCTAGATTTTGACATTGTTTGGCCAAAAGTCCTAGTGTATGCTTATTTGTTTGAGCCTAGATTTTGACTATGCATTTAGACAAAAGACCTAGCAACTCAACTTTTCCCTTTCCTAATTTAGACTTTGTTTGGAACACTTTGACCTAAACCTTTGACATGCTAGTTTTTATTCAAACACTTGACCTTTTATGTGTATGACATTAAACATTAGACATTTGATGTTAGGTTATTTTATGCATAGTCTTAGAAAAAATCATTTTGGAGATACAGCTCCACTTTCAAACCACATTGGAGATACAACTCCACCTTTTGACCAAGTTAGACCAAGATTGAACCATTTTTCCTTTGGACATAATTTTTTTAGAGTTTATATAACTCTAAGCCTTTTTTATTTTAGAGATTTCATCATTTACATGAATATGTCTTACTACACTTGTGCTGGAGTCATGTATAATCCAACTTATGATAGAATGGCTACACAAAATCCCACTAGGAACCCTTGTAGAGAAAGATTTTCTGAGTTTTATTATTCTCCCTACAATACTTTATATGGGGAGCATAGTCAAAATCCATAAAATCAAAATAAAAATATTGATTAGCATGAAGAGTCTTGTGAGGAGGACTTTGAAGACCCAAATATAGATAATATTGCATGGGATAGGGATCCATACCCTATTTTTAATAATCAGTACATGGAACATAGTCAAGAACCAATTTATGAGCCAACTCTCGATTGGGATGATATGGTTTATGAGGAAGACTTGGATACTTTGGCTTCTATGAGTAATCAAGCTCCACCACATCATACAATTTCTATTTTAGGAACACAATGTCACACCATTCCCATACCAATACCTCATCCTTTGGTTTATGTGAGTAATCAGTCTCCATAATGCCAAACCATTTCTATACTAGGACCTCATCCTTTGGCTTATGTGAGCAATCAAGCTCCGTAATGTACCTTTATCATTTTAGGTTCTATCCCTTTGGTTTGTGCAAGTAATCAAGCCCCACAACTCCCTATCATTACCATTTTAGGACTTCATCCTTTGGCTCATGTGAGAAATCAAGATACCTAATGCCTTACCATTATCCAGCCAAAATTCATCCCTCATCTAGTACCAATCCCATCCAAACCTCAACCAATCCAATCATTTGAAGACCAATCTATGTTCAAAACTGGTATCTTTTAACTCATTAAAAACCAAGGCCAAGTGAACCAACCAATCCAAAATGTTTTTGTTGACTCAGCCATTTGTGATAAATCAAACTATGATGAATTTCCTATTGATCCTATACCATTTGTCAAGGATTCTCACACTAATGAGATAATATTTGTTGAGTCACTTCTTAATGATTATAACTTCCTTTGGGTAAATCATTACCTTGACCATGTGCTTATTTTTCAAGACCCTCCTGTTCACAATCTAGTCTCTAAAGAGTTGTCTCTTGACATTTTTCCCATCCTAAAGGAGTCCCACTCTAAAAAATAGATCTTTATGGAGCCCATTATGTCATCACATGTCATTATTTATCTAAAACCAAACATTCAATAAGACATCATTATAATAGAGTACCCATCAGATGAAGAATCAGAGTTAGAGACAAGTTCTATTCTTGAATTGACATCAGATTTACCATCATAATCTAAATCAACATCAGTCTCTACATTAGATTTAGAATCCCTTGAGTTAGAATTAGATTTAGAAGAAGAATATGTTTGTGGCTATTACAACATTGGTTATAGCCTCATAAATCAATTTGAATACATTTTTGATCCTTTTATAGTTTTTTAGGATGAGTACTTTAGCTTTGACACAAGTTATCCTAGTCTCTTCTATAAGGATTGTGTAGCCTCTCCCCATCCCATTACCATTCCACATATTATTGACATTACATCTCCCATAGGTGTTGATTGGGATAAATAGAATCATACTTTGTTGAACTACATCTATGGTGACATATCAATTAAAGAATATTAAGAAGGCCAAGACCACATTCATGTAGCAAAAGATCACTCTCCTAGTGAAACCTTTTATAGAGGCACTAGGGGACAATTGAAGTCAAAAATTAGCATCTTCTAGTGAAACTTTTTCAAAAGTTCTATAATAAAATCAAATTCAAAAGCCAATTTTCATTAGTGAAACCTTCTCAGAGGTGCTACGGGACAATCGAGACAACTTCATTGGTGAAAAACTTATTGAATCACTAATAGTTGAGCATAAAAGTTTTTCACTACTTGATGAAAACAAAATCAAAGATCAAATCAAAATAAATTCTAATCTATAGCCTAATTAGATGTTATCTACTCTCAAGATCAAACAACATAAAAATATGGTGGCCCTATTAAGAGAAACAGTCTTCAACCCCACCATAACCAAAGTTATGTTGAATCTAGCATCATCAATATTACATGTGATTGAAATTATTGATATTCATTTATTTCCCCACCATTACCCTTTTCATTATCATTTTCCATTCCATTTCAAAACCAAACCTACCATACATTATTTTTCCTTGTTTACCATCCATGGCCACACTTTCCTTTGTAGAGGCTACAAGGATACCTTGTCTTGACATTTGAAGGAATCATAATCAATGACCAATAAAGATCACAAAGGCATTTCTAACAACCAAATATGTAGCTATTTATTGATACAATTATTATATTTTTATCATTATTTGATTAAGATGTGCATTTCCCCATCAGTAGGAACAATAAAATCAAAAACCATACCCAAGCCAAAAACATGTACCATAGCATTTCATGTACCATACCATTTCATTCCAATGACATTGCCATTGTTACATATCTATTTACCATTATTTCATATTCCTTATATTCACCCTATCACTTGGGGGCAAACCCTCTTGCCATTTTATCCATCCTATCATTCCATTCCTATCTAGACCAAAGCCTATTTTTTACTCATCCTACCCAATCCTATTTTGATCTTGGTTACCTTGGTTTTTTCTACACTTTTTGTGAGAGGATTCCAATCAAGTTTAAACAATCAATCCAATCCATGTTTATAATGATAGTCTATGAAATTAGTGTAATAATTGATTTGGTAATATATCTTTCATCCTATATCCAAGTTTGTTTGTGTGAGCTTGATTATAACTGTCTATGGGCAAATCAGTGTTTCACCAGTCTTGATACTAATTATAACTACCTATGGGAAATTAGTATCATTAACCTATGACATTGTATCCTATTTATAACTTCCTATGGGCAAACTAGGGGTAGCACTTGTTTATCATGCATTACCACATCACCTTGCCATTATTATTTTCATTTGACTGGCCATTTGCCAATTTTGAGAACTTGTTGGGACCTAGTTGGTTTTTTCTCACCTTTTATGTGGGTGAAATTTCTATGACTTGAGGTCATTTCAAGACTATGTAGGCCATGATTAATTCATGTTGAGGTCACCTTAGTCCCATTTTTCATACATTCTCACCATTTTATGAGTAACCTAAGCCATATGCTCTCACCATTTTATGAGTAACCTAAGCCATACACTCTCACCATTTTATGAGAAACATAAGTCAAACACTCTCACCATTTTGAAATTAGGTATATTGTCATTCTCTAATGACTTAAGATACCTCGAAATTCCAAAACATTCATAACATTTCAAAAATCAAAAAACATTTGTCTTGTCTAAGCCTAGTCAGTTATACTAGATCCACCTTATGGGGGCATGGTCAGTTTATTTGTTTATTTTAATTAGTTTTTTTATTTAATTTTTTTTTTTTTTTGGTTTACTCGAATTCCTATTTGTTTTCTTTTATCACTATTTCCTTGACTCAATATATATGTGTTCATTAGGTGATTCCTTGAAAACATTATTCTTGAGTCTATCCATATTCATATGTTAACATTATCATCATGGTTTTTATCATTGGTGTTTTGTTTTCAAGTTCTTATTGGATCAGGAGTTAGTCTTTATGCATATTTTATCCAAATCTTCATGGTTTTATATCATGATGCCTATCATGACATGCTATATAAAAAATTATATTCAAAAAGGTTTATAATCAATGGAGCTGTAGAAGTTTCTCCTTGGCACCTTGGCAAATCCTCCCACCCACCTTGATCAATATAACTCATTTAACCATTCTAGTTTTATCATTGTTAATAATTATGAGAATCTCCTCATTGATAAGTAAAATTGAATCATTATATTGATCAATTTTATTCCTCTATCCATTTCTTTCATCACTTTGCACCCACTCATCTTTAATTTGTATTCTAGGTTATATCCTTGAGTTATGCTTGTTAATCAAATCTACCTGGGGCACCATCATTTTTAGCCAATTTAGGTCATCGTAATTATTATAACTACCCATGGAAAAATCATTATTTTGACTTTTATTCTTGATTATAAATGCCTTTGGGTAAATTAGCATCATTTTTAAATAAATGCATGCAAGCATTTTCTCATTTGGATTAATCTCAACCATAGGTTAATTCCACCTTTCTTCTTGTTTCTTTTCAAGGGACTATCCATCAACATATATTATGGCCATTCCCTCAAGGGGCCATCATCGTAGGCTTCCCAAAATCATTTGGAGCTTTGTTCTTTAATCATCATTTTCTTGTTGGCATATAGGTCATCTCTCATTATTTGAGAAGATATTTCTTTGCCTACAATTTTCAATAGCTTCCCAAATAAGGGCAAACTGTAGACACCTAAATTTGGCCACCAATAACCTCTAACCAATATTTTGATGAATTTACACCTAAAGTGTACAATTTGACCTAAAAACACTAAAATGTATTAAATGAGTTGAAATTGATAACTTTAATTGTTGATTCTAGCTAGGGTATCTGTAAATGGGGTAATTAAGTTTATGGGCTAGCTAGCTTTGATCAGATTATTCCAAGTCAAAATGTTAATTTTGCACCTAAGTGCTCTTGATTGTTCTTTCCTATCAAATCTATTGCACAAGACATGTGACTTTGTTATTTTTTATTGATAATATCCTAAATGAGATCATGGATCCAATGCATCTAACATTGCCTTCCAATTCTAATCTAGCCAAAATTTGGACCAATAAAAAGGCATTCTAATCAATTTGAGTAATTTATGCACAAAGTGCTTAGACATGCTTAAGAGCTAGTTAAACCAAATTAGAGCCTAATCAAGAATTCTATGGAAACCTATTGAATAATTTATTTTGGAAATGAATATTGAATATCTACATCCTTAGGTGACCTCATTTCTTTGGAAGACATCTTTAGGCCATAATGCCACAAATATCAAGATTCATGCCCTCCATGACTCATCAATACCCTTCATGCCTCTTAATTTCCCCTTTTTCCAATTTCATGATGAGGATAATTATAAACTTAATTCTAAACATTGAATTAATCCTCTACCACACATCTTCATCTAAGGATGGATGGTTTAAGCTAATTCTGATCAATCTTAAAAAACTATAAATAGAAAGGCCATGAACATCATTTTTAAGCTTAATTTATGTAAAGTTATAATGCAAGATTGGTTCCAAAATATTCTTAAAAACTAGTGTTACCATGCCAAATTTATTCTAATACAAGCCAAGCCAAAGCCAAATGTGTCAAGGTGAGATGGAGGTAGCCAAGCTTATATTGACAAGGACTTCATGAGCACAAACTGAGCAAGTTAATCAAAGAAAACTCTTGGATCATCAAGGAAGGTAAGGAATGTGTGTTTCTTTCATTTTAGTTGTGCTTTATTCATTTTTCTTTCTTCACCAAGCTCACCCTAGTAACTAGGCATGAAGATGTTAGTTTAGTGTGTTTTTGATTTGGTTTCGTTCACTAACACAATACTAATCTCATCTTCTTAGTCAAATACTGAGTTCACATCCATCATGTTGTTGATCATGGTGCCTATTATTGTGTTCAATTACAACATCTCATTGAAGATTTCACTAAAAGTGGTGAAGTTGAGATCAAACTTACTCCATAGGACACTAATCAAGATATGGGCATCTAAAAATATCCATTTCCTTAACATAATCAACAACCACTAAAGAACAATCAAAACCAAGGATAGAATCAATGACAAAATCAAAACCAATGTTAGAATCATAATTAACATGATCATAATGAGGATCATAATACCCATGCTAATAACCTAGGTTACAAAAACATACCTTATGACTATAACAATATCATGGGGTAAATTTCTACAAACCATATTTCCATTGTCATTATTAAATCCCATGAATCATCCAATGCTTTTCTAAGTACTAGACCCATTGTTATAGGGTCATCACCCTATCCCTCAAGTAATACCATGTTGAGTTCAAGCAATTTTTTTGCTCCACAATTTGTGTAGGTTACCATTTCTATACCCCATATTTCTTCTAATTATAATGGCTCCCTATCAACAATAAATTTATCTAATACAACTAGTCACCCTCTAAAGCCCTTTTCCTTCATCTTCTAATTATAATGGCTCCTTTCCACCTCTAGATTGCATAATCAAAACTAGATGCTTACAATTTACCCTTCATGTCCCTTTTCCCCCTTCTACCATTTGACCCAACATGAACATAATGAATTTAGATCACAAGTTGAAAACTATGCCAGCCAAGGCTAAAACATCTCGTCCTACTATTTAAAAGCCTTATAGTCTATCAGACCAACTAAGAAAAACCCCTTCACAAATTTATATTTTAGATATTATATGTACGTCTAAATTTAATAGAACTATTTTAAATGACCTATTTCAAGAATATACTATTCCCCAAGACATTAATCTTGAATAGTTACAAACACTAGTAGGGCATTTGCCTTCATTTAGGTAGGTCACATTTGATCAAAAAGAGATGTCCACTCTTGGTCTAGCCATAACAACCCATTATATATTGAGGTTATCATTGAAAACCATAAAATCAAGTAGGTTATTATAGATAATGGTTCAAGGCTAAGCATATGTCCCTTAAACTAGTATAGATATTGGGTTACACTGGGAAGGACATTCAACAAGAGATTATCACCATAAAGGCTTATGATAATGTTGAGAGAGAGTCTTTTAGTACTATTTATTTGCCAATCATTATTGGGTATGTTTCCCATCACACCTTACTACATATTTTGGATATTAATTTATCTTATAACATACTTTTTAGTCATCCTTGGATCCATGAAGTATAGTTTGTTCCATCCACTTTGCATCAGTGCCTTAAGTTTCCCCACGATGGGATCAAGGTCATCATTCTTGTTGATCTATAGCCTTATTAGTATTACAAACATATAAAGGCTAAATATCATAATTATAACTATTATATTGGTCCTAAATTTATTTCAAATAATAAGGAAATAGTTTCACATCCACAAAAAACCAATTATATCAACCTTAGTGACTTTATTTTTACTTTGGTTGATCCATTTCCTACAACTCTTACAAAACATGTTGTTATAGAAGACGTGGGTATTTACATGTACTATCTTAAGGACACTTTCCATATTATTAATTTTTCTAAGTCTCCCAAATAATTTGGTAAACCCAAACCTTCCAAAATCCCTAATACACCCAACATGATTTGGCAAAAGAAGAAAGAAATGCAAAAACCACTGATGGTGTTTGTACCTACTACTTTTCCAAAATAGGATCGAGATTCTTTCACTGAAGGATAATGGTTATATTATGATGGAATTGTTGATTATTTTTAGAATAAAAAATATCCTATTGCTAATCATGGAAAAAATTTATTATATAGGAAAAGGCCTTGGCCCACAAACACAAATAATCCTAGAACTTTTATTAGCTAAAAATCCTAATTTAAATTAAGATCTTGGATTTATACCATTTGAGGGTGACCTCAAGGCTTTCAATAGTGATTCTTCTAAATTTACTAGTGATAAGACTCCTAGCAATGATGTAACATCTCATTATAGCCTTTTGAGTGAGCTTGCTAACATAGATTTATTTGATTCATATGCCATTATGACCTTAACACCCCATTATTCCCTATGCCTTTACCATCCTAAACTCATTGATTAGGACCAACAAAATTTGGTCATATGCCTTGATGAATTCCAAAAAAAGGTATATATTTAAGAGTACATGGGCCTTAGAGATTGATTTCCCATTGGTGATCATAAGCAAGGATTTAATTTTTCTCTATACCCTTCTACATACTTTGGAGAGTAGGTAAAATTTTTGGGTCATAAAGAACATGAAACATCAATATCTTCAGGTGAAAACCTCTTTGGGGCACTAGTTGGTTAGAGAAAAATTAAATAAAAATATAATCCTTTATGTGAAAACTCATTTCGGGTGTTCTTTAATGGGAAAGTTTACTCATCCCCAAAGGACACATAAGGTCCATCAAGGCCTAGCTCCATAGATAGTGATAACATCACATTAGAATAATAATAAGTCTTTGAGCATATCACTCTTAATGTTCTTGAGATTTTTTCTAGTTGGCCATTAGGTGAACTGGCAGATTCAAATTTGTTACATTATAAAAATCTTTGGGAGGAACCACTAGAAATTGTAGTAAAAAAGATCATGATAACACATTGCCTACTATTCTAGAAGATGGTTCTACACTTCTTGTAGAGAACATTGTTGAAGTGAACATGGGGAAATTTGATGACCCCAAAAGTGTTTACCTTGGAGCTTCCCTTATTGAGGAGGAGTGAGATCACATTAAATCCATTTTAAAATATTTTACTAATATTTTTGCATGGGCATATTCTAATATTCCAAGCTTAGACCCTAAATTGGTTATACATCAACTTGGTATTCATCTAGATACCAAGCCAATCAAATAGAAATTAAGAAAGATGCATATATGGATCATTCTTTTGGTAAAATCAAAACTAGAGAAATTACTAGGACCAAGCTTCATTATATCACTATATTATTCCAAATAGATATCAAACATAGTTCTAATACATAAAAATCCATGGGGTATATGTATTTGTACCAACTTTAGAGATATCAATAAAGCATGCCCAAAGATGATTTTCCTCTACCCAACATTGACATGATTGTTGATTTTATTATTGGGTATGAGATGTTGTCCATCATGGATATATTTTATGGATACAATCAAAACATGATAACCCAAGAAGACTATCACAAGACTACATTCACCACACCATAAGGAACATTCTATTTTCAATTAATGTCATTTGTCTTGAAGAATGTTAGATCCACTTATCAACATGCCATGACTATCATATTTCGTGACATGATGCATGATATTATTGAGGACTATGTTGATGACATTCTATCAAAATCAAGAAAATGGTTTGGGCATCCTGATGTTCTATAAAGAATCTTTGAGAGGCTTCATGAGTATAAAGTTTGCCTGAATCTTAAGAAGTGTGCCTTTGGCATCACTTCAAGAAAATTTATAGGGTTTATTATATCACAAAGATGGATTGAATTCAACCCTGATAAGGTCAAGGCCATTGTTGAAATTCCTCCACCTTCAAATCTAAAATAGCTCTGATGCCTACAAGGAAAGATATAGTCTATTCGCAGGTTCATTTCATAACTAGAAGATAATTACCACCCATTTATACATCTCTTGAATAAAGGGGTCATGTTTCAATGGGATCAAGTGTGTTAATTATAATTTAAAAATCTCATCACATATTTGGCCAACCCACCATTTTTGAGACCATCCACACCTGGACAACCATTACTTCTTTATATTTTAGTGACTGAACATGCACTAGGGGCACTCTTGGCCCAACATGATGATCAAGTCAAGGAGCATGATTTATTACTTAAGATACACACTAGTGTCCTATGAACACAATTATACACATGTTAATAAGGTGTGTTTGGCTATGGTGTTTTCTTCCCAAAAGTTATGACACTATATTTTGAAAAACAAAACAATTTTTATTGCTAAAGTGGATCCCCTCAAATTTTTATTATCCAAAGAAACTCTCATAGGCTACATGGTCAAATGAATCATGATATTAAGAGAGTTTTATGTTGAATATCATAATTAGAAAGCTATAAAGGGGTAGGTTATTGCTGATCAAATTTCAAAAGTCCTTATTATACACACTTAACCACTCAGATTCAAAATTATAGATGACTCCAATATGACACTAGAAGAAGTCCAACATGAACCTAAGGAATGGAAGCTATATTTTGATGGTTCTTTCACTTCTCAAGGATATGGAGCCAACATTGTTTTGATTAAATTACACGGGGTTCTAATTCCTAAATCATTTCATACTAATTTTCATTGTACCAATAGTATGGCCAAATATGAGGCACTTATTGTAGGGCTTCATCTTATAGTATAGTGGGACATTAGGCACTTAATAGTCTATGGGGATTTTCAATTATAAATCAAAACATAGATGAATATAAAACTAGAGATGATAATCTTGTACCCTACAAGTATATTGTGGATAATCTCAAGACTCATTTTAAATATCTACAATTTGAACAAGTACCAAGGGCCAACAACATATCTGTTGATACAATGATGATAATTGAGTCCATGATACAGATTGAAAGTAATGCTAAAGAGTATCAATTTTTCATTTAAAATATTTTTAGCCTACTCATGTCTTTTCAAATTTAAAAAGGGTATGTACTATTGTTGGTCCCCATCCCCCACCCAAACTACCTTGGTTCCAGGACTTTTATATTTATTTCCATTATCATGTTTTTTTGCTTGACCTTTCTAATAATCATCAAAAAAATATCCTTCATTGCATATCCCATTATACCCTCCTTAGAAACATACTTTATTGTAAAGGATATGATGGAATGTTACTTCATTATTTATCTTTGGGAGAATCCAAGATAGTGCTTAGGGAGGTTCATGAAAGAATGTATGGGGCCCACACCAATGGTGTAGTCTTAGCTAAAAAACTCCTCAGAATAGGTTAATATTGGCCCAAAATGGAGATAGATGATTGTAATTATGTAAGGAAGTGTTCTCCTTTTCAACAATATGTAAATTTGATACATGCAACTTCCTTACCACTACAGCCAATTACTACACCATGGTCATTTTATACTTGGGTCCAAATCTCATTAGGAGAATAAACCCAACATATTTATATGGCCATAAACATATTATCATTACTATCAAGTATTTTACTAAGTGGATTGAGGACATTCCTCTCACTTATGTTACCAAAAAGTAGATTACCAAGTTTATACATTACCATATCATTTGTTGATATGATATCCCAACATGTGTTATATCTGATAATGGTGAATCATTTGTAAATAAATATGTCAAAGAACAATGTGAAAAATTAAATATAAAGCACAATAAATCCACACCATATAACACACAAGGAAACAAACAAGCCAAGGCATCAAATAACACCATTGTTTCCATACTTAAGAAGATTGTCAATGATTCTAGCCATAATTGGCACTTGCAAATTTTTCCTACCCTTTGGGTTTATCACACTAGTTATCGAACCCCTATAGGATCATTCCATACTCCCTTGTTAATGGCAGAAAAATTATTATCCTAATTGAGATCGATTTGCCTTTATTATGAGTTTGTTTAGAGAATATTGAAGATGATGAAGAGTATATATTTTTAAGGTTTTAAGAACTATAACTCCCTAATGGGAAGCATTTGGCTACCCTAGACAACTTGTAATCCTATTAGAATGATTACGTAGAATCTAAAACAAGTGCATTCTCCCTTGGGAGTTTGAAATTGGTGATTTAGTCTTGAAAGAGAATCAAAAGAACATAAATGTTGAATGCAAGAAAAAGGGTAAGTTCCAACCCAATTGGCTAGGTCTATATGTTATCACAACAAATTATGAATTAGGAGCATACCAACTGGCTACTCTAGGTGGTGAAGAACTTCTAGAACCCATGAACATTGTGCATCTCAAGTGATTTTATTCTTGATAGCTTTTGAACCATTGCCTATAAGACCCCTTATTTTGGAACAACTTGTGTTGAAGTTATTTTATCCTACTCTTATATTCTGGACCATCCTTTCTTAGACTATATTAATTATGTTTTGAAATACCCTAGACCATTCTTATGAGAACCATATTATTTTATGACTCTAGATAGTTAGAATTTTAGATCGTTGGCACTCTAGATCATTTATAGTCTAGCCTCACTCTTTTTAGCCCACCCTAGACCATCCTATTTTGGACCCTATTCATTTTGGACCATTTTTTTTAGAACCACATTATTTTTATACCCTTATCCATTATAACCTATATATCTCTATCCCTTGCCCAATTATGATATTGATTATGACTCATAAGTATTTTGGACACATTCAACACCATTTCCATAAACTCATTCAGCTTGGATAATATGTTGTAGCTTCTTACAAATAAGTAAACACAGATACATTGGCTCATGGTTTTTGCCTATTGAATAGGTCTTCAGAGTTATTTCATAATGCATACTATTCTATTATTATTATTATTTTATTTTATAGGTGTTGTTTCCTTAGTAGGACCTCACTCTCACCAATTTGCAAGCATGGGCCATTGCAACCAGCTTTAGCTATTATTGGAAATTTTAGTCTTGGACATGCATCTCCTTGATTAGTTTGTTCCTTTTATCATTATTTATATTCATGATCCCCACTGCAACCAGTTTAGCTATAGCTTGAACTCTTACATATGGATGTGCATCTCCTTACTTAGGTAGTTCCTTGGGCCTTTTGTGCATAGTTTATTTATGTTGCTTATCCCAAAAACATAAAAAAAATTATAAAATGATCCATGAAAACATTGTATTATACCTTTGTGTATCCTACACATCCCACATGATTGTTATTTTACGAGAGCATTCCCATTTTCCTTTACAATAATAATCATATGTTTTCTTATCATCACTTTTCTTCTATCCCATTTCCTAGGATAACTACATTTGGCTTGAATTTCATATTGGACCTTACATCTATGAAATGATGTAGGTAGTGTCCACTTATCTTGTACATCTAGAGTCAGCTCGGCCACCCATCCCTTTTCTTCTCTTTCCCCATTTGTTGTATTGTTGTTTCCCTATCACTTGGGGGAAACTTTGTGTCCTTTTATTCTTATTATGTTGTTGTAGAAAGTAATGCCTCTAATACACATACACGAACAATTATTTACTGCTCACACTAGCATTATGACTAACTCTTATTTGTTTGTGTTATTTAATTTTTATTAGTGTTTTGTTATGTTTTCTAGTCTCTTCATTTATTCCTTTCTCTTCCTTCACTTGCTTCTTCTTGTTTATTCTTGGTCTTTTGTGTTCCTATTTTGTCTTGTTCTTTTATTTTGTTTTCAAGTACATCTTGATCATACACATGGATCTTTATTATTAGTATCTTATTTTCATGTTATTTATTAAGTTTGTTCTTGCTTTATTTTTATACATTATTATTCCTACTTGAATCTTGATTGTTCATATCTTGATTTAAAGTTGGGTTCAATTATGTATTATTTTTATCTTTTTGTAATTTGTTTTTGTTTAAATGTAAATAGTTGTAACTTCAATATTAGTAATCATTATCATTATACTTATAAATATTCACATTTGAACTAGATAACTGTAATTGAAATCTGATGTTATTATAGGTTACTCATACTTACGATGCATAATTTAATTTTGCTACAGTAAGCACCAATGCTTCAGATCCAAGTATTAAAATCAATTTAGCTCTAAAGGTTAGATCTTAGTAAACTAGTGAAAATAAACACCAATAGCTTACTCACACCAAACTCTATGCAAGACATGCATATCTTGGCATACATTATGGATCTAATTGAATAGTGGTTCATTTTTTATTATTATTTATTCATCATTCCATTTTATCTCATTTAAGGGCAATCTACATTAGCTTGAGGTCCATCTAGATTATGTAGGCAATGCTTGGATACATGATGTATCTTAGGTCAGCTTGACCACCTTTATTCTTCTCTTCATCTCTTTTATCACTTTGTGCATCCTTGTATGTTGGGTTTGAGGTGGTTATTTTAGTCATTAGACCCTTGCATATCTATTTGCATCTTCTCATATTTAATGTATGCATTAAGGTTATATTATTGAGATATGATTTATAATTTTCCCTCTTAGGAAATCATATTTAGACCAATCATTGAATCAAATCAGACTTACTAGGGCATAATTAATTATCAATGATCAAAATTTACCCTACTAGTTTATAATTACTTTATCAACCAATCAAATATACTCTAATGGGGAACATTATTATTTCCTTTCTATGGAGAAACACTCTCTTATTTCTTATAACTCCAACTTCTACAAACTTTTACCCTTGTTTTGGTAATATTCAAAGTATGCAACTTGTTTCAGTATCAATCATTCCCTAAGCATGCAACTTGCACCTTATTTTAGGTGTATTCAAAGTATGTCATTTATATTTTTGGATTGTATCCTTCCCACTTCCCCCCATCCTTAGGGCCCATTATATTTTAATTATATTTTGATCATTGAGAATTAATACATGCAATCATTAGCTCATCCAGATTTAATCTAATCCATGGGTTAATGTCTATTATTGGTAGTCTATCCTTCTCTTTCATCCTAGTATGTCCTCTAGAGGGGGCATCATGGGTCATTTCCTTCCAATTTCTTCTTGACAACTCTTTTATTTGAAAATATGTTGTTTTTCCTAAATGTCTCACCATACCTTCTCAAATAGGGATAAAATGTAGACATCCATTTCCTAACACCATTGTGTTAAAATTTTCAATCTTACTTTAAATACACTCAAATACACAATTTAAGATAAAATCACTTAAATATGTTCAATGGTTCAAGATTAATATATATATGTGTTGATTTAGGCTAATGTATCCCTAAATGGGGCAATGCATTTTATGTGATTATTAAAAAAATTTAAATCATTTTGAGTCAAAATGATGAAATGATAATTTGACACCCTGAATCATTAATTTTTTATAATTTGGAAGCACATGACACATACATGTATTATTTTGCATACACAATATCCTAAATGGGGTATTTGTTCATACACAACTGGTACCTTCTTCTAATTACAATCAAATTATGAATCAATATGACATTATAACCAATTTGATTAATAGGGTGTAACCAATTCCTCAAGAATTATAGAAAATTTAATTAACCTCACTTAAGAAAATTAATTCAAATCAAGAGCTTAAGTGAGAATTTCATGGAGGTTATTGAATATATTTTAATTGGAAATTGATTTCTAATATCTGCATGATTAGGTGACATCATATGGGGTGGCATCCATAGGCCATAAATGTAAAAAATATTAGGTTTAAGGCCTTTCATGCCTCTTTAATGCCCCATATTTTAAATTATTAATGATGGTATTTATGATTTAGATCTCCAAAATTGAATTAATTCATGGCCACACATCTTGATCTCAATATATATGGTTAGAGTTGATTCTGGTCAAATTCAAAAAATTATAAATAGGAAGCATCTCAATCACATTTTTAAAAAACTTCATTTATGTAAACTTATGAATAATGCTCTCCACAACCTTTATTTGTGTAGTTTTATTATGATTAATTTGAAATAGGATAACTTCAATATAGGCATAACATTCATTCAAATATCATGAGCCTAGTTTCATAGGTACATAAGAGATGATGGAGTAGCTTTTCCTTGCAACATTGCTTAAGAATTGAGCACCAAATCAAGGAAAAAGTCATGTTTTGAGCCACATTTGGATGATGGGATGCTCTTGGGAAGGTATTGTGTATGTGATTTCTTTCAATAGTTCTTAATTTTTATTTCCATTTTTAACTTAAAATATCAAATAGAGCAAGATATCCTTAACCTTATTACTCTATATACACTTTTGATTCAAGAAGAGCATGTGATGCCAAATTTTGATTCTAAATAAAATGTAACTCAATCAATTATCACTCTCTCATATTTTGATAATAATAAGAAATATAAATCTAATCCTAACTCTACAAATGGAAAAAATAGAAACAAGAAATCTGGCAATAAGAATCATAAAATTAAGTTTAATAAGAATTATAATCTGTGGGGTAAATTTGGTCATATAAGAGAAAATTTTTATAAAAACAAAGATAGAGTTAATCATAAAACCTATAAGAATTCAAAAGGGAATAAATCTAATTATAACCATCAAAATAATCATAATCAAAAAAATAATCAGGAATAAAATTCTAATGTTATTGCTTTATATGTTTCATTGTTTACTTCTAATGAGAATGAATGAATTTTAGATAGTTGTGCATCACATCATACAAATTTTATTATCTGTCTCTCTCTCTCTCTCACACACACACACACACATATAGTTTTGCATCACATCATATAAATTTATTATCTCATATTTTATATAATAATAATGTGTGTGTGTAAAAATATTTATTTAGGTGAGAGTATATTTTTAAAAGCTACTAATCAAGGAAAAATAATTTTTACAAATGTTATTACTAAATATGTTTTCTATGTGCCTAAACTTAATAAAATTTCATTATCATGTTCCAAACTTATGAATTATAATTTAATTATATTTTTTTAAATAATAATTGATTTATTAGAAATCAATTTATTTTTATGATTATTGAAGGTGTTCTTATACATATTTTATGCTTCTTCTACATATCTTTCATCACATAGTAGGAATGAATCACAATTATGGCATGAAAGATTAGGATATATTAATTTTATATGATATTTATTATCATAATATTGTTTTTATTATTCCTTCTATCTCTTCTCATCATAAAACTTATGAAGGATGCTTATGTGGTAAGAAACATACTAATCTCTTTCACAAGAATCATGATGTGAATTCTTCAAATCCTTTATATTTAATTCATAGTGATGTTATAGGACCACTTGAAGTTACGTCTCTTAATAGTTATTTATATGTTGTTACTTTTAATTATGATCATACTAGAATGATTTGGTCAAATTTTATAAAGAATAAATCTAAAGTATTATCTAAATTTATATAATTTAAAGTTATTGTTGAAAATGTTTCTAATTTTTATATTAAGTGATTAAGAACTAATAATGGTGATAAATATATTAGTAAATAATTTGATTATTTTTTCATTAGTTGTGGCATTCAAAGGGAATTAAAAAATCTTTATTCTCAACAAAAAAAATGGTTTTGTTGAAATGAAAAACAACACTATTATTAAAATGACTAGAGTAATGTTGCATTTTACAAATTTCCCTAAGTTATGATGGGATAAAGCCATAAATATTATTGTCCATATCTTAATATAATCCCTGTTAAATCTATGCATATTTCTACCCCTTTAGAAATATAGTATAAAAATAAATACACTATCTCATATTATGATCTTTAGTAGTCTTGCTTCCATCTTTATTCATAAATCTAAAAGAAAGAAACTTGATCTTTCCTCCTATTCATGCATATTTTTAGGTTGAGGTAAAACTAAAGTATTAAGAGTGTATGATATGTATAAAATAAAAATCATTGAGAATAGGAATGTTATAATCCTTAAAATCTCTTTCTATGAATGCTCTATGAAACCACCTAATTTTTCTTCATTTGATAAACCTAGATCTCTTGTTACTCCTTATGAAGACATAAATACTCTAGTGTAAGTTGATCTAAGTTTGGATAAATTTGAGTCTAAAGAACCTTCTAAATTTCATGTTCAATCTAAAAGACTTAAATGGGTAGATTCCTAGTCTAGTATTTTATCTTGATAATCTTAATAAATTAATTATAACTAAACATTATTATCATGTTGTAATGAAAATATACTAATGTGGACCTCAATATTTTGAGGAATCTATCCAATATGATAGATTGAATGATTCTATGTAAGCTGAGTATAATGCCTTACTTAAAATTTAGACTTGGGATCTTATCCCACCTCCACTTAAAAGGCATATTATTGGTTTTAGGTGGCTTTATAAATTAAAATATAATTTAATTGGTAAAAGTAAAAAAATTAAATCAAAGATTAGTTCATGGTTTTACTCAATAATCCAGGATTGATTATGTTGAAACTTTTGCTCCTATAGCAAAAATGAGTACTGTTAGACTAATTATTGCTCTTACAACTAAGAATGGTTGGATTATACACTAAATGGATGTCAAAAATGCATTCTCAAATGGTTATTTAGAGTGTTATATATATATATATATATATATATATATATATATATATATATATGAATCAACCTAAAGGTTCTACTAACCCTAACAAAGAGTATATTTTTTGTAAGTTAAATAAAATATTGTATTTATATGCACTAAAATATGCTCACCCCACTAATTACAATAATGTTTCTAATTTAACCTATAACTACACTTCCTAGTTAATTGACTAATATCCCATTCCCTATTTCCTATATCTTAAAAACCTTATTCCATCCCATACCCAATTAATCCCCTTTATTAATCTACTAACCGACCCCCTAAACCACTTGATAATTTAAAAATATAATTTATTCTACCTACCCATCTACCATCCTATTCCTAGTTATTCATAAACCCCTAAACCCTATTAGATATTTCTAGAATTGGATAATTTTATAAATATCCTCTATTTTAGCCCATTTTCCTCTATAATTCTCCATTTTAGAGATTTCCAAGGAATTTAAAATTCTTTGGAAATATCCTAGTCATTGATCTCAATGGCTCAAAATTAAATTTGAGTCATTGATTCTTCCCTTCACTTCCTATATAACTAACTAACCTTCCTCCATTGAAACTAACTTGGGAACTTAGAAAGCTTGTTAACTTGATTTCATTATCTTCTATCTTTCATCCACATAGCCCTATCAAATCCACTATCAAGCTCAATAATCCATTGAAAGGCATTATCAAGCAAATGCAAGCATTCCAACATCCATAGATTTGTCAATCAACCATCCATTTGTAAATATTGGACAGGAGTTATAAATAGGTAAAATGATGATGAGATTCTTCTTAAAAATATGATTATCTCTTTTATCCCCTCATATTGATATTTTTAGATTTTAGGTTTTTATTGCTAAAAATAGTAATAATGGGTGAATCTAAAATTTAGGTTACATTTTGGTGACCATGGTGGAACACTACTCCCTAATCTAAACTATAATATTTTTGGAAGTTATTTTGAAGTTTGTAGGGATAATTGGACATGATTTGAGTACCAAATTTGAAAAATTTATCACATATAGGCAATCTGTGATTTTTCACCGGTATTCATGATATTGTAGTCATGGTTTTGTAGGCAAATAGTGATATTACCTAATGGTCTAGTATTAATTGATAATGGCTTAGGTTTTTGTAGGTTTTTATCTTATAGTATAAAATATCTAATTTTAAAGTATCAGTTTTTCCCTACTAATCATAGTTTTATAGGTCAAATTGAGATTTTGAAAAGTCTATAGGTTGGAGTGATATCTTTGTGTTTTGCCTCTTACTAACCCTTATATAAGGTTATTTTCTATCTAAAATTTTATATATGTCCTCTATGTAGTAAAAAAAAGGGTTAATCGATCATCCTGAGTCTTTCAAACCAAAATGTAGTACCATGACTTTCAAACTTGTGACCTTGACCTAGTAATCATGGTTTTGCTCTATTAATCATAGTTTTGCCAAGACTCTAGTTTTTCATACATCCTTATAACTTATATATTGATAATATACTTTGAAATATATTATTATTCTATTTATGTGTAGGAAAGATAAGAATTGATCAATCCTTTTAACCATTAGCATATAAAGTGTAATATCATAACTTTCCCAATGTAGTCATATAAAATGTAAAATTTGGTAACTTGAGCATGGATAATGACACCCAATCCTTAGGTACCTCTTAATTTCTCTCATTACCCTCTTAGTCTTAATTTCACTAATTTTCAATCATTTTTGGCCTTCTAGACTTGATCCCAGCTAAGCCAGGACCCTCTCTTCATGACTAATCCATCCCCCCAAGTCCCATTAGCTTAAGACAATATCACCAAAATTAGACACTAAAACCAAACCTTGGTGTGTCTATCTTTTGATGCTATTGTCCAAGTGCATCTTAGGCCCCAAAGGTCATTTCCTTCCAAATCCTTATCTTTAATCATGTCAACCTAACATGAATTCATTTAACCCATGACCAATAGATCCATATAAAAGCCCATTCAAAGATCATTCGAAAGGGATTGGAAAATATCATTCAAGAAAATAATAATACAATTAAGACCACTACATAAATCTACCCTATTCTCTACATACAACCAACCTATACACTTTCAAGCCACTTCAAGTCCTTACACCAGTCCCTAGTCATCTCAAACATACCTAATTTTATAATTTCTTGCATTTCATTCACTATTGAACTAAACACTCTTAAAGGGAGAACTACATATAGATTGATCCCTCCTTGGAGTATTGGTATGTAGGCAATGGGATTAGAAAAATAGGGGTTGGTGACATGGACTTTATCACCATGCACTAGACCAAACTCTATGTTTTAGTGGAGTATAAAAATCAGGAGAGTTGTCATTAGGTGCCTAAGTATAATTACCCATAAAGTATTTTATGGAGTGAATAGTGGTTAATCTCCAATACGTAAGATATTTAGACAACATCCTATATGAACTTAGGCCTCACTATACCTTCACATATATTAGAGACTTATCTAGAAACCTTATATAAACCTAGCATAGGACCTTTTAACAATAATAGGCATTTCACTATAGGAGGTAGGATTAACTCCTAAGAAGTCATTAAGTGTAGATGGGTTTGAGAGGATTCAGTCGATTCTATAATGGTTCACCAGTCTACAAACTCACCCATGAAACCATTGGATGGTGTGATCATCGAGTTACACACCATTTTTAATTTACTACCTTAGGGTTTGTCATTTTGTATGTTGTTTGTGTGTTATGATAGACCTATATTATTTGTAAACTAAATAGGCCATAACCATTTTTTTTTACACCTTAGATACCCTTAGGCTAATATCTTTTCTTAGATACCACCATCATAAATATCCACATCTATCTTATATCTTTCATCCTCTACTCATCCTACACCATCCACTTATCTTATATCTTCCACTCCCTATCCCAAACAACATCTAATATCTTTCACACCCTAGTCTTTTATCTAGTCATCCTATATTGTCCATTCATACTACATATTCTATTCCCTATCCTAAACAAAATCCATTTTATATCTTCTATCTTCCATCCATCTTATATCTTCTATTTCTTAAAACCTCTCATATATATTTAATATTTTCTATCCATCTAATACCCATCTTATAACTTACATTCCCTTCAAATTATCTTATATCTTCCCATCCTATATCTCCTATCACCCATACCCCATCTATTTCATATTTTTACATCATCCTTAATACTATCTTTTGTTTTGGAACCAATTCTGAGTGGTCATTCATCCCTTTTATCCTCATTATCACTTCCTCAAATCCTTGGTCTAGATATTATCAATACACATAGCCTTATCAAGAATATAATCTATCACCCATCATTTCTCCCTATCAAGTGCCTTTTTCATACCTAGAACCCATCTAATCACTATTTTGATAGTACAAAAGGTATTTGATTTCATCACTCCCTTTTATTTTTGTTAGATTGGACTCTTATAACACTTTGTATTTTGGTAATTCTTAGTCACTCTAATCATCACATCCCTTTCTAAAAATCTTCACATCACTTTATTTGACCACTAGTAGATTTGATTGTTAGACCAAATTAGTATTTAAAACATTTGCATCATCTACCATCATATCTCTCCTTCTATTATCCAAAATGGTGATCCAAACCCATGCCCAATTCAAGATAGGACAATCTTCCTACCAAGATAATGATTTACTAGGAAATATAGGTGATACAACTAGGGATCATCATGATACATGGTGATATGCATACCCCTAGAGAAGAAGATGAATGATTCAATCCACTCAATGACGATGTTAAGAACTTAATTGATCGATACCTTTATGAAAACCATGATCAAGTTCTAGCTTGATCCATTTAAATGGGAGGCATACTACCCTCAAAATTTGATCATAGCCTTCTACAACACATAGTCGATCCCTCCACTAGGCCTAATACATTATGACCAAATGTACACACAAATCAAGTACCCAGAGAAGAGGAATGCATGGATTAATAATTTAAATAATAATAATGTCCCATACCTCTATGAAATAATTTTATTGAGGATAAAAAGGGGCAAACCATCTTAGTGGATCGAATAGACTAAATTACATAACAAATAATTTTTTTAATCTGTGCACAAAACTAATGGCTAGCATCACCACTTCAAAATATCTATAATGTCTACAACTCCAAAAGGCCCCATGATAATCACAACCAAACTTCCAATCCCCTTGGAGACACCACATTTTCAAAAGAATGGAAAGTGATGAAGGATACTCTCCAACAAATTGAACCACGCTCATAAGCAATGAAATATAAATATGAAGATTTTTGCTCTTCTCCCTTGGACATGAGCATTTTACAAATACCTTTCCCACACCATTTAAAGGTACCTAAGTTTTAAAAATATAGTAAAGGTCATCCCCATGACCATGTATAGGATTTTTATATGTCTTGTCATGAAGTTACATATGAAAATGCCTACTTAGTAAGACTTTTCCCAAAAATTCTCACTGGACCAGCCCTTAAATGGTTTATGAATCTGTCAAAGGGGTTAATTTATAGTTTTGTAAAATTAACTAAATAATTTATAAGACATTATTCATTTAATATTGAACGTGATGTCTCCATTATATACCTCTATAACACCAAAAAAATAAGTGGGGAAAGATTGGAATCTTTATTGCAATGATGAAGAATCTTACCAAACTACCTTCGATGCATAGTACTTGAAAATGATCTAGCCAAAATATTTTTTAAAAATCTTAATGTTAAGCTAAAATATCAGTTAAAACTCTAATGTGCCAAAAATATTGATGAAATTATTGAGAAGGGGATGAAAATATAAAGAACACATGTTGAAAAAGGAAATAATTAAACTAAATTCCCAAAATTAAACATAGTCAAAACCAGGATAATTCCTTTTTAAGCAAGTCAAAAATATTTAATAAGAATAATAATCTTGTGGGAGATGGGGTTATAGATTCTAAATAGTAGGATATTTAAATATTTCAAAATAGGAATCCCTCATATCAACAAACTATCTCCTCTATTCAAGTTACACAAGGTAAACCAAAACCTCAAACTAGAAAAAGACCTACCACTAGCTTGGAAGTGCCCATTGAAATAGTCCTTAAACAAGTAATTACTACTAACATGATCACTCTTCCTAAAATCTAACCTTTTTATGATTGTCAACCTCAACCTAATTGTTACCATGCAGACGAATTCTATAAATATCACAGACTCAAAGGTCATGACACATAAAGGTGTATATAATTAAATCATTATATTCAAGACCTAATTGAAAGAGGTTATATTTAAATAAAAGAGGAAATTACTACAAATCAATCTACAAATTAGTAGCTAGGCATTTATCAAGACCCCCTACCCAAGCATGATCAGAGAAATAAGAATACACTAAGAGACCAGGGTCAAGCTTCCTCCTCCAATTGCATTGACTATCACATCATACCATATCACTAAATCAACACCATTAAAATATATATCCCCCAAGATCCCACTCCACCATCACCCATCATATTAAAACTAAACTAGACCATGATTGATTATGTGGTTACTACTAGATGTAACAAGATCATACCCTAAAAAGACCCATCCACCTATATAACTCAAAAGTGGAACATCTCTAAGAAATTTTTAGTACCTTCTGATAAGTATTATGATATAATTCAACAACTTGAGAAGACACCCACTCAAATATCATTAATGTAACTTCTCAAAACATCCCATATACATTAAGAGATACTCAATTAGGTTTTGAATGACCTTAAAATCCCTAGAGACATTGACACCAATTAATTTCAAGCATTAATGGGTCATTTATCTCCTTCTTGGCAAATCACCTTTGGTGCCTAGGACATGCCTCCCATTATCCCCTATCATAACTATCCAATATTCATATAAGTCTCTTATCCAATCACTACACTCCTTAGGTACTCATAGATGTAGGGTCAACATTAAATTTATGTAATCTATATTTTTAAAATAAATTGGGGGTATTATTAATAATATTTAGGGCCTACTTTTATTATGATAAAATTATATGATAATAATGAATTACCATCCATAGGAACTATCTACCTTCCCATTATCTTGGGACCCATGGTACATCAAACCTTGCTCCATGTTTTGGAAGTTGATTTACCCTATAATATATTGCTAGGTCACCTCTAGATCCATGAGATGCAAGATATCCCATATACCCTACATTAATGTCTAAAATTCCCCCACTTAGGCATGGAAGTCACCATTCTTGGGGAAACTGATCATTTTTGTAGTTTCCAAATGGATCAATCCCAATCATATCATTGTCCTAGCACAAATAATTCCATTTTAAGCCCAATAGCTACTAAATATATATGCCTCATTATGCTTGAGCCTACTTTATATTCACTTTATAAAGTCACTCATTTAAAAATCACATTCATGGATGTCAAGGAATATGAATATTAAACCTTTTGTGTAGGTGATTTACCTCTTTCTTCATGTAATTATAGGTCCCCAACCATGAGGAGGAATAATCCTATCAGTTATCAATTTGGAAAAACAACCTTCTCTAGTGCAGGACTATTATTTGAATAATATATTGATGAATCAGATGAATCATGGCTTATTTCATAAGATGAAGCCCTCACATCTCCTATAAAAAGATACCCATGCATCCATAGAATGTTACAAAACATGCATTATCAAGGGAAAGGACTAGGAAGACACGAGAAATGCAAACTTGAACCCATAATAGTTTAATAGCATCCATAATATCTTGGTTTAGGGTACAAAATATTTGATAATAACCTAAACAATATTATTGCGGATACTAATTTGATCCATAAGGACTCTCTTTCTAACAAATAAATAGAGACGGGTTCTGTTTATAGTCATTACTAGGAGCTTGTGGCCACAAATAGTTTTCTTAACATCACTATTTCCACCAACAACATATCCATTTGATATCCCTCTTTAATTGACTAAGATCAACATCAGGAGCCATCCTTTGATATATTTTAAGATGATGAGGCAATTTTAGAATCTTTGTAAATCAACGTACTTTAAGAGATAAAATCATCCCCTTAACCAAAGTGAAGAAGATCAATTTGAAGAAGAAGAGACAACTTAAATTTTGGAAGAATTTCCACATGATCCAACTAAATCAAAAGACTACACTAAAATAGATTAAAAAAACTCCTAAATAATTTTGATTCAAATATCCATGATTAGTCATTTACCCCTTATCTCCAAGATTAGTCACCCTCTCTCGTTTAGGAGGTGATTGAATTTAACATTGGAACTAAAGACAATCCCAAGATCATCAAATTAGGTACAACTCTCACTCTTGAGGAGTTTCAGATTATTATTGAGTTTATTTAAGAATTCATAGATATTTTTACATGGTGTTATTATTACATACCTAGGCTTGATCCCTCCTTATTTTTTCATCATCCAATTTTTCATCCTAACACTAAACCAATCAATAAAAAATTATGAAAGATGCACCCCAAAGTGGCCTTATTAGTTAAGGAGGAATTATATAAATTCTTGGACATCAGCTTCATTTGAACCATTGATTATTCCTATTGGATATCCAATATTATTCTGGTGGCTAAGCCACAAGGAAGAATTTAGATTTGAATGGACTTTTGAGACATTAATAAGTCATGTATCAAGGATGAATTCCCTCTTAAAAATATTGATATTATCATAGATTCAATAGATGGATATGAAATGTTATCTCTCATGTATGGTTTATTGGGATACAATCAAATCAAAATCACACACAAATATCAACATAAAACAACCTTCATCACTCCATGGGGGAGCTTCTACTATCAAGTCATGCCCTTTGGTCTCAAAAAATCTAGCATTTCTTATTAGTGGGAAATGACAATTAATTTCCATGATATGATGTATTATATATTTTAAGATTATGTGGATGATATAATAAATAAGTCCTGACTCAAATCACAACATCATGTAATTTTAATAAAAATCTTTAAGTGGCTGAGAAATTATAAAGTCAAATTGAATTCAAAGGAATGTGTATTTGGCATGACCTTAGGCAAATTACTAAGATTCATAGTTTCTAGAAGAGGCATAGAATTGGACCCAGCTAAAGTCAAAGCTATTATGTAAATACCTCCCCCTCACAATCTAAAGTAGTTTAGCAATATTTAGGGAATGTTTTAATTCATCTCTCAACTCATAGATAAATGTTACCCCTTTACTCATCTCTTAAAAAAGGTGAGTGTGTATGTAGTATACCATAAGTACGTAGAGTGTTTAAAAAACACTTATTATTTTATAATTCCTAATAAATCAATGCATGAGTTACAAGTTATGATAATCCTATTATCTATTAGTGGGATAGAGGCAGAACAAGTGATTATTTCATAATATTTATATTGTTTGGTGGTTGGGAGCCACTATGGCCAAATAGAATATCTATGTAAAATATGTAGTATGCTAAGCTAAGGATGATCAATTATGATCAAGAACTAAAATAAGACTATTCTAAGATAGATATTTATAATGACAAGCTAAACTAAAGTGATCAAGTAAAAAAATAAGTAAAAGGAAGGGTAGCGTAGAAAGAAAGATGTTGTTGGTCTTATTTCAAACATTATGACAAAGTTCAAATCTCATCTGAACATGCATTTAACCAATGTATGAATAGAAATAGCTTAGACCAGAATCACAACACACAACAACAAGCTTCAATGAAAGGCATGTAATTATTCAAATTAGAACTAGGCTTACTTTAAAGATTCACTCCTACAAGCAAACAACATTAGCCCAAATGCAAAAGAAGTGTAGAAAATAAAATAAGCCTAAGAACCTTTAACTAATATAGCATAAGCATAAATTAGAAACTTTGCATTCAATATACACATCCAAAATCAATAAGAACCATTCAAATCTGAAGGTGAAGCCACACAACTGAGAGAGAAACCATATAACAATTTACACAAGTAAATACTGGGTAGACTTTGTAGAATTCCTTGCTTATATTAATTAATCCTAGTTTACAAAGTAATTTGGTTATAAGAACTTACCCCTTTTTACAATTGACAATGCCCTTTTTATAAGACACAAGGAAGCATGTCAATCAGTCCTAATCCAATTACATTTACACAAGTGTATAGCGTAGGTGTCCTTTCAAATTATAGACAATATGTGCTCTTATAAATTAAACATGTTTAAAATAATATCCTATTTTAGAATATAATACAGTATTGGTTACAAAATAGCATTCTTATTTCACCTATCCTTGGGACCCACTAGTTGCTACAAGGTCTTAGTTATTACTATAGGGTCCTCATTGTTTATTGATGCTACCCAATATAGGCATGGTCCCATCGTCAAGATGATTAAAGATAAAAAATGATCCAATGGTGTAGTTGATTCAAACATCATGCACTTAGATCCTAAATTTTTATATTACTAGGTCTATAGAGTCTCTCATTTGTCTTGTTACACTCTCATATAGCTTTGACATGATATTTCCATGGAATCCCAGGTCATTCTATTCATCACTATCCAAGAAATGACTTACCTTTTAAAATTTGGATCTCACTTTACTATGTTAAAATATATGTCCTCATCACCATCATATGACATTTTTAGGAATGTCTTTGAGGGTCACATGACCAACAATTTTAAACATATGATCTGGTCTCTTTACTATGTTAAATTTAACATCCTCATGACTATCATTTGACATCCATAGAAACATCTTTGAGGGTTACATGACCATAAAATTTAAACACATTATGAAGGCTATTTACTATGTTAAGATTAATGTCCTTGTGATCATCATTTGACATTTATAGGAATTTCTTAGATGGTCACATGACCATCAATTTTAACATAGTTATGGGGACTATCTACCAAGCTTACCATTTGTCATCTTTTAATTCACTTTTCACTCTGCATATGCTAGGTGTCATATGCCCGATAATTATTGTGCACCAAGCCCCAAGGTTCTGCCATGTGTTATTCCTATGTTAACTCAGATCTATGTTTGAAAATATTTGACTCAATACACTCTATAGATCAAGATCTATATGCTATAATATGTACTATTGATCTAGAAAATGTGTTCAATATTTAATATGGGGTCCACTACTTGAATTTTTAGTCATTGATCATTCTGCATTCAATCTATGTCCTTAATTTACATGCACATCATAGATTTGAATCTAAGTAATTAAATGTGATTGGTCCCTATGTTCAATCAAATATTAGGCTGAAAGACTTAGGATAAGAAGGATTAATCTAAGTTTGAAACAAATAGAATGTACCCAAAGAATTTAGAAGGTGCTTATCATAAAGACTTTGGACCATGGTTTGTTCATATTAATAAATATGAATATTTTAGTCTAAAGTTTTTAAGTTAAGTCTGTAACATATAAAAAAAGACACTGAGAATAATAAAAGGACTTAGGCATGAAGATTTTGGAACAAGGTGATAATCATAGAATAAAAGGGACTTCGAAAAAAATTGCTTAGCATAAGGTTTTAACCTAGGGTTTTATTGTATAAATAAATATGATGGAACTTTGGGATAAGGCTTTAGGCTAAGTTATAAAAGTGACCATGTATTTTTAGTTGGACCATGCTAAGATAAAAGGGACCATGTGATATAAAATTGACCAAGTATAGGATTTTTAGCCTAAAGTTTGGTTGTGTGAATAAAACATGACCAAGCCTTAGGATAAAAATTAAAATAAGACCATGGTATTATAAATTTATTCCCAATTAAACTTAAATAAAAAGTTCTTGCCAAATTTAAATTTAAATCAAAAGGTCAAGGTAAAACATTAGTTTAGCATTTTAAAAACATGAATTTAATTAATCAATTATAGACCAAGGTTAATAAAACATAAATTTAACATGGAATCACAAAAACCTGAGCATGTTCATTCCCAAATGGGATCCATTAAACCTACAACCTGAGACATAGATATTTAACATAAGCACTTTAGATAAGATTAAAGTAGAACCATGAACAAATAAGTTAACCAGACCATGGTGTGGATGATCTTCAAATAAAAATAATGTGTAATCATATTAATGACACTTTGACAAGTAAATCTTGAATTTCAATGCACAAATTTACACAATTTGACACATGGGTCCCCATTTTTTAGAAATGGGGTTATGTTGACCTCAATAAATAGTAACTTATGGGTGAAACATAGAAATATGTTAGAATTCAGAGACTCTAGTTCAGACTAATAATTAAGCTACTCATACCATTTGATCTTGCACCATTATTAAGATTAGTTCATGGTTAGAACAAATCTTGCCTATGCAAAATTAGGATCAAACATAAAAATCAATCATGTTGTGTGTGTGATTTGATTCCACTTACTTCTTGCCACAAGATTTAGAGAAGAAATTCTAATTTCATTGATTTAATCATTAACATTGACTTTTATCATGTTTTAATATTCATTAAGAACAATGATTTAGCTTAGGGAAGGCTTCAAATTTGCTCTGCTACTAGCCAGGTGTCCATAGCACTGGTAGAGATGCCTTTAGCTTCACTCAAGGTCTTACTCCATTGATATCCAAGTTTCCATATCCCTAATGGAGATTACCAAAATCACCTTTGCTTGGAAATATTTTTATTTTGAAATAAGCTCTTATTTTTGTATTTTTAGATCATTTTGGCTTTCTAGCAAAGTTTGGGAACTAGGTTAGCTAGGTTTAGGGATTTGGTCGAGTGTTTGATTTTCAAACAATCATCTTTGATTGTAACTTTTTCCTAGGCAATTGATATTTTTCAAGTGAAAGTATAAATGTGTTCTAATATTTTAATATTTCATCCTACATGTATAATCATTCTATAAACCAAGATTAGATCAGAATAAGGTTTAAAATCTCAAGGAGCAATTAACTTATCCATTAGTCTTTACTAGTTTCTCTAAACCATATCATCCATCTCATTTTTTAAAACCGTGATCAACCAATGTTGAGACATCATACTAGGATTTATAAACCTAAATATCTTGAGCATCTAGATAAAACTTACACTAAGAATTGTCCAAAGGGACTTAATTAAAAGCAAGGAACAAGGTAAGAGAAAAGGACCAAATATAAACAGGCACTATATACAAACAAGGAATAGGAAAGAAAAAAATAAAGAAATCAAGAATAGGAAGGAAAATAAACTAAGCCCTACACTAAATATAAAAGTTACTTACCTCCTAGATAAAATGGAAAATTATTTAGTCTACTACAGAACCTTAAATCATGATTTTTTCTATTCAATGGCCTCTTCTTGTGAGTAGGATCAATTGTATGTTTGTGTCTTCTAGGTGATGTAACCGGGTCTCTTACTAGCATTCTTAGGTTCATGGGTCAAAGATAATAATTTAAGACCCAATCATCTTCTTCTCAAATTATTTTACATTACAGTAGGAGTGTTAGTTTTACTTCATCCATAGACAAATATTGGCTTATATCATCTTCACCCAATAATGGTTTCTTAGTTAGTATCTTTAGACTCATGTCTTCATTAGGTTCTTTTTGAGGTGGACATGGACTATCAATATTTGTAAAAAAAAATTCCAAATCATCTCAAAAGGTTTCTTCATCCTAATCAACTGAATGATGCTCATTTGGACTCCCATCAAAAACATGTTGGTCCCATACTCCTGACCTCTTGATGAAGTCATATGAAAATTATTGATATTATTCACCCATTTCATCTTCATTTTTGGTGAAGGCATCCTTTTTATCCAATTAGGCTCAAACTTATCTTGGTTTTAGACCTCCAAAATTAATATCATCTTCTAAGAACTCCAGATAATTGGTGAAATTCTTAGATGAAGCATCCATGTGTTATTCTATCCCATCATCTACAATATCTAGCTCTTTAATTCCATTTAATAAATCATGGTATGACCTCTACTAGTGATCATATTATTCAAGGGTATTTTCCATTTTAGAAATAAATCTACATGGGCTATCTTTCTAGCTACCTTCTAAAGAAAGATCATCTTATACTTGATCAATATCCATTTCTTGTAACTCTTATTCTTCATCTGTAGATGTTATAATGATTATGTCTTGTTAGTCTTCAATTAAAATCCCTTTTACATCTTCAAGAATAAAAGTAATCTCAGATGCAACTTCTTTAATTGTCTCATCTTCATCTTCAAATGGGAAATCAAAAGCCTCTGTCATGAAACCGTGGGATGTTCCTGTAAAACTAGATGTCCATATAGTAAATTCTTGATTGGGAACAATTTCAAAGGTTTCAAAAACATTGCAATGATTAGTCAAAACTATATCATAGAAAGTAATTTGTATGCTCTTAGATGATTTATTATGAATCTCATTATTATTGTCATCATAAGACCTGCTTAGATGCCTATCAAACCTTTGAGAAGTATATTTTTTTTTGGAGCCTTCCCTTATATTTCTTACTTCTTTTTGTAATTGAAGAAAGTAAGTGCTCAATTTTTGAACCATTTTTAATATCAGGTCATTTGAATTTTTTGGTGTCTTAGGCTCAATAATTGGAGTGTTATTACTAGCTATGGGCACTAGAGTTCTATGGTTTTGTGGATGGGATCCACTTGTAGATCTATTCAGGAAATCCAAATTTTGGCTAAGGTATGTATGACTTAAGGAAAAATGGTTATAAACTAGTGTAAAGTAGGTATAATAGGAATAACATTTTGGATGGGCCAATTTGAATTGATATTAGGCATGGAATATGCAATCTGACCTTGAGGCTGCATTTGGTGATTAATGATTATAGCTTCAGAGTAGGCATGGGTCAATGTGTTTATGAATAGAAGATACTTTTTTAGGAATATGGAGGTCATGGGATCTATATCATCCTTATAAATTTCTAAGGCTAAAGCCTCATTGGGTCTATAAGGGGCTATGGTTTTGTTGAACATTTATTGGAACTGAGAGTTAAAGGCTCTAATTGGTTTCATTGATGTCCCTTTTAATTATTGTGAACTACTAATACAAGATATAGGGAACAATAATTTTTCCAAATTGATCAATGAAAAAATTATTAAATTCATTCTATCTAATAATGTAGTTCTCAATTAGGTTGAGAAATCATTCATATGCAACATCTTTAAAAGTAAATGGGAACAATCTACATGCTACATCTTCATGAACTACATTAAATAATCTCAAAGTAGCCTTGAATGAATTAATATAATCTTCAGCAATGAGAAAATTATTAGGATTAAAATAAGGTATATATCTTTTAGGATTTCTAGGGAGATCATGTACTATACCTGGCACATTGATTGAAGAACCACCTAGCCAAGCCATACTTTAAACACATGACTACCTTAAATTGGTGAAGTGTTTAAGAATTTTAGAATCTTTCTCTCCTAAGCCTTACCTTGGGTAATTATATCTTTTGACTTTGAAACCTATTTTAAATATGATGCATCAAACTAATCTTTACAAAGTAGAATGATTAAGTTTGCACGTTAAGTTAATTTTGCACAAATATATGTAAAACATGACTATATTCAACTAAGTAAGCTTAGATATACATCTAGAATGATGAATGAAAGGGATATTTACATGTATAATCTTGAATGAAATCAAATTTACAAATAACTAGTCAATATTTATATATAATTACTATTACTAACCTTAAATTCTAGAAACACACAAAGCATGGACTACCTTTGCATTAATGTCTATGGATATTTAAAGAATATTGATCTTTGGCTATAGGAATCCCAAAAAATAGTCTAAAACCATAAATATCAATGATATTTACATAATTATTCTCTAAGAAGCATAAATATGCAAAGAATACAATAATCTTTGGACATAATTCACCAAGATGAGCAAAGATTCTACAAATTCACAAAGATCTACTTAAAGGGCCCTCCTTTGAGCATTAATAAATTTCTTCTTGTTGATGTCTAAATGTGTACCATAGGTGCCCAGAGTGTTTAAGAAACACTTATCATTTTATAATTCCTAAAAACTCAATGCATGAGTTATAGGTTATGATAATCTTATTATCTATTGGTGGAATAGAGGGAAAACAAGTGATTATTTCACAATATTTATATTATTTGGTGGTTGGGAAACACCATGGCCAAATATAAGATATATGTAAAATATGTAGTATGATAAGGATGATGAATTATTATCAACAACTAAACTAAGACTATTCTAAGATGCATATTTACAATGACAAGCTAAACTAAAGTGATCAGGTTAAAAAGGAAGCAAAAAGAAGGGTAGGATAGAAAGAAAGATGTTGATGGTCTTATTTCAAACATTATGTTAAAGTTAAAATATCATTTTAAAATACATTTAACCAATGTATGAATTAAAATAGCTTAGGCCAAAATCACAACACACATCAATCAAGCTTCAATGGAAGGCATGAAATGATGCAAATTAGAACTAGGCTTACTTTAAATATTCACTCCTACAAGTAAAAAATATTAACACAAATTCAAAAGAAGTGCAAAAAATGAAGTAATCCTAAGAACCTTAAACTAATCTATAATAATCACAAATTATCAACTCTGCATTCAAGATACACATCCAAATTCAATAAGAACCATTGAAATCTAAAAGTGAAGCTAGACACTGAGAGAGAAACCATATAACAATTTACATAAAAAAATACTAGATAGACTTTGTAGAATTCCTGGACTATATTAATTGCTCCTAGTTTATAAAGTAATCTAGTTCTAAGAACTCTCCCCCTTTTTACAATTGACAAGGATACTTTTATAATATGTAAAGAAGCATGTTGATCAGTCTTAGTCTAATTACATTTATACAAGTGTATAAGACAGGTGTCCTTTCAAATGTTTTAGAACAAATGATCTTTTCTAGTGAACTAACTTATATACAATTTATGCTCTTACATATTGCACATGTTTAAAATAATATCCTATATTAGAATAAAATACAGTAATGGTTAAAAAATAACATTATTATTTCACCTATCCTTGGGACCTACTAGCTACTGCAAAGTCTGTATTAATGCTATAGGGTCCTCATTGTTTATTGATGCTGCCCAATATATGCATGGTCCCATCTTCAAGTTGGTCAAATATAAATAGTTCTTTAATGGTGTAGTTAGCTCAAAAATCATGAGATTAGATCCCAACTCTTTACATTACTAAGTCCATAGAGTCTCTCATTTGGCCCATTACACTCTCATATAGCTTTGGCATGGCATTTCCATGGTGTCCCAGGTCATTCTAGTCATCACTATCCAAGAAATGACAATTGCCTTTTAAAATTTGGATCTCAATTTACTATGTTAAAATTGACATCCTCACGACTGTCATTTGACATCCACAAGAATGTCTTTTATGGTTGCATGACTGTCAATTTTAAACACATGATATGGGATATTTACTATGTTAAATTTGATATCCTAATTATCATCATTTGACATCCATGGGAAAATCTTTGATGATCATGTGATCATCAACATTAAACACATGATCAAGGCTATTTACTATGTTAAGATTGATGTCCTTATGACCATAATTTGTTGTTTACAAGAACATCTTTGATGGTCATGCGACCATCAATTATAGAATAGTTATGGGGAGTGTCCACTAAGCCTACCACTTGACATCTTTTGATTTTCTCTACACTCTATGTTTACCATGTGTTGGTAAAATTGTGCACTAGGCCCTGAGTTTGTGCCATATGTTGGTCCTATATTAACTCAAAGTTGTGTTTGAAAATATTTGACTGGATACACTCCATGGATTAGGATCTGTATCCTAGAACATATACCATTGATCTAAAAAAGGTACTTGGTATTTAACATGGGGTTCACTTCTTCACTTTTCAGTCATTGATCACACTCTTTTAGATCTAGGTCCTTCACTTACACATGCACCATAGATTTGGAACTGAGTAATTGAATGTGATTGGTCCCTAAATTTGATGAACAACTAGGCTTCAAGACTTTGGATAAAAAGGATTAAGCTAAGTTTGAAACAAATAAAATGGACCTCAAGAATTTAAAAGGGGTTTAGCATAAAGACTTTGGACCATGGTTTGTTCGTATTAATAAATACAAATATTTTAGTCTAAGGTTTTTAAGCTAACTCCATAACATATTAAAAAATATCCAAGAATAATAAAAGAACATAGGCATGAATATTTTGGACCAAGGTGATAATCATAGAACACAAGGGACCTAACAAAAAATTACTTAACATAAGGTTTTAACCTAGGTTTCATTATATAAATAAATGCGATTGGGATAAGGCCTTAAGCTAAGTAATAAAATTGACCCTAAATTTTTAGTTGGACCATGCTAAGATAAAAAGGACCATGTGATATAAAATTGACCAAGCATATGATTTTTAACCTAAGGTTTGGTTGTGTTAAAAAACATGACCAAACCTTAGTATAAAAATTAAACTAAGACCATGTTATTATAAAACTTTTCCCACTTAAATTTAAATAAAGAGCTCCCACCAAATTTTAATTTTAATTAAAAGGTCTAGGTAAAGTAATAGCTAAGGTTTCAAAAACATGAATTCATTCCCAAATGAGCTCCATTAAACCTAAAACTTGAGACACATATATTCAACGTTAGTACTTTAGATAAGATTAAAGTAGAACCATGAATAAAAAAGTCAGCCAGCCCATGATGTGGATGATCTTCAAATAAAAATAATGTGAAATCATGTTAATAATACTCTAATAAAGTAAATCATAAATTTCAAGGCACAAATTTTCACAATTTGACACATGGGTCCCCATTTTTTAGAAATGGGGGTATGTTGACCTCAACAAGGACTAATTTTGATTAGAAGTCTAAATGCTAATAAGCCTTCAATAATCTTAATTATTATTTGGAAAATACACCTATGTTATCACAACCTATCATGGGAAGGCCTCGTATCTTATATATTTCTAAAATTCTATGTGCAATAGGTGCCCTACTTGCACAATGCATTGATTGAGGGAAAATAGTAAGCAATTTATTATATCAGTCACACCTTAATATCTTATGATCTAAATTATACCCTAATTGAAAAATCTTTCTTAGTCATGTTCTTTACCTCATGGAAACCTTATCATTATATGCTTAATAATCAAGTCCAACTCATTGCTAAAGTTGATCTTAAATATTTAATATCAAAATCAGCACTCACAAGATGAATGGCTAAGTGGATTATGTTGCTAAGTGAATTTTATATTGAATATGTTCATCAAAATTTCATTAAGGGACAAGTGATAGAAGATCAACTAGTAGAATCACCTCGTGTTATGACTGAGCCTCTTACCACAACCTTCCCAAATGAATCTATAATGAATACTTCATAATATGATGGCTGAAAGTTATATTTTGATGGCTCTTTTACCATGCATGTATTAGGGGTGAGCATCCTTCTGGTTACCCCATAAGGTGACCTTATTCCAAAATCCTTCTACCTCATTTTCCCATGCACCAACAGTTTTTTTAAATATGAGGCCTTAATAGTTGGCCTCAAATTCACCATCTAATGGAATATATACCATCTTCAAGTATTTAGTGATTCACATCTCATAATTAATTAGGTTAATGATGAGTTCTAAACTAAAGATGAAAAATTAATCCCTTACAAGTAATTAGTAGAGAAGTTGAAGCAGATTTTTCAATCTATTACATTTGAAAAAGTACCATGAAGGAGTAATAAAGAAGCTAATTCAATAGCCACTATAGGATATTTAATTGATCTCCTTAAAGATGTCCTAAAATTGACTTTTATAATAGAACATTTGATACTGCTAGACCATCAATCTATGGCTCCTTTACAAATTTGTGTTATTTTTTATCCCAGTCTTCCCTGGTACCATGACATTTATAATTACCTCCATGATAACATCTTACCACCTAACCTCAATCGCCATTAACACAAGGCCTTTATCCACTGTACCTCCTATTATACAATCCTTGGTAGCATTCTTTATCATAGAGGTTACGATAGGACTTTGTTAAGATGCCTAACCTTGGTTGAGGTTTCTCTCGTGATCAAGGAGGTCCATGATGGAATTTGTGATAGTCATATCATGGGATGGATTTGACAAAGAAATTTATTTGGACTAGATATTATTGGCCTATCATGGCATAAGATGCATGCCAATATGTGCAAAAAATTTTAGCTTTTCAAAAACATGGCAATCTTATCCATGTAATTACATAAGAATTACAACATATTATGAGTCTATGGTCTTTTACCTAACAAATCCATGCAACAAGGGAACATAGCACCTTAATAGAATTACATTCCACCCACTAATGCACCCAACATAAAAGAGAGGAATTTGATGAAATAAATTATGTCATGATTTGAAATAGGAAATAGAATAAAAAAATACAAATTTGATGAGACATGTCCATATCTATTCAATTTAATTATTCTCCAAGTCTACTTTATACCTCATTTTGAGGCACCCAAATTTGATAAATACAAAAGGAAGGGTGACCCTCATGAACACATTTAGTAATTTTTTATGTTATGCCAAGAGGTAGCTTATATTAGCATTTATTTAATTTATTTATTTCCATATAGTTTATTAGGACAAGCTTTAGATTGAATTCTTAAGTTACCTAAATGATTGATGGTAGATTTAAATGATCTCTCTATAAAAAAATTCAACTACTTCTCATACAAAATTGAACACAAATTAACTATTGTTGACTTGTGAAAATCCAAACAATGAGATGGAAAAATCTTCACAACATAGCTGTAGTGGTGGAGAGTATTGGTTGGATGATTTCAACATAATTTGCTAGACAAATAATTGACTGAAATATTTTCACAAAATTTACACTCTGAGGTGGTGCATAATCTATAAATTGCTTACATAAACATATTTGAAGAAATTATAGACAAGGGTGTGTAGATTGAGAATGTGCTTATCATTAAGGGCCTTATCAAGATTTATTTTGAGGGTTAAATGTCAAATTAGACCCAATATCCTAGTCAAAATGTTACAATATAAAAACTCAAGGGGTTCAATAATAGAAATAACATGATCAAAAATGGAGTAACTGAATCAAGACATGTATAAATGGTGTAGGCTTTGCCAGTTATAAATGTGTAATTAGCTCCACATAATCCACCAAACATTTTGTAAAGAGTCCCTCCATGAAGGGTATTCAATAACAACTCTAGAGGCTTCAGTAAGATGGGAGAGCCTATAGAGGGAGTGTTCTAAAATCTTGTAGTAGCTATTTTGATTGTATGGCTTATACCAAGGCCATTTCTTGAAGATCAAACCAAACCTAATTGGTATCAAGTAAATGAATTTTGTAATTTCCATCATGTTGTTGGTCATGGTGCTTATTATTGTGTTTAATTACAACATCTCATTGAATATTTGATTAAAAGTGGTGAAGTTGAGATCAAACTTTATCTATAGGACACTAATTAGGATATGGGCATCTACAAATATCTATTTCCTCAACATAATCAACAACCACCAAAGAACAATTAAAACCAAGGATAAAATCAATAATAAAATCAAAACCAAGGTTAGAATCATAATCAACATGAGCATAATGAGGGCCATAATACTAATGTTAATAAAAAAGGTTTAAAAAATGCCTTATGACTAAAACAATATCATGGGGTACATTTCTACAAACCATCTTACCACTGTCACTATTAAATCCTATGAATCATCCCATTCTTTTCTAAGTACTAGACCCATTATCATAGGGTCATCACCCTATTTGTCAAGTAATGCCATATTGAGTTTAAGAATTTTATTTCTCCTTATTTTGTGTAGGTTACCATTTCTATAACCCATCTTTCATCTAATTATAATGGCTCTTTATTGACTAGAAATTAATCTAATACAACTAGACACCCACGAGTCACCCTTCAAATCCCTTTTCCTTCATATTCTAATTATAATGGCTGATTTTCACCTTTAGATTGCATAATCAAAATTATATGCTCATATATTACCCTTCATGTCCCTTTTCCCCCTTCTACCATTGGACCCAACATGAACATTATGACTTCAAATCACAAGTTGAAAATTGTGCCAGCCAAGGCTAAACTGTCTCATCCTACTATTAAAAACCCTTATAGTCTATCAGATCAACTAAGTAAATCCCCTACACAAAGTTCTATTTTATATATTTTACATATGTCTAAATTTAATAGAACTATTTTAAATGACCTACTTCAATAATATACTATTCCCTAAGACATTAATCCTAAATAGTTATGAACACTAGTAGGGAATTTGCCTTCATTTAGATATGTCACATTTGATCAAAAAGATATGTCCACTCTTGGTCCTATCCATAAAAACTGATTATATATTGAGGTTATCATTGAAAACTATAAGATTAAGTAGTTTTTTATAAATATTGGTTCAGGGCTAAATATAGTGTCCCTCAAACTAGTATAGAGATTGCGTTACACTAGGAAGGACATTCAACAAGAGATGATCACCATAAAGGATTATGATAATATCAAGAGAGAGTCTTTTAGTATTAATTATTTACCAATCATTATTGGGTTTGTGTCCCATCACACCTTAATACATATTTTGGATATTAAGTTGTCTTATAACATACTTTTAAGTCATCCTTGGATCCATGAAGTACAAGCTATTCCATCCACTTTGCATCAGTGCCTTAAGTTTCCCCATGATGGGATCAAGGTCATCATTCTTGTTGATCTATAACATTATCAGTATTAAAAACATCTAAAGGATAAATATCATAATTATAACTATTGTCTTGGTTCTAAATTTATTGCAAAGAATAAGGAAATAGTTTCACATCCACAAAAAACCAATTATATCAACCCTAGTGACCTTGTTTCTACTTTGGCTGATCCATTCTTGTAACTCTTACAAAACATGTTGTTATAGAAGATGTGGGTATTTACATGTACTATCTTTAGGACAATTTCCATATTTCTAAGTTTCCTAAGTCTCCCAAATCATTTGGTAAACCCAAACCTTCCAAAATACCTAATAGACCCAACATGATTTGGCAAAAGAAGAAAGAAATGCAGAAACCAACGATGGTGTTTGTACTTATTAATTTTTCAAAATAAGATTTAGAGGCTTTCATGAAGAAGAATGGTTATATTATGATAGCATTGTTGATTATTTTTAGAATAAAAAATATCCTATCGCTAATCATGGAAATTTTTGATTATATAGGAAAAGGCCTTGGCCCATGAATGCAAATAATCCCATAACCTTTATCAGCTAAAAAACCTAATTTGAATCAAGCTCTTGGATTTATACCACTTGAGGGTGATCTCAAGACTTTTAGTAGTGATTATTTTAAATTGACTAGTGATGAAACTCCTAACAATGACGTAGCATCTCATTATAACCCTTTAGGTGAGCTTCCTAACATAGATTTATTTAATTCATATGCCATTATGAATTTAATACCCTATTATTCCATATGCCTTTGCCATCTTGAAATAATTGATTGGGACCAATAAAATTAGGTCATATGCATTGATGAATTCTAAAATAAAGAATCTATTGAAGAGTACATGGGCCTTAGAGATGGATTTCCCATTGGTGATCATAAGCAAAGATTTAATTTTTCTCTATATCCTTCTACTTACTTTGGAGAGTAGGCAAAATTTATTGGTCATAAAGAACATGAAACATTAATATCTTCAAGGTAAAACCTCTTTGAGGAACTAGTTGGTTAGGGAAAAAGTAAATAAAAAGATAATCCCTTGAGTGAAAACCTATTTTAGGTGCTCTTGAATTGGAAATTTTTATCATCCCCAAAGGATACATAAGTTCCATCAAGGCCTAGCTCCATAGTTAGTGCTAGCATCACATTAGAATAATAATAAATCTTTGAGCATATCACTCTTGATGTTCTTGAGATTTTTTCTAGTTGGCCATTACCTAAACTGGAAAATTCAAATTTGTCACATTATCAAAATCTTTGGGATGAACCACTAGAAATTGTAGCAAAAAAATATCATGATCACACATTGCCTATTATTCTAGAAGATGGTTCTACACTTCTTGTAGAGAACACTGTTAAAGTGAACATGGGAAACTTTAATGATCCCAAAAGTGTTTACCTTGGAGCTTCCCTTATTGAGGAGGAGTGAGATCACATTATATCCATTTTAAAAGATTTTATTAATATTTTTACGTGGGCATATTCCAAGATTTTAGGCTTAGACCCTGACTTGGTTGTGCATCAACTTGTTATTCATCTAGATGCCAAGCTAGTCAAATAGAAATTGAGAAAGATACATCCATACATCATTCTTTTAGTAAAATTATAACTAGAGAAATTACTAGGAGAAAGCTTCACTATTCTACTAATCTATTACAAATGGATATCAAACATAGTTCCAGTATGTGAAAATCCATAAGATATATGTATTTGTACTGACTTTAGATATATCAACAAAGCATGCTCCAAAGATGATTTTCCTCTGCCCAACATTAACATAATTGTTAATTATACTATTGGGTATGAGATGTCCCGTATGGATGGATTTTATGGATACAATCAAATCATGATAACCCTAGAAGGATAACACAAGACTACATTCACCACACCATGGGGAACATTCTATTATCGAGTCATGCCATTTGTCTTAAATAATGTTGGATCCACTTATCAGAATCCTTTGACTATCATATTCTATGGCATGATGCATGATATTATTGAGGATTATGTTGATGACATTCTTTCAAAATCAAGAACATGTTTTGGGCATCCTGATGTTCTATGAAGAATCTTTGAGAGGCTTCATGAGTATAAAATCTGCCTGAATCTTAAGAAGTATACCTTTGGCATCACTTTAATAAAATTTCTAGGGTTTATTATATCACAAACAGGGATCAAAGTCAACCTTGCTAAGGTTAAGACCATTGTTGAAATGCCTCCACCTTCAAATCTAAAATAGCTTTGAAGCCTACAAGGAAAGATATAGTCTATTCATAGTATATTCTAATTATATTTTGATCATTGAGAATTAATACATGCAATCATTAGCTCATATAGATGTAATCTAATCCATGGGTTAATGTCACTATTTTTGGTAGTCTATCCTTCTCTTTTATCCTAGTATGTCCTCTCAAGGGGGCATCATTAGTCATTTCCTTCTAATTTCTTCTTGACAACTCTTTTATTTAAAAATATGTTGCTTTGCCTAAATGTCTCACCACACCTTCTCAAATAAGGGCGAAATGTAGACATCTAATTCATAACACCATTGTGTTAAAATTGTCAATCTTACTTGAAATACACTCAAATGCATAATTTAAGCCAAAATCACTTGAACGTGTTAAATGGTTTGAGCTTGTTGTATACAAGTGTTGATTTAGGCTAATGTGTCCCTAAATGGGGTAATGCATTTTATGTGATTATTATCTTTTTTCAATCATTTTGAGTCAAAATGATGAAAATGTAATTTGACACCCTGAATCATTGAATTTTTATAATTTGGAATCACATGACACATGCATGTATTATTTTGCATACACAATGTCCTAAATGTTGTATTGGTCTATACGCAGCTAATACCTTCTTCTAATTCTAATCCAATAAAATTATGAATCAATAATATGACATTCTATCTAATTTGATTAATAGGGTGCAACCAATTCCTAAAGAATTATAGAAAATTTAATTAACCTCACTTAAGCAAATTAATCCAAATCAAGATCTTAGGTGGAAAATCCATGGAGGTTATTGAATATATTTTAATTGGAAATTGATTTTTAGTATCTGCATCATAAAGTGACATCATCTATAGTGTGGCATCCATAATCCATAAATGAAATAAATATTAGGTTTAAGGCCTTTCATACCTCTTTAATGCCCCTTATTTTGAAATATTTATGATGGTATTTATGATTTAGGTCTCCAAAATTGAATTAATTCATGATCACACATCTTGATCTCAATATGGATGGTTAGGGTTGATTTTGATCAAATTCAAAAATCTATAAATAGGAGGCCTCTCAATCACAATTTTTTTTAAAAAATCATTTGTGTAAACTTGTTATGTATAATTCTCTCCACAATCTTTATTTGTGTAGTGTTATTATGATTTATTAGGAATATGATAGCTTCAATATAGGCATAACATTGATTAAAATATCATGAGCCTAGTTTCATTGGTGCATAAGAGATAATGGAGCAGTTTTTACTTGCATCATTGTTAAAGAAATGACCACAAAATCAAGGGGAAAATCATGTTTTGAGCCACATTTGGATGATGGATGCTCTTGGGAAGGTATTGTGTATGTGCTTTCTTTCAATAGTTCTTAATTATCATTTACAAGACCCCAATGAAATAGTTGGCTTCGTTGGTTATGTTCTTATGCATTTTCTTGAGTTTTCTTGACTAATACTTGATCTAACTCACTTTGGATTCCATCTCTATAGGACCCATTGGTTACAACAGTCTACCTCCACATCCTAATATATAAAAACATTTTACCCTTGGTAAATGTCATATTGATACTCATGAACTTTGTGAATAATATTATTTATATTTGCATGTGGAAAATATTGTACAGAGTATTTTGTGAAGACTTATTAGTGGAGTGAGAAGAAAAGGATTTGTGTATTGGGGTGTTTCTCATTAATGAGTATTAGTTGTGGTTTTTCATCTCCATTAGAGGGTTTCCAACCCATATGTTGTGTCATTGATTTGTATCTTAACTTATTAATTATGCATCTAGATCTCATATATATATATATATATATATATATATATAGCAAAATCATTCATTCTAAGACTTTTACATCTATGGAAGCATATCATATGGTTTGAAATTTGTTTTTTTTAATTAATTGGCATGCAGATCTTGATAATATTAAGAAATAAAACACTTGATTCTAGCATTTGATCATTTTAACAATAAACCATGAGATCAAATTTGAATAAAAATTCCTTTATTTCATCATGTACAACCATGTATAGCCTTTAAAGGAAGAAAAATTATAAAAAAAATTGTTTTTAATCTCCCAAAATCTCATTATGGTGTTTAAACCTCTAGATCTTCATTTTTGGCTTCAAAAATCCCCTGTAGATCATGTAAATATTGCTTGAATTTCTTGTAAAAAATTTAAACCCCATGGGTACCATGGTATGAATGTAGTTTGGTTAAAATTATTTTTAAAAAATGTTTGTTGGCTACAAATTTTTTTAAAAGATTTTGGATGATTCATTGCAAGGTTTGAGGAATATTTTACAATTTTGAGGGTATGATATTGTCTCTTGACTTCTCTCTACTCACCCTAGCTTCTACTTGGGTGTAACAGTTGTTAAAATAAAATACTGAGGTTGGTAATAATTTTAGAAAATATTTAATAAATGTTTGATTTATTAAATCTCTAATTTTCCATGCATATATAAATTGGTCCCCACCTTCCTTAAAATCTTTTTCACCAAAAATAAACCAACCAAAATTGAATTTACATGCACAATAATGTGTGTGTGTGTGTGTGTGTGTGTGTGTGTGTGTGTGTGTGTGTGTGTGTGTGTGTGTGTGTGTGTGTGTGTGTGTGTGTGTAGAGCTGATGAGATGTGGGTGAGTTGTTAAAGTGACTCAGTTATTTCAAACACCACCCAAGTTTAAATATTAGTTTGGTATCAGAGGTCATATGTGGCCAATTGTTAAGTATTCATGGACCAGTTATGGCTGATCATTGTTATTCTTGGGTCAGTAGTAGCTGATCATTGGTATCCTTGGACTAATTATGGTTGATCATTGGTATTATTGGGCTAGTTATGGTCATTGATGGTATTTTCATCCCAATTTTGGTTATTCATTAGTATTCTCTTAGATATTTCAGCCCCTAATTATGTCCTAGACTAGTTGGAGCTCTGGTCAAAAGTGAATGGGACAGGGACCCTTCAACCCTGAGCACCAATCTAATATATATATATATATATATATATATATATATATATATATATATATATATATATATATATATAGTTTTAAAAATTAATTTAAAAATAAACTAGTGCATATAAGATTTTAAATAGTCTACTATATGAGTTGGTAGTTTTTGTTTTTGCTAAAAACTTGTAAAAATGGAGATCAAGGGTTCATAACTCGCTACCTATAATTACTTTGATAAAATTAATTTATTCAATTTTTTTTGGTTAAATTATTAATTGGAAAACCTTTTTTGAGTTTCATGTAAATTAACTCTTGTGTAAAACCTTTTTGTAACTTTGACATTTTACAACACTTAACCTAGACTATTATTTGTTGACCATGGTCATGTGACCAATTAATTTTTATGTTTTTGGTCAATTTGAACACATTTATATGGTCCATTTGATGTTTTAAAACGTCATATTATAGTTTTTAGTAATTATTTTAATAGTAGTGTTTAGATAATTATTCCTTGTGCGATACTTAAATTAGTATAATTTATTACAATTTTTTCACATTATTTTACATAAACTTGAAAAATTCATATATATTTACATTATAAATTTTTATTATTATAAAATAGGTAAAAATTCACATTAAACTATCTTTTTTAAGCCTTTATTTAGTGTCGTAGTGTCTAGTTTAAAGGAAAGTTATGACTTCTACTAACTTTGTGCTTAATAAATCTGAAATGCTTAATAGGTCTAACTATAATATATGGAAAATTCATATTAAAGAATAATTTATGACCTAAAAAACATATAAAGTTATTTTTGGGATACAAAAACCCTTGTTAATATGAAATGTTACACTTAAGCTTACAAATTCATTTTAACAGAAATTGCAAGAATCCATGTTGATAATTTTATGGAGTGTTAAGGATGATTTTTTAATCCATATCAATAAAAAATTAAGAATATCTAAATGATACCTAGATAATTTTTTAGTATATATATGAGGTAACTCATCTCTATAATATTATTAAGTTGATTCTTGAATTGCTTACTACACCTATGAAAGGTGATAAAAAAGTTATTAATTTTCTTACAAAAATTAAAAACAATAAGTGTCAATTAGGTAGTTGTAACTATGATATTATTCAAGATAAGATTTTGTATTTTATTATTCAATTTAATTTTAATGATTTTTTTAGTAATTTTATTTCCACTCTTAACTTACAATACGAAATAGAGCAAGATATCTCTGACCTCGTTACTCTATCTACACTCTTGATTCAAGAAGAGCATGTGATGCCAAATTTTGATTCTAAATAGAATTTCACTTGAAAAATTATCACTCTCTTCTATTTTTGATAATAATAACTAGAAATCTAACTCTAATTCTACAAATGGAAAAAATAGAAATAAGAAATCTGGCAATAAGAATCATAAAGTTAAGTTTAATGGGAATTATAATTTGTGTGGTAAATTTGGTCATAGAAGAGAAAATTGTTATAAAAACAAAGATAGAGTTAATCATAAAACCTCTAAAAATCATAATCAAAAAAATAATTAGGAATAAAACTTTAATGTTATGGCTTTATATGTTGCATTGTTTACTTCTAATGAGAATGAATGAATTTTAGATAGTGGTGCATCACATCATATGAATTTATTATCTCATATTTTATATAATAATATAGATATGTATAAAAATATTTACTCAGGTGATAGTATATTTTTAAAAGCTACTAATCAAGGAAAAACAATTTTTACAAATGTTATTAAAGAAGTTTTTTATGTCCCTAAACTTAAGAAAATTTCATTATTATGTTCTCAACTTATGAATTATAATTTAATTATAAATTTTTTTAATAATAAATAGTTTATTAGAAATCAAATTGGTTCTATGATTTATGAAGGTGTTCTTATACATATTTTCTACTTCTTCTGCATGTCTTTCATTGCATAGTAGGAATGAATCACAATTATGACATGAAAGATTAATATATAATAATTTTATAATTTTATATGACATTTCTTATAATAATATTGTTGTTGTTATTCCTTATATCTCTTATCATCATAAAACTTGTGAAGGATGCTTATGTGGTAAGAAACATACTAATCCCTTTCACAAAAATCATGATGTGAATTCCTCGCATCCTTTAGATTTAATTCATAGTGATGTTATATGACCACTTGAAGTTACATCTTTTAATCGATATTTATATGTTGTTAATTTTAATTATGATCATACTAGAGTGATTTTGTCATATTTTATAAAGAAGAAATATAAATTATTATCTAAATTTATATAATTTAAAGCTATTGAAAATGTTTCTAATTTTGATATTAAGAGATTAAGAACTAATAATGGTGATAAATATATTAGTAAATAATTTGATTATTTTTTAATTATTTGTGGCATTCAAATGGAATTAACAACTCCTTATTCTCAATAAAAAAAATGGTTTTGTTGAAATGAAAAACCAAACTATTATTGAAATGACTAGAATAATGTCGCATTTTACAAATGTCCCTAAGTTATGGTGTGTTGGAGCAATAAATATTATTGTGCATATCTTAATATAATCCCTGTTAAATATTTGTATATTTCTAACCCTTTATAAATGTAGTCTAAAAATAAATACATTTTCTCATCTTATGATCTTTGGTAGTCTTGCTTCCATCTTTGTTAATAAAGCTAAAAGAAAGAAACTTGAACTTTCCTCCTATTCATGCATTTTTTTATGTTGAGGTAAAACTAAAGTATTAAGAGTGTATGATATGTATAAAATAGAAATCATTGAGAATAAGAATGTTTTAATCCTTAAAATCTCTTTCTATGAACACTCTATGAAACCCCCTAAATGTTCTTCATTTGATAAACTTGGCTCTCTTGTTACTCCTTATGAAGAAATAAATACTCTAGTGGAAGTTGATCTAAGTTTGGATAAATTTGAGTCTAAAAAACCTTCTAGATTTCATGTTCAATTTAAAAGACTTAAATGTGTAGATTCCTAATCTAGTATTTTAGCTTGATAATCTTAATAAATTAATTAGAACTAAACATTCTTATCATGTCTTAATGTAAATATATTAATGTGTACCTTAATATTTTGAGGAATCTATCCAATATGATAGACTGAATGTTTCTATGTAAGCTGAGTATAATGCCTTACTTAAAATTCAAACTTGGGATCTTGTCCCACCTCCACTTAAAAGGCATATTGTTGGTTTTAGGTTGCTTTATATATTCAAATATAATTCAATTTGTAAAATTTAAAAAAATTAAAAATATTAGTTCATGGTTTTACTCAAGAATCTAGGATTGACTATGTTGAAACTTTTGCTCCTATAGCAAAAATGAGTACTGTTGGACTACTTTTACTCTGGCAACTAATAATAATTGGATTATACACTAAATGGATGTCAAAAATGCATTATAAAATGGTTATTTATAATAATAAATATATATGAATCAACTTAAAGGCTATATTAACCCTAATAAAGAGTATTTTTTTTGTAAGTTAAATAAAATATTGTATGTATATGAACTAAAATCTGCTCACCCCACTAATTACACTAATGTTGCTAATTTAACCTATAACTACACTTCCTAGTTAATTTACTAATATACCATTCCATATTTTCTACATATTAAAAACCTTATTCCATCCCATACCCAATTAATCCCCTTTATTAATCTACTAAGAAAACCCATTTATCTACTAACCTACCCCTTGAACCACTTGCTAATTAAAAATAATAATTTATTCTACCTACCCATCTACCACCCTATTCCTAGCTATTCATAAACCCCTAAACCCTATTAGATATTTTTAGAATTAGATAATTCTAGAAATACCCTCTATTTTAACCTGTTTTCCTCTAGAATTCTCCATTTTAGATATTTCCAAGGAATTTAAAATTCCTTGGAAATATCCTGGCCATTGATCTCAATGGCTCAAAATTAAATTTTAGTCAATGATTATTCTCTCCACTTCCTTTATAACTAACTCACCTTCCCCCATAGAAACTAACTTGGGAACTTAGAAAACTTGTTAATTTTATTTCATTATCATCTATCTTGCATATACATAGCCCTATCAAAGCCACTATCAAGCTCAATAATCCATTGAAAGGCATTATCAAGCAAATGCAAGCATTCCAACATCCATCAATTTGTCAATCAACCATCCATTTGGTAAACTTGTAAAGGAGTTATAAAGAGGTAAAATGATGGTTATAATCTTCTTAGCAATATGATTTTCTCTCTTATCCCTTCATATTGATATGTTTAGATTTTAGGTTTTTATTGCTAAAAATAGTTATAATGGGTGAATCTAACATTTAGGCTAAATTTTGGAAACCAAGGTGGGACATTACTCCCTAATATAACCTCTAATATTACGTTAATTGATTTTGAAGTTTTTAGGAACAACTAGATGTGATTTGAGCACCAATTTTTGAAAATTTATCACATGCAAGCAATTTATGATTTTGCACTGGTATTCATGATATTGCAGTCATGGTTTTGTAAGAAAATATATATATTACATAATGGTCTAGTATTAACTAATAATGTCTTAGGTTTTTTTAGGTTTTTATCTTATACTATAAAATCTCTACTTTACAAGTAGTAGTTTTGCTCTGCTAATCACAGTTTGTAGGTCAAATTGAGATTTTGAAAATTCTATAAGTTGGAGTGATATATTTGTGTTTTGCCTCTTAATAAACCTTATACAAGGTTATTTTCTATCTAAAATTGTCTATGTATCCTCTATGTATGAAAAAAAAGTGTTAATCGATCATCTTGACTGTTTCAGACCAAAATGTAATACCATGACTTTCAAACTTGTGACCTTGATCTGGTAATCATGGTTTTACTCTATTAATCATATTTTTGTCAAGACTCTCATTTATTCTACATCCTTATACCTTATATTTTTATAATATCCTTTACAAGATATTTTTATTCTATTTATGTGTAGGAAAGAGAATAATTGATAAGCCTTTTAACCATTAGCATATAAAGTGCAATATCGTAACTTTCATAATGTCGTCACATAAAATGAAAAATTTGGTAACTTGAGCATGGATAATGACACTCAATCTTTAGGTCCATCTTAATTGATATCATTTCCCTCTTAAGCTTAATTTCACTGATTTCTAGTCATTTTTGGCCTTTTAGACTTGATCCCAGCTGATTCAAGACCTTCTATTCATGACTAATCCATCCCCTTATGTCCCATTAGCTCAGGACAATATCACCCAACTTGGACACTAGCACCAAAACATAGGGTGTATAGCTTTTTATGATATTATCCAAGTGCATCTTAGGCCCTAATGGTCATTTCCTTCCAAATCCTTAGCTTCAATCATGTCGGCCTAACATGAATTCATTTAACCCATGAGCAATATATATATATATATATATATATATATAAGTTCATTCAAAGATCATTTGTAAAGGGTTGTAAAATATCATTCAATAAAACAAGAATACAAGTATGACCAATAAAGCAATCTTCCCTATTCTCTTCATACATTTAACCTATACACTCTCAAGTCAATTCATGTCCTTATACCAATCCCTAGTCATCTCAAGCATACCTAATTTTAGCATTTATTACATTTCAATCACTATTTCACTAAACACTCTTTAAGGGAGAACTATATATGGCCTAATCCCTCCTTAGAGTATTGGTATGTAGGCAATGTACCCACACATAGGGTGTGAAGCACATCTAGTACATCTTACACATAGTAACCCCTTTTTCCCATTTGCCAAAGTTTCTTTCAATTGCATAAAAGATACAAGTACATGAAGAATCAGCTTGACAAAGAGATCTATTAATAGTAAAGACCTAAAAATTGGTACACATGCTCACATTGAGTAGGCAAACAAAACCCAAAAAACTTAAATCCCTAAGACAATAGTGACAAGAAAGAATATAACACTAGAGCCCAAGGTGTCTAGTTTTGATGCTCTTATCCAATCAAAAAATGAAGTCCAAGATCTTGTTTTCAATAATGTCCCAATCTTTTACACATATTTCTAGACCTTATCTCAGTCGAAATAGTCTAGAATAAGCTAAGTTTAGTTTTCTCTCTCTCACTACTATTTTTAGAAAAGTTCTAATTATAATCTAATTTCATAAATTAGTAGCTTTAGTTAAGAATATTATTATTGATTTCTCCTACTCAGACCTATTTATTTAATAGGAATAAAACTCCATTATTCTCAAAAATAAAAAATCACCTAGTTGTAGCCTTGAGCTAATAATCACATTATTACTATCATGAATTATGGTTTTTCCTTTCTTACCCAAACTGGTAAAAATCTAACATGTTAGTCCCTAATTTATAGATAAGGATTGTTCAATGTCTATTAGACAATCATAAGACATCCTTAAATAAACAAAAGCTATCTCTCTTCCATCTTAACTATCGTGGAATTTGGTTATTTATACCTAACTATGTGTTTGATAAGGGTATTTTGAGTTTTTTAATGTGTATGAGAATAGGTAGAATATAAAAATCAATGAAAATACAAATGACATACAATTTACCTATTTGAACTCCTTTTGCAAGACTGCAACTTTTAAAATTGCATTTTTGCCTTTTATTTGTGATTTTTTAGTTATAATAGTGATTTTATATATAAATATAATTAGGGTAAAGTTTAGTATTTTTAATTAATCTTTAAAAGAGGTTAGTTTGTCATTTTGTTTGTATATCAGAGTATATTATCTAGATATGGTTCTTTTAACATCCTAATAGTATAGTCAAGTCTATAAATTATCATGAGTTAGTGGCTAGAATATTTTTTTAAAGTTGACATGTTTGTTTATAATATTCTGAAAGCTAAGTCATCTCACTAGTATTTATCTGCATCAAACATATTTTATAATTTTTTACATTTTAAGTAAAACTGTAGATTTCATTTTTTTTAGAATTGTGATATTGCATAACTAGGGGTGATCTTGCTTAACAATTTTGGTTTTGTAAGTTAACTATCACAATTAGATACCTTTTACAATATCACAACTTGTAAATTGTGATTTTTCTTTGGAATTATGATTTTGTAGTTTTTGGTTGCGATTTTGTACTATATAACTACAGTTTTTCAAGGTAGTTATATTTTTATAAAAAATAAAACTACTAACCCCTTTGTGTAAGACCCCTCAAGACCAAAACATCCCATTTTATTTCCTAACCTTTGTTTTTACATGGGGTGTTAAATACATAATATTTTAGTTTTCTTGCTTGTATATATTTCTCACATAGATAATTAGCTGGGGAAAATCAATTATACATGCAAGTTTATTACCCCCTCATGAGTCTAGGATAGCACATAACATGGAATTCATCCCCATGCATGGGCTTAAAAAAATAGGGGTCGGTGATATGGATTTTATCACCATGCACTAGATCAAAATCCATGTTCTAATGGAGTATAAAAATTAGGAGAGTTGTCATTAGGTACCTAAGTATAATTCCCCATAAATGGTTTTATGGAGTGAGGGGTGGTTAAGCTCCAATATTTAAGGTATTTATACAACATCCTATATGAAATTTTACCCCACTATACCTTCACATATATCAGAGACTCATATAAAAACCCTATGCAAACCTAGTATTGGACCTTTTAACCATAATAGGCATTTCACTATAGGAGGCAAGATTAACTCCTAAAAAGACATTATGTGTATATTTATTTGAGAGAATTTGATTGATTCTATAATGTTTCACTAGCCGAAAACCTCACCCATGAATCCATTGGATGGTGTGATCATCGGGTTACACACCCTTTTTAATTTACTAGCGTAGGGTTTGTCATTGTGTATGTTGTTTGTGTGTTGTGATAGACCCATATTATTTGTAAATTGAATCGGCCATACCCATTTTGTTTTGACACCTTATATACCCTTAGGATAATATATTTTCATAGACACCACTATCATACCCATTCCATCATCTCTATCCCATCATAAATATCCACATCTATCCTATATCTTTCATCCTCTGATCATCATACATCATCAACTTATCTTATATCCTCCATTCCCTATCCCAGACAACATCTAATATCTTTCACACCCTAGTCTTTTGTCTACTAATGTTATATTTTCCACTCATACTACATATTATACTCCCTATCCTAAACAAAATCCATTTTATATCTTTTATCTTCCATCCATCTTATATCTTCTATTACTTACAACATCTCATTTCTATCCGATATTTTCTATCCATCTAATACCCATATTATAACTTACATTCCCCTCACATTATCTTATATATTCCCATCCTATATCTCCTATCACCCATACCCCATCCATTTCATATTCTTACATCATCCTTAATACTATCTTTTATCTTGGAACCAATTTCTAATGGTCATTCATCCCTTTATCCTCATTATCACTTCCTCAAATCCTTGGTCTAGGTATTATCAATATACATAAACTTATCAATAATATAATCCATCACCCATCATTTCTCCCTATCAATTGACTTTTTCATACCTAGAACCCATCCAATCAGTATTTTGCTAGTACAAAAGGTATTTGATCTCATCACTTCCTTTTATTTTTGTTAGATTGGACTCTTATAACACTTTGTCTTTTGGTAATTCTTAGTCACTCTAATCATCACATCCCTTTCTAAAATCTTCACATCACTTTATTTGACCATCACATTTCTCCTTCCCTTATCAAAAATGGTGATCCAAACCCATGCCCAATTTAAGATAGGACAAGCTTCCAACCAAGACAATGATTTACTGGGAAATATAGGTGATCCAACTAGGGATCATGATGATACATATAGTGATATGCATACCCCTAGAGAAGAAGATGAATAATTCAATCCCCTCAATGATGAGGTTAGAAAATTAATTGACTTATAACTTTATGAAAACCATGATCAAGTTCTAGGTTGATCCATTAAAATGGGTGGCACACTACCCTCAAACTTTAACCATAACCTTCTAAAACACATAGTCTATCCCTCTACAAGGCCTAATACATTATGACTGAATATACACACTAATCAAGCATTTGAAGAAGAGGAATGTCCCATACCTCTATGAAATAACCATATTGAGGATAATAGGAGGCAAACTATCTTAGAAGATTGAATAGACCAACTTACACAAAAAATAATTTTTTTACTCTGTGCACAAAACCAATGGCTATCATCCCCATGTCAAAATATCCATAATGTCCACAACTCTAAAAGACCCCATGATAATCACAACCAAACTTCCAATTCCCTTAGAGGCCCCACATTTTCATAATAATGAAAAGTGATGAAGGAGACTCTCCAACAAATTGACCCATGCTCATAAACAATGAAATATAAATATGAATATTTTTGCTCTTCTCCCTTGGACATGAGCATTTTGTAAATACCTTTCCCACACCATTTTAAGGTACCTAGGTTTGAGAAATATAGAGGGAAAGGTGATCCCTGTGACCATGTCTTGGAGTTTTATGTGGCTTCTCATGAAGTTACATATGAATATGCCTACTTAGTAAGACTTTTCCCAAATATTCTCACTGGAACAGCCCTATAATGGTTCATGCATCTACCAAAGGGGTTAATATCTAGTTTTGGAGAATTAACTAAACAATTTGTAAGACATTTTTCATTTAATATTGAACATGATGTCTCCATTATAGACCTCTATAACATCAAAATAATAAGTGGGGAAAGCTTGGAATCTTTATTTCAATGATGGAAAATCTTAGCAAGCCACCTTTGATGCATAGTACCTAAAAATGATCTAGCCAAAATATTTTTTAACAATCTTAATGTTGAGTTAAAATATTATTTAAAACTCTAATGTGCCAAAAAATTTAATGAAATTTTTGAGAAGGGGATGAAAATTGAAAGAACACTTATTGAAAAAGGGAATAATTAAACTAAATTCCCAAAATAAACATAGTCAAAACTATGATAATTCCTTTTCAATAAAGTCAAAACTCTTCAATAATAATAATAATATGGGAGATGGGGTTATAGATTCTAAATGGTAGCATCTTCAAATAGTTCAAAATAGGAATCCCTCATATCAACAAACTATCTCCTCTATTCAAGTTACACAAGGTAAACCAAAACCTCAAACTAGAAAAACACCTATCACCAGCTTAGGAGTGCCCATTGAAATAGTCCTTGAACAATTAATTACTACTAACATGATCACTCTTTTTAAAATACAACCTTTGTATGATCGTCAACCTCAACCTAACTGGTACCACACAGAGGAATTATACAAATATCATAGAGTCAAAGGTCATGACACATAAAGGTGTATACAATTAAAACATTATATTCAAGACCTAATTGAAAGAGGTGACATTGAAATAGAATGTGAGAGTACTCCAAATCAATAGCTAGGCATTTATCAAGACCCCCTACCCAAGCATGATCAAATAAATAAGAATCCACTAAGAGACCAGGGTCAAGCCTCCTCCTCCAATTGCATTGACTATCACACCATACCATATCACTACATCAACACCATCAAAATCTATAGTCCCCAAGAGCCCACTCCATCATCACCCATCATATTGAAAATAAACTAGGCCATGATAGATTATGTGCTTACTACTAGATGCAACAAGATCATAGTTATTAGGGCACCCCAAAAAGACCCATCCACCTATATGACTCAAAATTAGAATATCTCTAAGAAAGTTTTAGTACCTTCTGATAAGTCATATGATATAATTCAACAAATTGAGAAGACACCCACTCAAATATTATTAATGGAACTTCTCAAAATATCCCCTCTACATCAAGAGATACTCAATCAAGTTTTTAATGACCTTAAAATCCCTAGAGATATTGACACCAATCAATTTCAAGCATTAGTGGGTCATTTATCCCCTTCTTAAAAAATCACCTTTGGTACCCAAAACATGCCTCCCATTGGCTCCCATCATAACTATCCACTACTCATAAAAGTCTCCTTATCTAATCATTGCATTCCCTAGGTACTCATAGATGAAGGGTCAACATTATATTTATGTAATCTATATTTTTTATAGAAATTGGGGGTATTCTAAATAATCTTTAGGGACTACTCTGATTATGATAAAAGTATATGATAACAATGAATGACCATCCATAGGAATTCTCTACCTTCCCATTTTCATGGGACCCATGGTAAATCAAACCTTACTTAATGTTGTGGAATTTGATTTACACTCTAACATGTTTCTAGGTCACCCCTAGATCCATGAGAAGAAATATATCCCATCTACCCTACATCAATGTATAAAATTCTCCCACTTAGGCATGGAAGTCACCATTCCTAGGGAAATTGATCATTTTTGTAGTTTCCAAATGGATCAATCCCAATCATTCCACTATCATAGCATAGATAATTCCCTTTTAAGCCCAATAGATGCTAAATATATATGCCTCAATAAGCTTGAGCCTACTTTAGATTCAATTCCTAAAGTTACTCATTTAAAAATCACATCCATGGGTTTCAAGGAATTTGAATATAAAACCTTTTGTGTAGGTGATTTACCTCTTTCTTCATGTAATTACGGGTCCCCATCCATGAGGAGGACTATTGTTACCAGCTATCAATTTGGAAAAACAACCTTCTCTAGTGTAAGACTATTATTCAAATAATATATTGATTAATCAAATGAATCATGGCTTATTTCATAAGATGAAGCCCTCACATATCCTAGAAAAAGATACCCATGCATCCATACAATGTTACAAAACATGAATTATCAAGGAAGAAGACTAGAAAGATATGACCAAGGCAATATTAAACCCATAATAGTTCAATAGCATCTAAAATATCTTTTTTTAGGGTACAAACTATTTGATAATAACTTAAATGATATTATTATGGATACTACTTTGATCCATAAGGAGTCTCTTTCCAACAAATAAATAAAGATGGGTTCTATTTATAGTCACTACAAGGAGCTTGCAACCACAAAGATTTTTCCTAACATCACTATTTCCACCATCAAAATATCCATTTGATATCCATCTTTAATTGACTAGGATCAACATCAAGAGCCATCCTGTGATATATTTCAAAATGATGAGGCAATTTTAGAATTTTTTGGAGGTCAACATTTCATGCCTTTTGATGACCATAAGAAAGCCTTTTCTACTAATCTTTGTAAATTAGATTAATTCAAGAAATAAAATCATCCCCTTAACCAAAGTGAAGAAGAAGAGCCACCTTAAATTCTAGAAGATTTTACACTTGATTCAACTAAATCAGAAGACTACACTAAAATAGATATAAAACTCCTAGCTAGTTTTGATTCAAATAACCCTAATCAGTCATTTACCCCTTATCTCCAAGATTAGTCACCCTCTATAATTTAAGAGGTGATTTAAGTTAACATTAGAAATGAAGACAATCCCAAGATCATCAAACTAGGTATAACTCTCACACCTAAGGAGTGTTAAATTATTATTGAGTTTCTTAAGGAATTCATAAATATTTTTGCATGGTGTTATTCTTACATGCCTAAGCTTGATCCCTCCCTATTTTTTCATCATCCATTTTTTCATCCTAACACTAAACCAATCAATCAAAAATTATGAAAGATGCACCACAAAGTGGCCTTATTAGTTAAAGAGAAACTACATAAATTCTTGGAAGTCAGCTTCATCTAAACCATTAATTATTCATATTGGATATCCAATATTGTTCTTATGGATAAGACACAATGAGGAATTCAAATTTGCATGGAATTTTGATACATTAATAAGGCATGTCTCAAAGATGACTTCTGTCTTTAAAATATTGATATGATCATAGATTCAATAGATAGATATGGAGTGTTATCTCTCATGGATGGTTTTTTGGGATACAATAAAATTAAATTCACACCCAAAGATCAACATAAAATATCCTTCATCACTCCATGGAGGAGCTTCTGCTATCAAGTCATGCTCTTTGGTCTTAAAAATACCAGCACTACTTATTAGTGAGAAATGATAGTTAATTTACATGATATGATGCATGATATGGTTAAAGATTATGTGGATGATATCATAAATAAATCCTAACTCAAATCAAAAAATAATTTAGTCTTAAGAAAAATCTTTGAGTGACTAAGAGAGTATAAATTCAGATTGAATTCAAAGAAATGTGTATTTGGCATGACCTTAGGTAAATTACTAGGATTTATAGTTTTTAGAAGAGGCATAGAAGTGGACCCAACTAAAGTCAAATTTATTATGGAAACACCTTCCCCTCATAATATAAAGAATCTTAGGAGTATTTAGGGAAAGTTTTAAGCTATTTAGTGATTCATCTCTCAGCTCGCACATAAATGTCACCCCTTTACTCATCTCTTGAAAAAGGGGACTATTGATGCCATGTACCATAGGTACTTAGAGTGTTTAAAAAACACTTCTCATTCTATAATTCCTAAGAAATCAATGCATGAGTTGTAAATTATGATAATCCTATTATTTGTTAGTGGAATAGAGGCAAAAAAAGTGAATGTTTCATAATATTTATATTATTTGGTGGTTGGGAGCCATTGTGTCCAAATAGAAGATCTATGTAAAATATATAGTATGCTAAGATAAGGATGATGAATTATGATCAATAACTAAATTAAGACTATTTTAAGATAGATATTTATAATGAAAATCTAAAATAAAGTGATCAAGTTAAAAAAAATCAAAAGGAAGGGTAGCATAGAAAGATGTTGTTGGTCTTATTTCAAACATTATGACAAAGTTCAAATCTCATCTAAACATGCATTTAACCAAAGTATGAATTGAAATATCTTAGGCCCAAATCACAACACACATCAGGCAAGCTTTAATGGAAGGCATGAAATTATGCAAATTAGAACTGGACTTACTTTAAATATTCACTCCTACAAGCAAACAACATTATCCCAAATGCAAAAGAAGTGCAAAAAACAAAATAAGCCTAAGAACCTTCAACTAGTATAGCATAAGCACACATTAGCAAATTTGTATTCAATATACACATCTAGAATCAATAAGAACCATTCAAATTTGAATTTGAAGCCACACAACTAAGAGAGAAACCATATAACAATTTACAAAAGTAAATACTGGGTAGACTTTGAAAAGTTCCTTGCTTATATTAATCGCTCCTAATTTACAAAGTAATTTAGTTTTAGGAAATATCCACATTTTTACAATAAAAAATGCTCTTTTTATAAGACATAAGGAACCATGTCGATTATTCCTAATCCAATTACATTTGTACAAGTGTATAGGGCAAGCATTCATTCAAATGTTCTAGAACAAATGATCTTTTCTAGTGAGTTGACCTATAAACAATTTGTGCTCTTATAAATTTCCCATGTTTAAAAGAATATCTTATTTTAGAATATAATACAATAATAGTTAAAAAATAACATTCTTATTTCACCTATCCTTAGGACCCACTGTTTGCTTCAAGGTCTGAGTTATTGTTGTAGGGTCCTCATTGTTTATTGATGGTGCCAAATATAAGCATGGTCCCATCTTCAAGATACTTGAAGATAAATAGTGCCCCAATGGTGTATTTGGTTCAAACATCATGAGCCTAGATCCCAACTCTTTATATTAATAGGTCTACAAAGTCTCTCATTTGACCCATTACACTCTCATATAGCTTTTACATGGAATTTCCATGGCATCCTAGGTCATTTTGTTCATCACTATCCAAGAAATGACTATTACCTTTTAAAATTTGGATCTTAGTTTACTATGTTAAAATTGATGTCCTCATGACCATCATTTGACATTTGTAGGAACGTCTTTAAGAGTCCCATGACCATCAATTTTAAACATATGATATGGGCTCTTTACTATGTTAAATTTAACATCCTCATGACTATCATTTGACATCTGTAGGAACATATTTGATAGTTGCATGACCATAAAATTTAAACACATGATTGAGGATATTTACTATGTTAAGATTAACATCTTTATGACCATCAATTTGAAATTTATAGGAACCTCTTAGACAGTCACATGACCATCAATTTTAACATAATTATGGGGATTGTCTGCCAAGCTTACCACTTGTCATCTTTTGATTTGCTTTGTACTTTATGTATACTAGGTGTCATTTGCTCGGTATTTATTGTACACTAGGCCCTGAGGTTCTACCATGTGTTAGTCTTACATTAACTCAGATCTATGTATCAAAATCTTTGACTTGATACACTTTGTGGATCAAGATCTGTATACTAGAACATGTACTATTGATTTAGAAAATGTGTTCAATATTTAACATGGGGTCCACTGCTTGACTTTTTAATCATTGATCATGCTCCATTTGATATATGTCCTCCATTTACACACAGATCATAGATTTGAATCTAAGTAATTTAATGTGATTTGTCTCTACATTCAATGAAATATTAGGCTTCACTACTTTGGATAAAAAGGAATAAGCTAAGTTTGAGACAAATAGAATGGACCCCAAGAATTTAAAAGGGGTTTAGCATAAAGACTTTGGACCATGGTTTGTTCATATTAATAAATATGAATATTTTATTCTAAGTTTTTAAAGCTAAGTCTGTAACATATAAAAAAAGACATTGAGAATAATAAAATGACCTAGGCATGAAGATTTTGGACCAAGGTGATAATCATAAACCAAAAGGGACATTGTAGAAAATTACTTAGCATAAGGTTTTAACCTAGGGTTTCATTTTATAAATAACTATAATGGAACTTTGGAACAATTCCTTAGGCTAAGTAATAAAAGTGACCATGCATTTTGAGTTGGGCCATGCTAAGATAAAAGGGACCATGTGATATAAAATTAACCAGGCATAGGATTTTTAGCTTAAGGTTTGGTTGTGTTAAAAAAACATGACCAAGCCTTAGGATAAAAATTAAACTAATACCATGGTATTATAAATTTGTTCCTACTTAAACTTATATAAAAGGCTCCCACCAAATTTAAATTTGAATCAAAAGGTCTAGGTAAAGCATTAGTCTAGGGTTTCAAAAAAATGAATTTAATTAATCAATTATAGACTAAGGTTAATAAAACATCAATTTAACATGGAAGCACAAAACCCTAAGAATGTTTATTACCAAATGGGCTCCATTAAACCTACAACTTGAGACATGGATATTTAACATTAGCACTTTAGATAATATTAAAGTAGAACCATGAACAAATAAGTTAGCCAGGCCATGGTGTGGATGATCTTCAAATAAAAATAATGTGTAATCATATTAATGACACTTTGATCAAGTTAATATTCAATTTTAAGGCACAAATTTTTACAATTTGATACATGGGTCCCCATTTTTTAGAAATGGGGGTGTGTTGACCTCAATAAATGTTAGCTTATGGCGGAGACATAGAAATATGTTAGACTTCAGAGACTCTAGTTCAGACTAATAATTAAGCTACTCATTCCATTTGATCTTGCACCATTATTAAGATTAGTTCATGTTTAGAACAAATCTTGCCTATGCAAAATTAAGATCAAACATAAAACTCAATCATGTTGTGTGTGTGCTTTGATTCCACTTACTTCTTTCCAAAGGATTTAGAGAAAAAATTACAATTTCATTGATTTAATCATTAACATTAACTTTTAGCATGTTTGAATATTCATTAAGAACCATGATTTAGATCAAAGAAGGCTTAGAATTTTCTCTACTACCAACCAGGTGTCTATAGCACTTATAGAGATGCCTTTGGCTCCACTCAAGGCCTTGCTCCATTGATAGCTAGGTTTCCATAGCCCTAATGGAGATTGTTAGAATCACCTTTCCTTGGAAAGATTTTTATTTTAAAATAATCTCTTATTTTTGTTTTTTTAGATCATTATGGATTTATAGCAAAGGTTGGGAGCCAAGTTAGCCAGGTTTAGGGATTTGGTCAAGTGTTTGATTTTCAAACAATCATCTTTGGTTGTAACTTTTTCCCAGGCAATTTATGTTTTTCAAGTGCAATCATAATTGTTTGTTAATATTTTAATATTTCATCCTACATGTGTAATCATTCTTATAACCAAACTTAGATCAGAACAAGGTTTAAAATCCCAAATAACAATTAACTTATCCATCAGTCTTTGCTAGTTTCTCTAAACCATAGCATCCATCTCATTTTTTAACACCATGATTAACCAATGTTGAGACATCATACCAAGATTTATGAACTTGAATCTCTTGATTAGTTAGATAAAACTTGAGCTGAGAATTATCCAAAATGACTTATTTAAAAGTAAGGAACAAATCAAGAGAAAATGATTAAATATAAACTAGCACTATATACAAACAAGGAATAGGAAATAAAAAATCAAAAAATAAAGAATAGGAATGAAACTAAACTAAGCCCTACACTAACTATAAAAATTACTTACCTCCTAGATCAAATTAAAAATTCTTTAGTCTACTATAGAACCTTGAATCATGATTGCTTCCATTCAATGACCTCTTCTTGTGGGTAGGATCACTTGTATGTTTGTATCTTCTAGGTGATGTAGTTGGGTCTCTTATCAGCATTATTAGGTGCATGGGTCAAAGATGTGAGTTTAAGACCCAATCATCTTCTTCCCAAATTATTTTACTTTGTAGTAGGAGTGTTAGTTTCGATTCATCCATAGACATATATTGGATTATATCATCTTCACCTAATAATGGTAGCTTAGCTAGTCTATTTAAACTGATGTCTTCATTAGGTTATTTTTAAGGTGGACATGGATTACCAATATTTGTACAAAAATATTCCAAATTGTCCCAAAAATCTTCTTCATCCTAATCAATTAAATGTTGCTCCTCTGGACTCCCATCAAAAACATGTTGGTCCCATACTCCTAACCTCTTGATGAAGTCATATAATAATTATTGATTTGATTCACCCATTTCATCTTCATTTTTGGTGAAGGAAGGCATCCTTTTTATCCAATCAAGGTCCAACTTATCCTGGTTTTGGACCTCTAAAATAATATCATCTTCCAATAACTCTAGATCATTAGTGTAATTCTCAAATGAAGCATCCATGTTTTGTTCTATCCTATCATCTACCATCTCTATCTCTTTAATTGCATTTAATAAATCATGGTATGACCTCTACCAGTGATCATCTTCTTTAGGTTTATTCTTCATTTTATAAATAAATCTACATGGGCTATCTTTCTAGCTACCTTCTGAAGAAAAATCATCATTTTCTTGATTGATATCCATTTCTAGTAACTCTTCTTCATCTGTAGATGTTCTAATGATTATGCCTTATTGGTATTCAATTACAATCCCTTTTACATCTTCAAGAATAAAATTCATCTCACATGCAACTTATTTAATTGGCTCATCTTCATCTTCCTCTTCAAATGGGAAATCAAAAGCCTCTGTCAAGTAACCTTGGGATGTTCCTATAAAACTATATGTCCCTATAGTAAATTCTTGAATGGGAAAAATTTCAAAGGTTTCAGAAACATTGCAATGATCAATCAAAACTTTATCAAAAAAAATCATTTATATGCTCTCAAATGATTTATTATGGATCTCATTATTATTGTCATCATGAGACCTACTTAGATGTCTATCAAACCTTTGAGAAGCATAATTTCCATTGGACCCTTCCCTTATATTTCTTACTTGTTTTTGTAACTAAAGAAATTTAATGCTTAGTTTTTGAATCATTTATAATATCAAGTCATTTGAATTTTTTTTTTTGTCTTAGGCTCATGAATTGGAGTGTTATTACTAGTTGTGGGCACTAGAGTTCTATGGTTTTGTGGATGGTATCCACTTGTAGGTCTATTTAGGAACTCCAAGTTTTGGTTAGGGTATGTATGACTTAAGAAAAAATGGTTCTAAACTAGTGTAAAGTAGGTATACTAGGAATAACATTCTAGATGGGCCAATTTGATTTGATATTAGGCATGGAATATGCAATCTAACCCTAAGTCTGCATTTGCTCATTAATGATTATAGCTTCATAGTAGGCATGGGTCAATGTGTTTATGACTAGAAGAGACCTTTTCATGAACATGGAGGTCATGGGATTTATAGCATCCTTATAAATTTCTAAGGCTAAAGCCTCATTGGGTCTATAAGGGGCTATGGTTTTGTTGAACATTTATTAGAACTTAGCGTTAATGGCTCTAATTGGTTTCATTGATGTCCCTTTTAATTATGGTGAACTAATGATACAAGACACAAGGACTAATAATTTTGCCAAATTGATCAATGAAAACATTATTAAATTCATTCCATCTAGTAATGTAGTTCTCAGGTAGGTTGAGAAATCATTCATATGCAACATCTTTGAAAGTAAATGGGTATAATCTATATGCTACATCTTCATGAACTACATTTAATAATCTCAAAGTAGCCTTGAATGACTTAATATGATTTTTAGTAATGACAACATTATTAGGATTGAAATAAGGTAAATATCTTTTAGGATTTCTAGGGAGATCATGTACTATACATGGCACATTCAGTAAAGAACCACCTAACCAAGCCATACCTTAAACACATGAGTACCTTAAACTGGTGAAGTGTTTAATACTTTGGTAATTTCACTCTCCTAAGCCTTACCTTGAGTAATTCTATCTTGTGACTTTGAAACCTATTCAAAATATGGTGCATCAAACTAATCTTTTCAAAGTATAATGATTAAGTTTTCAAATTAAGCTAATTTTGCATAAATATATGTAAAACATGATTATATTCAACTAATTAAGCTTAAATATACATATATAATGATGAACGAAAGGGATATTTACATATATAATCTTGAATGAGCTCAAATTTACAAATAACTAGTCAATATTTATACAGAATTACTATTACTAACCTTAAATTTTGGAAACACACAAAGCATGGACTACCTTTGCATAAATGCCTATGTATATTTAAAGAATATTAATATTTTGTTAAAGGAAACCCAAAGACTAGTTTAAAACCATAAATATCAATCATAGTTACATAATTATTCTCTAAGAAGAATAAATATGCAAAGAATACATCAATCTTTGGACATAATTTACCAAGATGAGAAAAGATTCTATAAATTCACAAAGATCTGCTTAAAGGGCCTTCCTTCTATCACCAATAAAGTTCCTCTTTTTGATGCCTAAATGTGTATCATAGGTGCCCAAAGTGTTTTAGAAACACTTCTCATTTTATAACTCCTAAGAACCCAATGCAGAATAAGTGACTATTTCACAATATCTATATTATTTGTGGTTGGGAACCACCATGGCCAAATAGTAGATCTATGTAAAATATGTAGTATGCTAAGATAAGGATGATGAATAATGATCAAGAACTAAACTAAGACTATTTTAAGATAAATATTTACAATGACAAGTTAAACTAAAGTGATTAGGCTAAAAAATAATCAAAAGGAAGGGTAGGGTAGAAAGAAAGATGTTGATGGTCTTATTTCAAACATTATGACAAAGTTCAAATATCATTTAAACATGAATTTAACCAATTTATGAATTGAAATATATTAGGCCAAAATCACAAAACACATCAAGTAAGATTCAATAGAAGGCATGAAATGATACAAATTAGAACTAGTCTTACATTAAATATTCACTCGTGCAAGCAAACAATATTAGCACAATGCAAAAAAAGTATAGAAAATGAAATAATCCTAAGAAAATTAAACTAATCTATCATAAGCACAAATTAGAAACTATACATTCAATATACGCATCCATATTCAATAGGAACCAATCAAATATAAAAGTAAAGCTAGATACTGAGAGAGAAACCATATAACAATTTACATAAGAAAATATTGAATAGACTTTATAGAATTCCTTGCTTATATTAATTAATCCTAGTGTACAAAGTAATTTGGTTCTAATAACTCTCCCCATTTTTACAATTGACAAGTCTCCTTTTATAAGATGTAAGGAAACATGTTGATCATTCCTAATCCAATTATATTTATACAAGTGTATAGGACATGTGTCCTTGCAAATGTTATAGAACAAATGATCTTTTCTAGTGAACTGACCTATATATAATTTATGCTCTTATAAATTACACATGTTTAAAAGAATATCCTATTTTATAATATAATACAATAATGGTTACAAAATAACATTATTATTTCACCTATCCTTGGGACCTACTAGCTACTACAAGGTCTGAGTTACTATTATAGGGTCCTCATAATTTATTGATGTTGCCCAATATAGGTATGGTCCCATATTCAAGCTACTCAAAGATAAACCATTCTTTAATGGTGTAATTTGTTCAAACATCATGAGCTTAGATCCCAAATATTTACACTAATAAGTCTATAGAGTCTCTCATTTGGCCCATTACACTCTCTTATAGCTTTGAAGTGGCATTTCCATGGTGTCCTGGGTCATTATATTCATCACTATCCAAGAAATGACTATTTCATTTTAAAATTTGGATTTCAATTTACTATGTTAAAATGATGTCCTCATGATTGTCATTCAACGTCCACAAGAATGTCTTTGATGGTCATGTAACCATCAATTTTAAACACATGGTTTAGGATATTTACTATGTTAAATTTGACATATATGGGAACATCTTTGATGATCATGTGATCATCAACTTTAAACACATGATCGAGGTTATTTACTATGTTAAGATTGATGCCCTTATGACCATAATTTGATGTTCATAAGAACATCCTTGATGGTCACGTGACCATAAATTTTAGCATAGTTATGGGGAGTGTCCACCAATCCTACCACTTGTCATATTTTGATTTGATCTACACTCTATGTATACCATGTGTCAGCTGCTCAGTCTTCATTATGCACTAGGCCCTAAGGTTGTGCCATGTGTTGGTCTTGTATTAACTCAAAGTTGTTTTTAAAAATATTTAACTTGATACACTCTGTATATTAGGATCTATATCCTATAACACATACCATTGATCTAGAAAAGGTACTTGATATTTAACATGGGGTTCACTACTTGACTTTTCAGTCATTGATCGCACTCCATTCGATCTGGGTCCTTTACTTACATATGCACCATATAGTTGGATCTAAGTAATTGAATGTGATTAGTCCCTAAATTTGATGAAATATTAGGATTCAAGACTTAGGATAAAAATTATTAAGCTAAGTTAAAAACAAATAGAATGGACCTCAAGAATTTAAAAGGGGCTTAGCATAAAGACTTTGGACCATCATTTGTTTATATTAATAAATATGAATATTTTAGTCTAAGGTTTTTAAACTAAGTCTGTAACATATAAAAAAAGACCCCAAAAATAATAAAAGGACCTAGACATAAAGATTTTGGACCAAGATTATAATCATAGAATAAAATGGACCTCACAAAATATTACTTAGCATAAGGTTTTAACCTAGGGTTTCATTGTATAAATAAATACTATTGGGATAAGGCCTTAAGCTAAGTAATAAAATTGACCCCATAGTTTTAGTTTGACCATGCTAATATAAAAGGGTCCATATGATATAAAATTGACCAATCATAGGATTTTTAACATGACCAAGTCTTAGGATAAAAATTAAACTAAGACCATGGTATTATAATTTTTTTCCCATTTAAACTTATATAACGGGCTCCCACCAGATTTAAATTTGAATCAAAAGGTCTAGGTAAATAATTAACTAGGGTTTCAAAAACATGAATTTCATTAATCAATTATATACCAAGGTTAATAAAAGATCAATTTAACATGGAAGCACAAAACCCTAAGCATGTTCATTCCCAAATGACCTCCATTAAACCTACAACCTAAGACATAGATATTCAATGTTATCACTTTAGATAATATTAAAGCATAAACATGAATAAATAAGTTAGCCAAACCATGGTGTGAATTATCTTCAAATAAAAATAATGTGAAATCATGTTAATGATACTTTAATAAAGTAAATCTTCAATTTCAAGGCACAAATTTTCACAATTTGACACATGGGTCCCCATTTTTTAGAAATGGGGGTATGTTGACCTCAAAAAGGACTAATCTTGATTGGAACTCAAAATTCTAATAGGCCTTCAATAATCTTATGTATTATTTGGCAAATCCACCTGTTTTACCATAACTTGTCATGGGAAGGCCCCATATCTTATATATTTTTTGTAATTTCATGTGCAATAGGTACCCTACTTGCACAACACAATGACAAGGGAAAAGATTAAGAAATTTATTACCTCAGTCACACCTTAATCTCTTATGATCTAAATTATACCCTAATTAAAAAAGCTTGCTTATCCATGTTCTTTACCTCATGGAAACATTAGCATTATATACTTAATAATCAAGTCTAGCTTATTGCTAAAGTTGGTCTTCTCAAGTATTTACTATCAAAATCAGCCCTCACAAGATGAATGGCCAAGTGGATTATGTTACTTAGTGAATTTGATATTGAATATGTTCATCAAAATTCCATTAAAGGATAAGTGATAGAAGATCAACTAGTAGAATCACCTCTTGTTATGACTGATCCTCTTACCACAACCTTCCCAGATGAATTTATAATGAATATTTCATAATATAATGGCTGAAAGTTATATTTTTATGTCTCTTTTACCATGCATGTATCAGGGATGGGCATCCTTCTGGTTACCCCATAAGGTGAACTTATTCCAAAACCCTTTTACCTCAATTTCCCATGTACCAATAATATTTTTGAATATGAGGCCTTAATAGCTGGCCTCCAACTTGCCATCCAATGGAACATCTACATATTCAAGTATTTAGTGATTCACATCTCATAATTAAGTAGGTTAATGATGAGTTCTAAACTAAAGATGAAAAATTAATCCCTTAAAAGTAATTGGTAGAGAAGTTAAAGGAGAGTTTTCAATCTATTACATTTGAACAAGTACCATGAAGGAGTAATAAAGTAGCTAATTCAATGGCTACTATAGGATATTTAATTGATCTCCCTGAAGATGTCCTCAAAGGTAATTTTCTAATAAAACATTTGATATTACCAACTCATAAATTTATGGCTTCTTTACAAATTTGTGATATTCTTGATCCCAGTCTTCCCTGGTACCATGACATTTATAATTACCTCCATGATAACATCTTACCACCTAACCTCAATTTCCATTATTACAAGTCCTTTATCCACCATACCTCTTATTATACAATCCTTGGTAGCATTATCTATCATAGAGGTTATGAAAGGAATTTGTTAATATGCCTAACCTTAGTTGAGGTTTATCTCATGATCAAGGAGGTCCATGATGAAATTTATGGTAGTCATATCAGTGGGATGGATCTAGTAAAGAAATTTCTTTAGACTAGATATTATTGGCCTACCATGGAATAAGATGTCTGTCAGTATGTGTAAAAATGTGTAGCTTGTAAAAAATAAGGCAATCTTATCCATGCAATCGCACAAGAATTACAAGCTATTATGAGTCTATGGTCTTTTCTAAATGGGGACTTGATTTGATTGTCAAGATAAATCCAACATCTTCATATGGGCACAAATTCATTATTATTGCTATAGAGTATTTCACCAAATGGGTAGAAGCAATACTGCTTGCCTATACTAAAATCCTCTAGAATTATAAATTCATCCTAAATCAAATCATTTTCCATTTTGTTATTCCTGCCAATATCATATTTGATAATGGAAAATATCTCAAAAATCAAGAAATCAAGGCCTTGTGCTAGTAATACCATATCAAGTAGCCCTTTTCTTCCCCTTATTGCCTCCAAGGGAATAGATAGGCTAAAGAAAAAAATAACACCCTTATCAAGATTCTCAATAAAATATTCATTTAGGTAGGTAGGAATTAGAACTTATAATTATATCTTGCACTTTGGTCTTATTGAACAAGTGTTCGAACACCTATTAGGGCCCTCTATATGTTCTAGTATATGGGATATAAGTTATCTTACTTATGGAAATATATCTCCCCTCCTTACAAATTTAATTGTAGGGCATTATTACTGAACACAATTTTAGACAAGAAAGGATACATGAATTGGATCTTATATATTAAATATGTCAAAAGGCCCTCAATCACTTACTGACATAACAAAATAGATTAAAAGGCCAATATTACAAGATCTAGTCTAGATAATTTGAGGTCAGTGATCTAATCCTAAAAGAGAATAAAAAAATACTAATGCTAATAGAGATAATAAGGGAAAATTTGAAGCTAATTGGCTTGGGCCATATATCATGTTTGCCAAATTTGGGTCTAGAGCCTATAAGTTAGCTACATCAGATGATGAAGAGCTTGATGACCCAATAAATACAATGCATCTAAATAATTTTTACACTTGACAAGTTCAACCTTACCTCCATCGATGGGTCCCCACTCTTGGGGTCATTTTCTCTTCCATTTTATCCTCCTCTTCCTATTCTACTCCATTTTTCATCCCTAACCCTAGTCTTAATAGTGGGCATCTATTATAGGTTTTTATGTGGCAATAGGATATATATGCATTTAAATAAAGAAAAGTCATTTATTATCATGTCATAGAGATATTTGTTGGGGAGTCTTTTGGAGTCTCTTTATCTACATTGATATCTATGTATATCCCTAATCCTATCACATCCTTATGATAATCCCATATCCTATCACCCCATCACATCCTCTTTGATAGGCATGCTTCCTTTTAGCCTCAAGCTAATCTCATCCCCATTTGTCCCTTGCTATGCCAAAACCATGATCCACATCTTCCCACTAAAATTATCATTATGAAAGGATACAAATAGGTTTTTACTTCAAGAGTTTTGCATACATTATGAAATCTAATCTTGATTGATCATCTTACACCTCATATATAGTTGCTTTTGGATTTGGTTGAAATCTATTAGTTTTCAGCACTATATACCCCATGTACATATCCCCTTACCATCATTTTTTCCATTTTATATAATCATTTTATCATTATCTCATTATCCCTTTGTATATCCTTGTTATTATTCCTATCTTTAGTTTATGTTATCTTATGATTGTTTTGTGTGAATGTGTGTATATTTTGAATGTGTGTGGTGTTTAGTTAATCATGTACATATTAATAGTTTTATTTATTTAATGATCTTGTTATCATTTTATATATATTTTTTATCTTTTTAAATTTTTGGGGAACAAGTATGGTATAGGTGACTCCTAAACTTGTTTTAGGCTAAGTCACTTCAAAAATAGAGTTCCCTCACATACTAGATACTTAATGTCATTTGACTTTTCTCATGTCATTTGGCACATATTTATGTACCAGTGAAATATTAAAAATATTGCACACATTATTAGTGGCTTATAAATTATCCACCCATCCCATTCCCTCTAAAACTTATTAGCATCATGGCTAACCCATTATCATCTATTTAAACCTACTCATTCCCACATCTCATCATTATCCTACCTCCATGGTACATGAGGATTCCTAACTCAAATTGTGAGACATAACAAATTCAAAGGGTATTAATCATTTTATTAGCACATCCCATAACATATTTTATTACCATTGTATCCACTATATAACAAGCATCCAACAATAAATCACTATCTCATAACATCTTCTACTATGTCATCTAGATAACCATCTACATATCATATCAATATAATCCCATATCTAACATATCCATCAACATACACCACATTATTTACCATGTCAACATAATAATCAGCATCATTTTGTAAACATTAACAATATAAACAATTAAAATCATAATCATATCCATTACATCACTCTATACATGAAATAATATATCTATCTAAATCCATCATATCATAATCATCTCAAACATGCATAAAGTACCTGCATATATCCATTATCCTCACCACAAAAATTATAAACATGTAAATCCATCACATCACACCTAATATCATGAATCTAATCCAAATTCATCTAATCACATCATAAGTAAACTCATCATATAACCAAAATAAATGTGTCCATCAAATCTATCAAACATACATCAAATCCATATAATCACATCATCAATGCACACAAACTATATAACACATCACATCATCCAAAATATCATACATATATATATATATATATATATATATATATATATATATCAATAGTCCACATGAAGTCCATGTCAAAAAATAGATACAATACATGGGCCCATGGGCAAATAATGTGCTATAACACAAAACATCCTCTATATATATATTGTGTCTCATAAAATAATTTCTATGCTCTTGGTGGTCCTCTTGGAGGCTAATGTATTGAATATGAATAATTTTCCCTAAAAGAAGGTGTGCATTATCTTGGTAGCACTAATGCCTCATATAATGCCCTATAGTACTGGGCCTCTCATGTCAATCTAATAATGTTCTTCATGACACTAGCCATCCCATCCTCTCTCATCACTGTATCCACCTCCTCCTTGGCCTTCTCAGCCACCTCTACCTCTCCCATCAAAGTCTAAATCTATGCCTTCATCTGAGTGATAATGCCCTAATACCCTATAATATATGCATCTTGACTATGGATATGGCCCTATAATGTGACTATATGAGCCTGTAATGTTTTAACCTAACTCTATAATCCCATCATCTAAGCTTGGGCCTTCACCAACTACCCATCTCTCTACATTATTTAGGCTTGTAACTTCACATGTAATTGATCCCTATCTCAAGTGATCCCTATTAGCTATACAAGTTAATCCTAAATCTCTATCTATAAATATGCTATTAAAGGCCTCCCATCCTTTGATAGAGGTTATAATGAGGGCCTTACACCATCTCCACCACCACTACCCCTAGCATGTGTATCAACCTGTATATGTGTCTAGGTCTGGGCCCCACTCCCTTTAGCCTGGACTATAGTTGCCACCTGATCTCTGTCCCCTCCATACACATCCATGGAATCTCCATCCCCCTAACCATCCTATCCATCCTAAACTAGTGCCCACATACTCTTCCTCTAAAATATCATTCATTCTTGTAGAATTCTCCTCACTACCCCTCACCATACCACAACCCTAGGTTGAAGTAATATCAATGGAATCCTCAATGTCCACCATGTTGAATAAGCTAATGTAACTCCTAGATTAGAAATCAAAGTCTAAAAATCCCATGAGACTGGGGTAATGTTGGCATAATCTACATGAGCTAGGGCTCTATCCACTATTCTACCCCACTATGCCCTCTCCATGTTACTCTTATCAAACAAGTGATCCTCCCTTAACACATCTTATATAAATTTGAACTGCCTCTATACATGATTAGGTTTATAATTCTCTATAAAAAAATATTGATGATTGGTTAGATAAGACTTAATCAACATACACTACATCACCACTACCTCATCATCCTAGCCAAATTATAATCCCTTGTAGGGAATTCATGTGATGTGATCTAGACATAAGTTTTCAAATGTCTGATGATAAAATCTCATCTCACCATCATATCCCCTCTACACTCCCAATAAGATATACTCCCTGAATACCATGATCTAGTGAGGTTCCCTCACTATTAAGGTACCTAAAGGTCACTATATAACAATATGCTTCTAGCTCTAGATCTACAATAATATGGATGTCCCCAGGCTCATTAATCCCATGTATGCTCCAAAATAAAACTCTTGGTATAAGTGGACCAACACCACTAGCCCCTAAATAAATACCCTAAAATCCTAAACCATGTCTTGCACCACATCCCCTAGGCCTAGATGAAACCACTACCCACTTTTGTCTAGTAGGAGTATGTTGGTGATAAGAAACATTACCAAAAGAGTTAGGTAATCAATAGTCCCTCTTGAATACATATATCTATATCCACATGTCTATCATGAATACCCACCTGCAACCCTCCTATTAAGGTCACACTGAGTGTGTGGGATCTCTAGTAAATCCTATCTCCCAACATTGATAGATGGATAATTTGGAAAACATCATCTAATGTCACTATCATCTCTACTATCACAAAGTGGAATGTGCTAGTCTTTAAATGCCATCACTCCACCAAAGTTGTGATCAAGGACCAATCAATGCATAACACCAAAATCATCATGATATAATACAATCCTATCAACTCTAATACCCTGTAATTAGCATATGTCAATAGGTGCATCTCATGTATCACCTCAGGTCATTATATTCATGAAGCTATTACCCCTAAGTCTTCTTACACCAATCACCATAAAACCTATAACTAAATCCATCACAAATCAACTCCCCTACCATAAATTTATCCTACCTTTACCAAACCTACTAATTCCATTTCCTAGCCTCACTCCCTTGTATTATCTTCTACAACCTCATTCACCCTAAAATCACCCTCACTTACCCTCCACATCCAAAATTTACATAATAACTAATTAACCCTAACTTACCTAAACCTATGTCAACTAAATCCATCACTACCCTCCCCCCAACTCACATGCATCTTACCTAAGTACATCTATCACCATAACTCTTTCTCAAACCCACCTAACACCCCTTATCCTAACCTCAACATCACCTAATTACATATAATAACACCCTAATTTTCTCTAGCATACCCCTAAATCACATAAGCCTATCTCTTTCTCATCCCCATCTAACACCTTAAGCCTATCCCCATCATTTCACCACTTTCTTCAACCTTCACAAAATCATAACTCATGATAACTCATGATATTGGTAAAACCTCCACTCATGACTTGTGATTTTACATAACCACATGGTGATGTAAAACCATGATTCTTTGACTCAAAATTTTACAATATTATAAGACTAACCTTGTAGTATTATAATATCACATCTTTAGTCTTGTAGTATTATAAGACCATTATTTCTTGTGTAAAGCCACAAGTCATGACTATAATATCATAATTTAGGGCATTTCCCTTAGCCATGGTATTGCACTAGTGACATGGAAAACATCACTTCATGCCATAAATCCACACAAATAAAAACAAAACACAAAACCACAAGAATAGGGCTTATTACTCACCAGTGGTTCAACCTCTGTTTCTCTCTAGAATTTTTTAAATCCCTCTCTACAATGGGAAACTCATGGAAGTCGATCCATAGTTTTAGCCTAGAGTCAAATTTTCACTAAAGACAAAATTTCAAATAAATTTATTTTTACTATTTTGTCCTATTTTACCCTACTATATTAACCCCCTTAACCCCTAAATGACACTTTGATAATAACCTTGCCACATCCAAATCCCATCAAATTATTCTAATACCCCAAATAGTCATCCCTTATCACCCCTAAAGTCATCTTGGGCATGAATTTTCCATTTCCTTGCTATCCAACCTAATCTTGAATCAAAACTATGTTGGCCTAAGGTCTCTAAGACTATGTAGGAAATACGTGGTCCCAATTTTGAGCCTAGGGATAGCTCAGCCATAGTTCATCCCTTATCCATGTCCTATCACCAGACTAGTCACTTGACAATCATGTATCATTTTAAGCTACGCATCTTATGTAAAGGAGCTCCTTATCATCAATAAACAACTTTATTAAATTTATCCCTCCCTAGTATGTGTCCTTGCTATAGGAATTATCACAAGTTTATATCCATCCCATCTTTTTTATTTCTCAAATAATGTATCTTTCTCAGGAATATGATCTTATCAATCAAATGTCTTTCTAGACATTGGTCATTTATCTAGAACCCATCACAACTAAGCCACTTTATCCCCTTGTCCTTTAACTTGGTAAATATCCAAGGTAGTTATTACTTAGGGCATCCCCACCTCATCTTATCATCTTGAGCTCATTTCACCCTTGATACTTATGTTTGAGTGACCATCTGGGTTGGTTTTCCCCACATCCTCCCTCAAGGGGGCATTATACCCACTAACACCATCTAACATTGCTTTCACATGATTATGTTTCTTCTTTGAAATACCGTTAATCTTTTCAATCTGATCCACTCACAATGCCCTTTTAAAGAGGGGAAAAAATGTATGCACTAAAATCCACTCACCCCACAAATTACACTAATTTAACCTATAACTACACTTCCTAGTTAATTAACTAATATCCCATTCCCTATTTACTACATCCTAAAAATATTATTCCATCCCATACCTAATTAATACCCTTTATTAATCTACTAAAAAAACCCATTTATCTACTAATCTACCCCCTAAACTACTCTCCAATTTAAAAATACATTTTTTTCTACCTACCCATCTACCACCCTTCCTAGTTATTCCTAAACCCCTAAAACCTATTAGAGATTTCAATAATTAGATAATTCTATAAATCTCCTCCATTTTAGCCCCATTTCCTCTATAATTATCCATTCTATACATTTCCAAGTAATTTAAAATTCCTTGGAAATATCCTAGCCATTGATCTCAATGGCACAAAATTAAATTTGAACCATTGATTCTTCCCTCCACTTCCTATATAACTAACTCACCTTCCTCCATGTAAAATAATTTGGGAACTTATAAAACTTAATAACTTTCTACCATTATCATCTATATTTCATCCACATAGCCCTATCAAAGCCACTATCAAGCTCAAGAATCCATTGCAAGCCATTACCAAGAAAATACAAGCAATCCAACATCCATCAATTTTGTAATCTTGGAGAGGAGTTATAAAGAGGTAAAATGATGGTGAGAATATTCTTAGAAATTTGATTATCTATTTTATCCCCTCCTATTGATGTGTTTATATTTTAGGTTTTTATTCTTAAAAATAGTAATAAGAGGTGAATCTAAAATTTAGACTACAGTATGATTTAAAACAAGCTCCTCGTGTTTGGTATTCTAAAATCACTAGTTATTTTAAAAACCTAGTTTTCTCTAATTATTATTTTGATAATGATCTATTTTTAAAATTTGAGAATGGTCACATTATCTTGATTATTTTAAATGTTTATTATATTATTATTATTGTTAGTATAATTAGTTTAATTAATAAATATAATTATAAACTAAATAAAATGTTTGTAATGATTGGTTTAGGCATTCTTCATCATTTTCAAGAATGGTTATGTTTCAGGATAAAAATTTAATTATTGTATCACAATCTTAGTATGCACATAATTTTTTTTTTTTATTTAATATGATTTATCATAATCCTACATATAATCCTATTGAAGTTGGGGTTAATCTTGATCCGAAATCTACATGTGAAAAAGTTAATCCTACTCTTTATAGACATCTTGTTGGTAGTTTGATTTTTATAACCATTACTAGGCTAGATATATCCTTTGTTATAGGTGTTTTTTCCATATTTTGATCATTGTAAATTAACTAAACATATAATTCATTATATAAAATAAACTATAAATTTTAGTTTATTTTATTCTTCCATTGATAATGTTAAATTATATGATTATTGTGAGGCTAACCATGTTGATGATACCATAGATTACAAATCTTCTTCTAGATATGTGTTTAAGTTTGGTACAAGTTCTATCACTTGGAGCAATAAAAAGTAACCTATTATCTCTATCTCTTCTATTAAATAAAATTACATAAGTTATATGAAAGTTGTTAAAGAATTCATGTGGATATGATAGTTGTTATGTTAGGATAAATTTATTTGGATGCTTCTCATAGTACCACCCTTTTATGTGATAACCAAATTTGTATAACTCTAGTGAAAAATCTAGTACAACACTAAATAACTAAACATATTGAAGTTCATGTACATTTTATCTCAGAGGTCTTCAATGATGATATTCTTCAATGATGATATTGATCTATAGTTTTATTTTACAGATGAATAGGTGGAAGATATATTCATAAAACCACTTGATGCTACCAATTTTTATTAGTGTTGTGCAATGTTGGACCTCTCAAATTCGTGATTGAGGGAAATGTGCATGATAATATCACTTCTTAATGGCCATATGTTTCTTTATTATTCTTTATATTTCTTTTCATTATAAAGCATTGTAATATATCATGTTATGTGATTTTTATAATACTCAATGCAAAATTTTAATTCTATACCCCAATATTTAAAATCATATATTGTAATGGGGGTTATTATGTTATAAAAGGATCCAATAATATTTGGCTGATTATTCATGATAATCTGAGAGATGTAGTCTCATGATCATGCTAGCCTAAACTTATTTTGATTAGTTTATGGATTATAATTCATTTTTTTTCAAAATATGTTTTTTACATGATGAAGGTTTTAAAATACTTCAATTTTTACATGCCTCCTATAATAATTATATTTGATTCATGGAGTATAATTACTTTATTAAGGTTAATACAACATGCATCCTCGCTTAACATTAAGGGGGAGTGTTAAAAAATTAATGTTTAAGTGGTGATATTTACCTTTAACATTATCCACTGGTTAATAAATAAATAAATATATTTAATTTATTAACATGAGGTGATCTTGTGTAAATAAATTATATAAATTTTACCATTGGGATTTCTTGGAAAGAGGTTATACTCATTAGCTACAATGATCCACCTCCACATCCCAATATATAAATACATTTTACCCTTGTTAAATGTCATATTTATATTCACAAACTTTGTGAAGAATATTATTTATATTTGTATGTGTAAAATCTTTTACAGAGAGTTTTGTGAAGGCTTATCATAGGAGCGAGAAGAAGATGATTTGTTTATTTGGTTGTTTATTATTAATGAATATCAATTGTGGGTTTTTCATCTCCATTGGAGGTTTTCCCACCTATATGTTGTGTCATTGATCTATGTCATTAATCTTTATGTTTGTTACTTAATTATGTATTTATATCTCATGTGTGTGTGTTCATATATATGGATACTATGTGAATGTTATTGGTATGACCTAAGAATGATCACACTTCAGAAGAGTTAAGATAAGGTTTCAATATTACAATTACCATGATATTTGATTAATATACAAGGATCCCATTGCTACAAATAAAATGTCCTATAATAACATCAAAAGGTGTGAAAAATAAACATTTATTTAGATTCAATGTTATTTACATAGTCCTAAACATTTATAACATGAGTCACAACTTTGAAAGATGATCTTTGAACAAATAGAACAAATCCAATTCATTGACATAGACTTCCAAAATTTTATGAATGAAATCTTTAAATGTAATGACAATTGTTGTAGAAAATATTGCAGCGGAGTTATAGAGACCAAAAGAGATGACCTTATATGCAAAGGATCCCCATTCTATTTTTAAGTTATTATTCATCTAATCCTTAGTTACAACAGGAAAATTTTGGTACCCAATGAACCCATCTATGAAATAATAAACTTCATTCCCTATGATTGATTCCAAAACTTCATCTATAAATGGGATTTGGAATGGATCATTTACACATGCATCATTTAGGGCTCCATAGTCACAATAAACTTGGATCTACTCCCATTTTATTTGGTTACACCACCTACAACCCACCCAATCTATTTTTTAAAATGGATATATTATTCTATCTTCTTGCATTTGGTCAATCTCTACCTCAACTTTCATTTTCTTATTTAGGTTCAATGTTCTAGTCATTTTTTAATGGGCCTTGTGGAGTCCTTGATTTAAATATTCATTTCCCATAATGAAGGCTCTACACCACTGAATTTTGATAATTTAGTGTGAAATTATATCCTTGTATTCTCATAGTAATTATAATACCTCTAAAATTTGTTACAGAGTCTATTAGTCTCTAATAATCACTAGTTTTGGTGTAGAGTTTGTACTAATGTTTTCAACTTTCTTCTTCATTTGATTCTGATATATTTTAATGGCTCATCTAGAATATAGTTTCTTATCTTATTTCCCATTATTTTTCATGAATATTGATGTTTAATAGTTTTATTTTTCTTTCAGTATTTGATTTCAGCTTTTCCATATCCTACTCTGGTTCAAAGAATCCTTTCAAGTCTAAGTTCTCTTTAATTTCACTAGAAAATGATTGATCTACACTATCCAAGATTATATTAAAATATTTTAACATAAATTTTTCTCTTCCCTTCTTATCTCAATATTTATTTATGGAATTTTTCAAATCAATGCCTAATTATCCCTAAAATGTTTACTTATACACAATAGGGATGTCTTCCACTCACCCCTGACATAAAAATGTTTTCAATGTTTTTAAAGCTTTGTTCACCATTATATTTTTGTATTCAAATGCAAATGTCTATATGAATTTCAATTAAAAATGTGGCCAATTTTTAGTTTCAAATATGTGCTCCTAGTGCATATATAAAGCTTTTAGAAAATGTGATAAGGTATGTTGAAATATATGCACTCAATATCTTAGATCTAGTTGTTGCAATGATCAGACATCCACACATTCTTGAATATGAAATTCAAGATAGTATCCTCTTGAAATAATGGGAATTTTTTTGTGATCATAAGTGCCACCTAAAATTTAACTCTCATCATTTAACATGCCTCTTCAAATTATATTCAATTTGATCTATGAATTACCCACTAATTTACAAAAACACATTTTAAAGGTGTATTTCAACACACTAACTCATATGTCTATATTTGAAACATGGTGTTCTATTTTGATAATAAATTGTATTAAATATCCAAATGTAAAAGATTGGGTCAACTATATTTTAATAGTATATAACATTATCATGTTCTTACTTGATGGTCCCCATATTCCCAATTCATCATGTGTGTATCTAAGTCACCACTAATGGGAGATGCACATTCCCATGAAAAAGTTCCCTCATTTTTGGACTCAATGTAATCCATGTTTGGAGGATTTGTCTAATATAAGATATAAACTTATGACCTAAAAGGAGATCACATAGATGGAGACATACATTCCTCCATGTATAATTATGGAATTGTATCAATTGATTGGATAGGTCAAAGGTAAAATTTCTCTATTTTTTACAACTCTAGGAACTGTTGTGTATGTTTTATAAAATCAGTGAATTATCTACTTTATAGGTCTTAGAACTTTGGTTATAAACTAACTTTGAACCAATTTCCTCCCCTATATGAATAAGGTGATGAAGGATCTTTAGGGATGATATAAGGATTAATTTTAGCCTTGTTCAATTGTATGATAATGGTATTATCTCTTGATGTGCTTCTAGATAGTTATCTATTATATTTATAGTCATTTGAACATTATAAGCCCATTTCTTATTTATTAACATAGGATAGTATGTTTCATCATTTTTCATATCGATAAATTCAAAGTCTCAATGTAGAATTAGATTATCCATCTTTATCTACATGTCTTCAAGTCTCTCAATGGGTTCCACTCAGCATAATGAGACCTAGCATGATAGGATTATAAATAAGGGTTGGTCTTCCAATGGCTTCCCATGTCAACCTTGGAATAATATTCACCATATTCCTAAAATAAAATACAGCATTACATACTTCGTATCCTATGATTTTTATGTCCATTAAGGCATCAACATCTTATGGATTTTTGGTCCTTACATTCCATATGATCTTTTCAGTTCATTGTTGTCCCATTTTTACATAATCCAACAAGTTATTTAGTAAGTTTGTAATATTCTCATAAATGTCTTCATTACACAAATTAATTACCAACTTGATAATATATGTTAATGTTGTAACCACTCCATCTTGCCATAGTAAACAAACAATGTGGCTATACATTTATGCTTCCACTATCATAACATCTCCCTCATAAGCATTTTGATTTTTTATGAATTAGAGTAATTGAGTTGATTCCCTCATTAAAAAATTTTATATTTTAAAATTTGGATACTTATCTTGCTAAACTTTTCTAAACAAATTCTCTTGAGGCATCTCCACTAGTGGTAATCTTTTCTACTTATATTGATTTTTAGTGCCAACTTACATGAAATCTAGATATTTAGGTTGAGATTTCACCATGTTGACATTTCAAACTACTTTTTATTTCATTTGCTTCTTTAATATATGGAAATATTTAGTATTATATTTCCCAGTAACTCTATAATATGCATAATACATTTGCCTCTACAAATTGATCTACCACCCAAGTAAATAATAATTGGTTATTTTTCCTATTTATTCCCTTGTCTAAAATTTTGGTGTCCCCCCTTATAATCTAACTTGGTAATCACCATACATTTGTAGTGACTTCCATCCTCTTGTTTGTCCATCATATCCCCCATATTATTTTTATGGGGAAGGAGGTTCCCATCCTAATTATTATTATAATGATGTAAGATTCTAACCTAATTTGTATTTTGTATACTAAGGTGTCTACCCTCATTGATACTATGGAGACTACAATGTTAAGCCTAATTGGTACTAAAGTGATTATGGAGTCCACCTAGCTTGTTATTTTGGAGATTAATATTATGTTTCTAGTGGACCACCTTACATTTTTATTTTAACATTTGGACTCATCACTCCTAGTTTTACAAATAGGGACTACTAGCTAGCTACTAAAAATATATTTTATGTGATATATGTTGATGGGGATTATTTTGACACAACCAACTCAACTCTAGACATCAAGTTTTTTGGTTCCTCTACCTCTCTTAAAAGGAGGGAATTTGTAATATCCTCTCCCCAAGGTTTATGTCTACCTAATCTAGGTGCATTGATCTTCACTCAGTGACTCATTATGATCATTCCATTTCAAGAGGCTTGTGTTGGTACTAGAATAATTTAGATAAATCATAATTATTTTATTCTTATGGGGCTTTCCACTTAAGAAAATTGGTATTCATATTTATAATGATGATACAACTAATTAAATATATGCTCATTACACATATGATTCAACAATGCATAAATGGAAATAAACAAGAGCATGTAATCAATATAAAAGTGTAATTATGTATTGCAACTCAAAACTTGATCTACCTTCTCTAACCAGAGAGAAAGAACAACAAAAGAGGGAAGGGGAAGGAGAAAGAAAAGATAAGCTTGCTTTTTAATGGACCCTGATTTGTTCCTACATAATAGACAAATCCTTAGATGAAACCACTATTTTATAGGCTATAATAACACAACCATGGGTAAATAATTGTGTGGGAGTTTGAGGAAAATCAACAATGACAACTGAGGGAAACTAGCCACCACATACATGTGAAAACTATCAAATTAATTTATAAATCTTTCACATAAAATATATTTTCATGAAGAAAATATTGGGATCCATCATATATTCAATCAAATTTATATAGTTGAGTCCAAACAACCTTGACTAATGCAAAGAGAAAAATATGACCTAGAAAGCAAAAAAGTATAGAAATCAAAGTGGACATGGCCTTGTTACTCTAGCTTCTAATACTAATAGACCAACCAATCTAATTTAATAACTAATGAACTATCCCTTTTTAAAATTAAGATATGGTTTTATATAGACAATTTTTCTCATGGGATGTTGATCAACTAATTACCTTGGGTATCTAGAAGGCATCAATGTTACACTCCCACTTGAGGTTCTATTGACATTCTAGCCTCATAAGCCAAATGTCAACCCTTACCATCAAAAACTTTCATGATATCCCCTTTAGGGTTTTCCATAGTGATTAAACTATTATGGTCTCATAAATGTCTATTGAAAGTCTTTGAGCCTTGTTAAGAGTGTTATGGTGTGTCATAGAATCTGCTTGTGAACTCATGTGTCATGGTTGTCTTGATTCTATTGATGATGTGTACTAGGTCCCCATGATGGTCATTATTTAAGTGGAGGAGTGACAAATTATTTGGAGGTATATAAGTATGTTATAAAACTTTTTTCATGAGATTAAGGATTTTTTGACAAGGTTAAGGTAATTTGGGCATTTTGAAGTTATTGGTTCTTATGGTAAATGGGCATGTTTCAAGGTATTCCTGGTGAGAGAGACTTGCTAAGTAAAGTGAAGGGTGTATAAATTATGATTGTGTCCTAATGTAATCCTAGTGATATGTGTTAAGGTCATTCTCCTTGGTATATTTGCTCAAGTTTATCTCAAAATTTGATCAGCCCCTTTCACAGTGTCAAATGATCCTCAAACATGCTACATGAACCTATATAAATTTTAAACCTTTGAAAGAGTGAAATTTTTTGATTAAAATTGAATTATAATTGTCTTGAAATATCCCACTTTATTAATATTATTTCTCACTATGCATTTCATATCCTTAAAGATCCATTTTAAAGCTCATATTCACCTCCCACTAGCCAAATGGGCCCCAAACATGCCAAAATATGACTCTTTAGTTCCTCCTACCATACCAATAAATTTAAATGTTATTTAACTCATGTTTTCCCTATATTCATCCTTAAATAGTGGATTAAGGTTAGAAAAATGGATAAAATATAGGAAAAGAGGTATTTTCAAGTGTTTTTTACATGTTTTATGGACCTGTAAAGATATATCCATATAAAGGGGGGTAATTGAATAAATAAGAGCTCATATCAAATGTATAGAATAATTTTCATGATCAAAAAATTCAAAACAAGCTCAAAACCAGTCCTCTCTCTCTACCAAACTCTTTGACAGTTTAGGCAACCTTTCAGGTTTATGGATAGTACGAATAAGAGAGGGAAAATGGGGAACTATTATATTGGTCAGAGGAATGGGTTCCCTTGAATTTATTATTAATGGAATTTATATTTATTTTAATGGCATGATCTTTATGAACAAATGTTAACAACCTAGCCACTTTAATGAGATTATTCATTTGTGTAGGGAGTTGAAATGGCATCAATTTTGGTGCATATTTGAAGTTTTTATGAGAAAAATGCTTAATGAGTGCTCTATAAATCATCAAATACCATATTCATCACCCTCCACCCATGGTTCACATGTTTGGGGTGTGAAGGTAAGAAAATCTTCAGGTTCTCCATATTTGTAGATTGTAGATAGTTTTCTCATGTTGAAAGACTGTTGGCACATATTTGAGGTATTTGATGATTTTTTGGTATTAATGGTGACAACATTAAATCAATTTAAATCCCCCTTCATCCCATACTCATCCAAGTCACATAAACTAACCTTTTAAGGTCATATTCCTACTGGACTATCATGAGTGAATAGGGTCTCATTTACAAAGCGAAGATAGAGTAGCTGCAAAGTTATTTGGTGGTGATAGAGATGGATAATCTCCTTCATATCATAGCAATTTCATATCATGTTACCCTCATTACCTCTTCATAATTGATTTATACATTAACTACCCTCATCCTTGACCCATTATGCAAAGATAGATCTTTCACAGTCATTTTAGGCCTATTATGTAGGCCAAGATATGAGAAACCACCATTGAATTGAAGTCTTAGAGACATTGAGAACCCCTGAGGAGTTATATGGGATTATGATAGGCATGAAATATAAGTTGAGTAGGGGCAGACAGAGTCCACGCCCTCAACCACCCATAGGAGGACAACTTAGTTTATTGGTAGAAGAATGTGGATTGTAAAGTTGTGTAGGATATTTATCTGATATTTGTACATTATGCACTCATTTTGTCATTGTATATACTATTTTATCTTATCTTCATGAGTTGTAATAATCTAGAATATGAAGAGACTCTACTTTTGGTGCCAAGTATGAGAAGATGAATAGTCATAAATTAGAAACATCTATATATCCTTTTGTTTATAAGAAGAAAAGGGTTCCACTTTTAGAAGAGATCAATTGAGATTATCTAATTATGGTTACTTGTATGATTTTTTGTTATGTTCCTTGCATGCGCTCTCATGTGTAATTTCCTAGTTACTTTATATATAAATTATTCTAAATGCATTATTTTAGTTTATACAATACTGGTTATTATTAAATTTTATAATAAAATAGAATAATTAATGCATCTTAAATTTATGTCATCAAAATTCCTATATTTTATGATAAAATATTATGTACATATAAAGTATCTCACAACTATCCTCATCCTTAGTATGTTTTGACTCTTTATGAACCTCTGCTAACAATGGTGCAGTGAGGATGGATACTCTTTTTAGAGGAAATTATGCTAAAATGGTTACTAGGGTAGAGAGATATTAAGATATGATTGGACCAAAGGATATGTAATTTCATAAAATAAGAATCAAGAAGGACTAGCTTACAGTTCAAGATATCATTCGAGAGTATATTTATAAAGAAATTTATGATATATTCTAGTGTAAGTTGTTTAAATTACTAGATAATTATTTAGCATAATTGGAATATTATTGTTTAAGACCAAGGATAGAAGAAACTATAACCTAAACTAGATAAAAGATAGATCAGTTGCAGATATTAGAAATCAAATAGACAAGAGCAATAGATCATTAGGTTACTACTATAATATATGGATATATAAATGAATTTGTAGTTTTAGGATACATATCTTTCAAAGCTATGAAGGACTTATTCATCAGAGGAAATTGAGGAATTTTTTTATAGCAACTACCTATCCTAGTGAAGATGTTGGTTGTGGATGAGGCCATGGTGCCTACTCCAAATAATTGGAGTAGTCACTTTAGGTGTATTGGGGTGTGTGCATCATGATAATGAATGATGATTAGATGAGCATATAAGACTTAGACCTAAATATAGAATAGAGACAATAGGAAATAAGAGTCATAAGAAGAGTCTAGATTCAGAACGTGAGTTGTGATAATAGAATAGATGGAGCAAATAGAAAAATACAAAGGTAGTTATGAGTAGAGTTAAAAAAAAATTAAAATAGTTCAAGAATGAATAAGAATAAGTGATGAATTAAAAAAAGAGATGTAAAATTAAGAATGAAGAAAGACAAGGTGAAAGAAGAAGATGAATTCCAGTAGAAAGAAAGAAGTGATGAAGAATGAGAGGAAGAAGAGATGTTCAAGGATGAAGATGAGAATAGTGTAGAGGTAGATCAATTATTTTATAAATATAGTGCATACATACAAGAATAGGTGTTACCAAAAGTAGGACATGAAGTATTAAGCAAGTAAATAGGACAAAGTTGTAGAGTAATCATCGGTTCAAGCATGGAAAGAGAAGAAGTCATAGGAAAGAATCATTCACTAGAAGAGTACACATCCCTATAGGCTAATTTTTTATATTCTAGTAAAAAATTTCAACTAGAAGGATATGTAGATAGTAGTTGGGAAGGTCCATTTTTAGATCAAGTACATTTATGGGGTACTAAAATTGAAATAACCTCATTTTTTAAGGCTTTGAAGGTCGTAGGGTTCATTGAAATTGAGCAGAGAAAAATATGAAATATAAAAAAATAGATTTGTAGATAAACTATCCCAGTGTGTAGGTAAATATTATTAGTGCATAGGTAAGATCACATAGAATGTAGCCTCCCACTATAATAGTTTTACAACATATCCCGTCAAAACTAGTTTATAATATGGGTAATTTAGGAACATTTTTAAACTTAATGTCATATGATGGGTCTGTGGACCCTGATAAATACTAACATGTGATATGAAATGGCAAGATAAGGTTATTATCGATAAGGCTATAAAGAAGTGTGAACTAATTAGGGAACTAAATGGAAGAGCGCTTGAGTTTATATAATGTAGATATATAGGTTGGGAAAATATACAACATGTTAAGGAGTGGCTTATCATAGAATTTAAAATAAAGAACTGTACAAGTTAGACTATTCAATACCTAAAGGATATTAGGTAGAAGTCAAGAGAATCAATATATGATTATGATTTTAGGTTTTCAGATGTTATGAATAAGGTGTAGTTTCCCCTAGAAGATAAAGATAAAGTTGTGTGGTTTATCAAATGACTGTGCTCTAAGATCAGGTTTGATATACCATAGACTCAATTTTCTACTAAGGTAGATGTTAGAGCTGCTATTATCTAGGTGGATTAAATTTAAGGTTATATGGAAGATCCTATAGTAGGTTCTAAGATTAAAAATACATTGTAAGAATTTATGAAGAAGATGGAACAATATTATGAAGTAGATAAGCCTAAGATAAGTCTATGGTGTATAGAGTGTGGGAAAGAAGGACATCATAGGAATAATTATCTTAAGATTAAGATAAAATTGTATGAAATATGTATAATAGTGGGGCATGTAAAAAAATAATTCTATCTCCTACAATAGTATGTAAAAATCCCACAGAGTTTGTATTGTAATTTTTGTAATTCAAAAAATCATGATGAAAAGAATTTTAGAGATTTATAGGAGCTCAAAGAAGATATCATAAAGAATGTAATCATAATCATTTCATAGTAAGTGTCCTCAATGAAGTAGATGATTCTAGGCTTAGAGGTCAATAAGTATTGTGAAAACTAAATAGGTTCATAATGGATTCCTAGCTCATCTTAATACTAGCCTCAAGGTTTGGCTGGATGGACTCCTCTTTCAGCAAGTTGGATAGCACCATCACCATAGTACTAGTACTCAAAACCTTGAAATATAACAATGACATAGCATCAAAAAACTATTTGGACTCCACCATTTGTGAAATAACACTATAGGTTTGGAGATAATACCTAGCAACATCAGAACTAGAATATAACATAACAATAGGAAGGTTATAGAGGAGGTTATTAGTTAAATAGAGGAAGATCCAGGGATAGATACAAAGGGGGTTATCAAGGTGGTAGAGGAAATAATTATTAATGCTCTCCTTTATATTGTTACTTGTGTGGAGAGTATAACCATGTGTAGTGCAATTATTCTTTGAATCCTCAAAGAGAATCTTACTATGCATATTGCAAGGTATATGAGTAGCATGAGGTAGAAGACTACCCTATTTTGGAAAGTGAAAAAAAGAAAAGGTCATCTACAATGTTGAAATTGTGAATGCACAACCTACGAAGGACGCATTTCTTAACTCCATTATGAGACACTGACATGTAGAGAAAGGATTGTCTCCTCTCAAAATGCCTCAAGACCAAGTAATCTTGAAAGTGAAATAGGATAAATACCCAGACCCAATTTTAGAAAAGGGGTTGATGTATGAATCTATGTAGATGTTAAAGAATATTCAATACCAAGCCACTAATAAAAGAGATGTTGTAGTAGTAGATGCCTAAATGTATGGTCAGATTGTGCACATTATGTTATAAGATGGAGTTGTTATAATGATAATAGATTTATCGAAGCTACTAAGTACATTTTGCAATAAATATATTTCCTAGAACATAAAAAATATGCTACATAATTTACTAGAATGTGCATAGTGAGGGAAATAAAAGATAGAAAAACTTTTTTGGTATGTAAAAACAAAGAAGCCATGGGATGTAGATGCATGAATCAACATTAAAGTTGTAGGATATGAAATTCCAAATGTTATTTTTTATTTTAGTAGCATGGTTAACATGATCCCCAAGTCTATATGGGAGGTGATTAGATGACCAATTCTTAGTTATCACCTAGTGACTCTGAGTTTAGTAGACTATGGAAGAGTTAAACCCATTGGCCAATTAGAAGATGTTGAGATTAAAGTTTCAGAACTGAGCCTATGAGATGACTTTAAAGTCATCGATATGAAGATAGTATAAAATAATTATCCTATGTTGGTTAGTAATAAATGGGCATATGATGGTTGAATGACTATCAATACTGTAGATTAAAAAATACTCTATGTTTCATTTTGATTTTCAGTCACGTGATCCAAAATTTTGTCCATGCACATTTTGGTTTGAGATGGTGAAGTTTGACTCACAATGCGGGCATGAGTTTCTTTTCGATAAATTTTGTTTAAGTGTAAAAATCAAGTGGAAGCTACCAAGTGTCATCGGCTGAGGCACTTTTCATAATTTTAGTAAGTACTACAAAACGTGCCATGTGTCCCATAGTAACTCAGTGAAGTGCAACAAGTGTCGGCATCTGTGTTTCATGTTGGCATCCACATTTCAAATTTCTTTTGAGTGGAAGGTTTCAACAAGTTAAGTATCAAGATCAAGTGGAAGGCACGAAGTGGCAACTGTGGAAGGATTCAATATGTTTTTCTAAAAGCAATGAAAGGCACCATGTATCCCTAATTAAAGAAAGTGGAAGTCACCACATGTCAACATCTAGAATATCTTCACTTTGTTTCATTGATATGTAAAGACTGTGGTGGGTCCCAAGTTTTACTCTAAGGTAAGCAGAAGCTGCCAAGTGTTGTTATTTGTGTAAGTATGAAATGAGGCCTAATTGTCTCTATAGTATAGACAAGGCAATGTGGAGATGGACACGTGTCACTTTCCACAGGTTTCTCAAAAGGTAGCTAAAATTATCAGAGATCGCCACATGTCCCTTGTTAAGGATGTGTGGAAAGTGCCACTTGTCCCTATTCCCTTTTTGAAGTTTCTCTGGTGAGAAGTGCTTTGGGTCCCATTTTTTATAAAAGTTGTTTAAGTTTTGGAGAAGTGAATGGTGACAAATGTCAATGATGGAACACTTCTAAGTGAAAACATAGTAAGAGTATAGGCTACGTGGAAAGTGCCACGTGTATTTAGTAAGTGCTATAAAACACACCAAGTGTCATTTTCTGGTGCATCCTAAATAATAAGAAGGTTTTCAAGTAAAGTAAGGGAATCGGCCAAGTATCCTCTCCTATTTGAAAGTGGGAAGCATCTTGGGTATCTACTTCAGTGAATGAACTTGTGGAAAGATAGAATGTTTCAAATCTAGGAAATATCTTACGTTAGACATTTCCAATTCAGTTAGAGTTCAGTTGGGCCGTTAGATTGGGAATGTGCAAAAAATTTGGAGGGAATCCAATGCTATAAAGAGGGGTGCAAAGATCACCAAAAAAAGGGAGGAATCAGAAGATAGAACGAATTTTTGGTGAGAGATTATTATCAATAGTTTTTAGACTTTTAGAGTTGTGATCAGGAATATCATTTACCTTTGTTTTATTTTCTTGAGCTAGAAAGTTTATGTAATTATGCATGTTTTTGTGCCTTTTATGTGATTGGATAATTAATAAGAAGATTGAGTTATGTGCCTTTGTTGATATTTTTATGTGTCGCTGCAAAATTAGTCTAAGCTGTGAGCCTCTGTTTCTATTATTTTTCATCTTTTACATTGATCATGCCTTGTTCACTCTTTAATGTAATAGAATCTTACATATAGTTTCACTATGCTCAGAATTAAGGGTTGAATTACATTCAGGTGCATCTCCATAGTTATATTTTTTTTCTTTGCATTTGTGTTTCTATTTAAATTCCTATCCCTTTTCCTAGTATATGCTCGATATAAAGAAGATACCAATTTCTTAAAAATCTAGAGGTCATTTCAAGTTGCAAGTCCCACATTCTTGAAACTTCCCATTATTGGTGTTATAAACAAGTGTAATTTTAACCATCAACAATTTTTGGTATGCTCGGTGGGACCCATCTTGAAGTTTCTTTCAAGACCGTATGAACCAGAGAGTTATAAGGAGTCAAAGCTATGGACTAGTAACCATATCTCAATTTGTTGTAAATCTAGGTATTCTTTTACCACCATTAGTAACTAGTCCAAGAAGAAGAGTCAATCAATTTATACCAATACCAAGAGTAAATATGGGAGCACCTATAGCCCCAAGAAATTATGCAAGTTGGAACACTGGCAGTCCTTTGATTCTCCCAATACCACCAGCCACTTGGGATCCTATCCCAATGAATGCCTTGAAAGCTCTACCCAAATTTAGTGGGCAAGATTTCAAAACACCTGAAGAACATCTATAGGATGTATCAGATGTCTGTGTTATACATGTGGTCACACAGAAAAATGTGGCTATAAGATTATTAGCAGCTTCTTTTAAAGGGAAAGCTTTGGAATGGTATCGATCCTTAACTCCAAATATAATATCTATATGGGATCAGCTTGGAGATATTTTCTTTGAAAGATTTGAAGAAAAAGGTGATAAGTCTTCTTTGTTACAACAATTGATTACTATTCAAAGAGCACCACAAGAAGCAATGACTGACTTCAATTCAAGATTTCAAAAGACTTGGGAAAGGATTTCTACTATAGCAAGACCATTACCAGGTATGGCTATAATGTTTTATCTTAAGGCTTTGAATTTAGATATATCAGTCATGATTCAGTCACTTGGAGGTTAGACTCTACCAAAGGCTTATGACTATGTAGTCAGAGCTGAAAATAATTTAATAGATGTTAGAAAGTTGCCCCCAAGGCCTCCCATGCCCATGTTTCCAGAAATTACCTTACCATTGCCTCAAGAAGCCTCTAATTCCATAGCCCCACCTATTTCTATGTATAAATATCCTCAACCACCTGCTAAAGAACTTGTCCCTACCCAGTCATCTGAGATGGATGATATCAATAATATCTTAAGGACATTTTTTAATGAGTTAATCAACATAAAGAGACAAAAGAATCCTTACCCTAAACCCCAATATCAAGGCTATTAGGGAAATAGATTTCCACCATAGCCAAACCAATATCAGGGTTCTCAAAGGCAAAATAACCCTCAGCCAGCAAACTAATTAGTTGCAGTCCCTACACCCTCACAGACTGTTCCCCCTAATTTAGATAGGGAGATTATTGAAGGGCAAAATAATTATGCAGATGGAACCAATGCCTAGTGTTTCCCTTTTAATAATTCTCATATGCCTAGAGATTTTCCCATGGGTAATCTGCAACAAAAGGTAGCAGAGCAAAGAAGGATAGATGGACAATATGCAAGTACTAGTGACAATCAAGCCTACCAATCTTCTGGTATGCAAAATTCAGTCTTAATGGCTAAGATGCAAGGGATGTCTTTATATAAAGAAGAATAAATAGCCTAAAAACATGATTTATTCTCCTAATTTGAAGATGAAGAATCATTATTCTTGAATGAGGCTTCTACTTCTAAGAAACTAGTGGTGCAATCAGACTACTATACTAGATCAAAGAGAAGAATGATGGAACAGCCTAAAGCTGCAAATAATGAAGTTATAGAGAATCCTCCATTTCAAAGTCATCAAAACATAGCTGTTAGACAAGAAGTGCCTCAGCCAGTGTAGAATCAAGTAATTCTTGGACAAGTTCAAGAAAAAACAAGGTATCCTTATTTTCCAAGAACCCAAACTCTGGGACCGATGAATATGGTGGATCAATTGAAGAAGACTCTAGCACAAGCACTAATATGGGACATATTAGCCATTCCTAAACAAAAGACACTATTACAAGAAGCTCTACAAGGCCAATTAGTGCCCAAACATACTAGGATCAAAGAAGGACCTACTGAAAAAGAAAAGTTCAAAGACACAGTTCATCTACAGACAACAACCCTAGCAAATAATGCACCAAAAGTAAGTAAATCCAAACTGGAATCCCTGATATTTAACTTTGATAGTTGGTAATAAATTGTTGCATAATGAAATGATAGATTCAGGGGCTAGTACTATAGTAATGCCAAAAAAAATAGCAGATGCTTTAAAGATAAAATATGAACCACTCACTAAAGGAGTCATGCAGCTAGATGGCAAAGCAGTACAAAAAATAGGGAGAATTAAACAAGTCCCATTGCAATTATATACTTTTCCCAATATAATTTTCAATCAAGATGTAGTAGTCATAGATATACCTCTTATATTTGGCCTGTGTTTATCCATTGACTTTACAGCCAAGATAGGAGCATATATGTCCCTTGATTGGTCTCACCTCATCTTAAGAACCAAATATGGTTCGAAGATGAAGATATTATCTGAGCCATTATATAAGGATCACATCACCAATGAACCAACCTCAAAATTAAAGGTAGCTCATGCCATGTTGAATAAGGAAGAAAGGGTTTTTGTTAAGGAGTTAGGTGACTGGACTAAACATGATCAAGAAGAGGAAAATAATCATTTGTTTGATATAATGCAAAATGATCCATATGGAAATTATGACTCTACTAGTCTAGGAACTTTTGTCATATTTGATGAAGATCATGAAATCCCAAATGTTTTGAGGGAAGAAATGCCAAAAGATACCCCTTCTATCAATCCTCAGGTCTCTCAACATGAATTCCATATTCTGAGTTGGAAGTCACAAGCTTATGCCTTAATCTCTAATGAGGAAGAGATAATTTCTAATTTTCTTCTTACTTTGAAATATGATATGGAGGAGCATGGTCACTTCCTTGATCATGATTTGAATGACTTATTTGAAGTCATTAGGACAGGTTATAATATTCTTCAAGGAGGCTGTGAGCTAGTTGTGGATGGATAAGACAATATTGAAACCCAAATAAATATGCAAAATTACTGCAAACTTTTAGAATTATCCTTTCAAGAGATTGGTGATTTTGAAGTCATTAAAGATGATGATCATGTAATAGAACTTGAGTTTGTGGCAAAAGGAGATAAGCCAATAAATGATATATATCAAAGGGCTTCTGTTAATGAGAAAATAGCCATTGATTTCTTGATAAGACATGCCAGTATCAAGAACCAACATTCAATAAGTTTTCAAGAACAAGAAGAGTATGTATATGTTGGAAGCATGTTTGACTCTGACTCACTCAAATGTAGGCTAATCAATGTGACATACAAGGAGAGTAAGTCATCAGAACTACATCCCATTTGACCACTTATTTGGCAATATAAATTGTCTCGTCATGAAGGAGACTTTAGAAATTCTTATTTTGATCAAAGAGGGAGGCAAAGATACTTGGTTAATGTATTATAGTTAGATAGTTTCCCTTTTCCATGTTGATTTATTTTCCCATTTTGTTTTCCCACTTTTATTTTAAATAAGAGTTCTTTGAACATGTAGCCACAGCTCAGAGGCTTTTTTCAAAATTATTGACACATTAAATATCTCCCAAATCTTTAAATTCTCCAAGGTACCTTGTGCGGCCACTTGCACAACATGTCTATCTCGTTGTCCCATGAATATTTAGTAAGATTTTCTAATGGTTATCTAAGTTTAATGCCATTTTGAGACTTGATGGGTCAATAAATACTTCTTAATAAGAGTTAAAGGTTACAGTCTCTCAAACATTCCTACGTCTATGAAAAAATTCCTACTACTTGCATTTTTAGTTTCTAGCAAACCTACTTAAAGTGAAAGTGCCTTTTCTATTGCAAAAGCTTCATACCTGCTATCACAATTCACTATTTTCAAGAATAGATATAGAATGGAAGGAGCACAATCTTCGCAATAAGGGTCTGGGATTTATGAATCCATTGACAAGTTTCTTACAAGTAAATCATATGCTTCAGCCCCTGCTCAGCCATTAAAGACTTACCCACGGACTAGGTTCCCAAAAGTTGGTCATGCAAATGACCCAGTGAAGGTAAAAGATTTTTTAGATGGGATCATGGACCCAATTCTTTAAAGAACTAGTAGAAAAAATCTCATAGAAGGGGCACATCAATAGTGTCTTCAGAGGGCCAAAGTGGGATAATATGAGACTTTCGCAATGAGGATATGGACTTCACAACTAGAACAATTCATTATCCCAGGTGTACATCCATGCCCTGACTTGGTCAAAAAATGTGCTGAATTGTTACATGCACCCTCAAATACAATACAACAGGGTCCATTCAAAGTATAGATTACACCAAAGGCTATCAAAGAAATGTTGGCCCTGCATCATGATAAGATAGCCACATTTCCCACTATTGCTAAGATGTAGAAAATGTGGGCAAACATCAATACTCAATTGAGGTTTTTAAGATCAAAACTACAATTAGGTGATGATGATACTACTATGCCGACACTACCTGCCAAAAGAGCACAATTTACACAAGCTAGTTAGGATGCACTTTCTATGATGGCTTTCATTTTCAAAATGAAAAATGATATGACCATCTATGGAAAACAAATGGCTATCCTCTTTAGGTTGAAAACTGTTGACAAGACTCAGGAGTATCGACTTGATTTCTCTAAGTAGATTGCATACTCAATGGTGGAACAACTTGCCCAGTTCAAATTAAAAGGGGTTTTTAGGTACTCTTTTTATTTGTTTCACCTTATGTTGTATCAAAAATTTGGCATCTTTTCCCAACATATGCATCTTAATCTGTATGACCCAAGTTTCGGTCTACAAAGGACCACTCGTGTGTCTGTGTGGACACATATTTTGTCCAAAACTAGTGACCCATATGAATTCTAGGAAATTTTTATTGCCCTTACTTTTTGCCATCTAAGCCTAGAACTAGTTATAAATAGACTATTTCCAAGTGTATCAAATCTTATGACCAATTTCCCTATCCCTTATGATTTATTTTTTGGATCCCACCATACAATTATTAGAGTCCATGGCTTTAGTGGGGAACCAATGTTTCTACCTAAGTTTTTGACCCTTAGGTTAGCATTCTTAGAGGTCACTAGGCAGGTGTCTAAAGTAGATAATGAATATGGCTCTGGGAAGAAGAAGAGGAAAATGTATGATGTCCCATGGGTGACAAACAACATGGCACTAGAGGCCAGAGATGCTGAGATGCTGAGATTGTGTTGCTTAAAAAGCTAGCCTTCTTGGGTTTCCTCCTAATTGAAGATAAATGGGTATATGACTCAAATGGTTTCATAGCTTCATGGATCAGGACTAATAGGGTTGCTATTAGAATTGCACATGAGGGCTGCCCCTTTTGGGAAAAAAATAAAAATCCTAGGGAAGAATTTCCTGAGTTTTATGTTAGATTAACGGATTTGCCCCTTCAACAAAATAGACCATGGGAAAAAATTTATGTTAATCAAAGGGATTTTGATCCTAAAATTAGAATGAATTTTTGTTTAAGAAGGGTACTATAGAATAAAGACTGGGACGCTGAGAAAATAGAAGCCTATTGGAGATATAGGCAAGAAATTTGTCAGACAACTCACTCTTTTGGAAACATGGACTCATATGAGAAATGGGAGGAGATCTAGGTTGAATGCCATATATCTCCTATATCAAGCCCTGATAAAAAAAACTTGATGACACAGGGTGGAGAGCTAGAAGCCAGAGAAGAATCTAGCCAAACATCACAGGCCCCAAGACAAACATCAGTTGTAGTCACTGTAACTGTTTGGCACAAATCTCTTAACATCATGGAAAAACAAAAGAGTGTGGTATCTTCACCAGCAAAAGCTTCTCCATCAGCATCAGTCCTTGAAGTTCCCAGTTTTGTACAAGCACCACTAAAAGTAGTGGTAGATGTTGGAGAAAAAGAAGCATATCCAGAAGAAGAAACACCAAGGAAACACAAAAGGATGAGGTTTCAACTTGAGTCAGAGGAGAGGGCAGAACCCTCACAAAAAAAACTATAGAGTGCCTCAGTGGCCCCTCAGGTAAGTATTATTTCTCCTTCTCAATCTCTCTCTTCCCATCTAGGTATGATGATTCCATCTGGCCTAATGACATCCCCTGCCAACTCTACTGCTCCCATTTCTCATTTTGCCCTGTCTATCCCTACTCAAGCTATATCATTGCCTAAATTTTCTCCCTTTGTACCTAAGAAAATACCTCCTCAAATTTCCCATAGCCAACAACTGGCTATTCCATATGGCTTGCCACAAGGTCATCCTTTTGCAGGTGGGCACATTACCTCTCCTTTTACTTTCCAAACTCAAGTAGATGCTGCTAGGAAGGCAAGGGAAGCACGAAGGGAGAAAAAGAGGATCAAAGATAATAAGGCCTTGGCTACACCACATCTAAGATCACAATTTGACCCAATTTAGTAGCAACTAATAGTGACTCATTTGTCACCAAATATAATCAAGCCAGGTGAGTAGATGTAGCTAGAAGACTACACAATGAATGTAGTGGCCATAGACATGTCCCTACTTAGACCATAAGATAGGGTTGAGCTACTAACTTAATCCACTTCTATAGTAGCTAAAGATTACTTGAAAATATCAAGGAAGCTATAGAAGATGAAGGCTGATCTAGCTAAAGAGAAGGCAAACTGTAGCAGTTTGACCACAAAAATCAATATAAAGGATAATGAAATAGAGAGTCTAAATAAATGGTTGAAAAATATTGTTTCTCTTCAGACTCACCAAGCTATCCAGGCCCAAAATGATTCCTTAAAAGTAGGGCTAATGTAGGTAAAAGATGTAGTGATGACCCTAAGGTAAGAAAAAGTAGCATTGCAAGAAAAATGTGAGGAAAGCCTGCTACAAGTTACTCAACTTCAATAGAGGCTGTTGAATGAGTAGAATAATATACTGGATATACAAGGCCAATTTGATGTCAAGTGACAAAGGGTAGAAAAATTGACACTTGAGCTGGCTAATAGGCCAAAGAATGTAGGGGTGTTAAATCTAGTGAAGGAGCTTTATGAATCAATATGGAAAAGAATCACTGTGGAGATTATTCAGCTCAGACCTTCTCTCACCTTTCTGCTAAATGCACATAAATTGTGTGAAAAGGTGGAGATTTCAGTTGAAGACACTCTGGCTACTATTTTTGAGAGAGTTTTGGACTCTAAAATGGTGATGTAGAAGTTATATGATGTAACTGATGGAACATTGTTAGTAGTAGGGATTAGTGACAGAATGGCTGCTACTCAACGAGTGAATGAGGTTCTCAATTGCAATGCCACAACAATCAATTGCAGAGAGATTTTATAAGTAATGAAAGAAGGAATCAAAAAAATGAAACAACACATTGAAGACTTAGTAAAATTAGGCATTCCTTCCCCTTTTCCTGATGATAACACTATGTTGATGATCGATGAAATTAAACCATTGTTGTTAGCCAGGCAGAATGATCAAGTAGTTTCTTAGGATTTAAGAGATGATTCCTCAGTGCCTAAAGTAGAAGCTACTTTGATTCCCTTTTCTTGCCTGAAATTTAAATTGAAAGATATAGTTCATAGTTTGTAGAATTTTTCTCACAAGTATATTATCAACCTTGATTTAGCTTTTAATGAATTGTAAAATAAGTAGGGACTATCTGATGATGAGTGGTCTACCTATCAAATAGCTTTACTGAAGCTGCAATTTTTTTTGTCATTTTGATCATGAAAGAGTTGTAGATTATTTTTGAGTAGGCTCAAAAGTCCTTGGGGTCACCAATAACTATAGAGTAAAAAATACTCTATGTTTCATTTTGATTTTTAGTCACACGATCCAAAATTTTGTCCCTGCACATTTTGGTTCAAGATGGTGAAGTTTGACTCACAGCATGGGTGTGAGTTTCTTTTCACTTAATTTTGTTTAAGTGTCAAAATTGAGCAGAAGCTACCAAGTGTCATTGGTCAAGGCATTTTTCATAATTTCAATAAGTACTATGGAACATGCCATGTGCCCCATAGTAACTCAACAGAGCGCAACAAGTGTCAGCATCCATGTTTCATGTTGGCATCCACGTTTCAAATTTATTTTGAGTGAAAGGTGCCAAGTGGTAATTGTGGAAGGATTTAGTATGCTTTTATAAAAGCAATAGAAGGTGCCACATATCCCTAATTTAAGAAAGTGGAAGTCACCACATGTCAACATCCAGAATATCTTCACTTTGTTTCATTGATAAGTAAAGACTGTGGTGAGTCCCAAGTTTTGTTCTGAGGCAAGCGAAACCCACCAAGTGTCACCATCCATGTAAGTATGAAATGAGGCCCAATTATTTATATAGTATAGATAGGGAAACATGGAGATGGACACATGTCACCTTCCATAGGTTTCTCAAAAGGTAGCTAAACGTAGCAGAGATCACCACATGTCCCTTGTTAAGGATGTGTAGAAAGCGCCACCTGTCCTTGTTCCCTTTTTGAAGTTGATTAGGTGAGAAGTGCTTTGGGTCCCATTTTCTATAGAAGTTGTTTAAGTTTTGGAGAAGTGGATGGTGATATATGTCAAGGATGGAACACTTCTAAGTGAAGACACAGTAAGAGTATAGGTCACACAAAAAGTGTTGCGTGTATTTAGTAAGTGTTGTGGAATATGCCAAGTGTCATTTTCTAGTGCATCCTAAATAATAAGAAGGTTTTCAAGTAAAATTAGGGGAATTGGCCAAGTTTTCTCTCCCATTTGAAAGTGGGAAGTGTCTTGGGTATCTACTTCAGCCAATGAACTTGCAGAAAGACAAAACATTTCAAATCTAGGAAATATCTTATGTTAGACACTTCCAGTTCAGTTAGAGTTTAGTTGAGCCATTAGATTGGGAATGTGTAGACAATATAGAGGGAATCCAATGCTATAAAGAGGGGTGCAGAGATTGCCAAAAAAGGGAGGAATCAAAAGATATAAAGAATTTTCTATGAGAGATTATTATCAAGATTTTTTAGACTTTTAGAGCTGTGATCAGGAATATCATTTGCCTTTGTTCTATTTTCTTGAGTTGGAAAGTTTATGTAACTGTGCATGTTTCTATGCCTTTTATGTGACTAGAGAATTAATAAGAAGATTGAGTTTTGTGCCTTTGTTGATATTTTTTTGTGTCACTGCAAAATTAGTCTAAGATGTGAACCTTTATTTCTATTATTTTTCATCTTTTACATTGATCATGCCTTGTTCGCTCTTAAATGTAAAAGAATCTTACATATAATTTCATTGTGCTCAGAATTAAGGGTCAAATTACATTTAGGTGCATCACCATAGTTATATTTTATTTCTTTGCATTTGTGTTTCTATTTAAATTCCTATCCCTTTTCCCAGTATATGCTCGATATAAAGAAGAGACCAGCTTCTTAAAAATTTGGAGGTCATTTCAAGTCGCAAGTCCCATATTCTTGAAACTTCCCATCGTTGGTGTTAGAAACAAGTGTAATTCTAACCATCAACAAATACTATGAAAAATTATTTAGAAGTACATTAGGGAGATAATATTATAGTCATTCCTCTAAATAAGGTGCACAAACTTGACATCATTCTAGTTGAACTAGAGTCTCTTTATGTTGCATAAGAAACCAACCAGATGAAGTTAAACTCTGAGGAAAATATAAAAGATTTGCATGTAGTCAAGTGTAATTTATTATATAGACATAATAAACCTCAAGTGTAGTCTTTACTCACTAAATAGTTGAATACATCTGAATAATGGAAACCTAAATAAATAATTACTTAGCCACTAGCACCTCAGTTTGTCATAGATGATTGTGCATCCATGTCTACTAAATTGCCTACTTTCTCAAAAATTTATTTCATCTATAAAGAAGATGATCATATGTAGTATTATATAGAGATAACTAGAGAAGGTACCTTGCCTTTGGAAATAGCTTTAGTTGTAATTAGAGACTCAAATATGCATCTACTCAACTAGCCTTGTGGTGATCATAAACTCTGACCTACGATAATGGTCTTCACCAATGAAATACAACTTCCTCCATATTTTGTGACCAAATATATCAATAAATTAATTATATTCATACAAGTTCATGTTCCTATGATCAATCAAAAAATTAGTGCATGAAATTATCCTTTGAAGGGAGTTGTAGTGACATTTGTGGATATGGATTTTAGGGCACTCACCTTCCTAAAAGAAAGGCCAATTACTTTTGATTACCTTGGTTTTTGAAATATACTAATCATAAGTTTGTATGCATCATCCCAATCAAGAAGAGCATTTATATCTTTCATTTCACAATTTCCCCTTTATCATCAGCTTGGTATATGCATCAAGAATGTAAGAGGGAGACAAAATAATGGGTGTAGGTGTAAAGTGACTTCATAAAGACTTTTGTGTTTGAAGATGAGAATCATGTGGTTCATAATGCATTACTCAAAATTTAATATTTATTATATCATGGATATGCAGATGATTTAAGCACCATGATGAAGTCTACTATGCAGAAGAACATAACTTGTGATCTACATATAGTACTATAAATATATAAACCTACCAAGATGTAAGAATAATCTCTTATGCAGTTGTGCCACTAAATAAAGGATGAAGAGAAGGAAATTAAATATTTAGATACTAATGGTGATATCAATCTAACTAATTTGTTTGAACTTGAATGGCCAGTAAAACCATTAAAGGATCCAATATTAAGACCCACTAAAGAATAAAAGTTATACAACATACAGATTCTAGAGTAGGAAGGGTAAAAAATGTTGTGAGAATTTGTTATTGAGGTGAAGCACAAAATTTATCATCAACCTATTAAAAAACATGTATAAAACATTACAAGTGAGGAGATTCCTAAATTGGCACATATGGGTTACTATTGGATTGAATCCAAAGTTTTAGAAGCTATGCAACTCCTATGAGATTATCAAGATGTGTTTCCCACAAAATTTTCATAAGTTAGATTAGATATTTACCTAGGTGAAATGCATATTGAGCTCGAGGAGTGTGTATGACTAATAAATAAAAGGTATTATAAGTTGAATCCAAACATGAATTTGTAAGTGAAGGCTAAACTGGACAAAATTTAGGAAGTAGGTATAAATCCTATAGAGAAGGTAGATTAGTTTAGTCCCATGGTAGTTTAACCTAAGAAAACAAGGGATATCAGAGTATGTGGTGACTATCAAATTTTTAATGACATGTGTGAATGATCCATTTCTAATTCCATTCAAAAATGAAGTTTTGGAATCTATAGTAGATCATAAAGTTTACTCCTTCATAGATGGGTTTAGTGGGTATCATCAAATACCCATCACAAAAGAAGACAGAGCTAAAATATTTTTTTCCATGGAATAAGGATCCTTTGCATACAAGGTAATGTCTTTTGGCATCAATAATGAACTTGGAACTTTTTTTAGATCTATGGTGATTACCTTTAATAATTTCATTCACAACTTCCTAGAAGTATATCTAGATGATTGGGAAACCTTCTCTTTGTTTAAAGATTACTTATTCAAAATGTGCCTCATGCAAAAACACTACTAAGTTTTGCATATTGCCCTAAATTTGAAAAAGTGTTTATTTTTTACACATTTTGGTGTCCTTCTAGGTTATAAGGTGTGTAGTGAAGGGATTTTGGTGGACCAAGCCAAAATTATAATCATTGTTAGTATGCCCCCACCAGTCATCTCAATGAAAGTGTGATCCTTTCCTGGCCACATAGGTTACTATTAGAAGTTCATCAAGGGATATGCATCCATTTATTCCCCATTAAAATAATTTTTATGCAAAGGTACAAAGTTTGTCTATACCTTTGAGTGTCAAGCAACTTTCATAAAATTGAAGTAGATATTGGTCACTATACCTATTCTAGTATTTCCATATTAGAGTAAGCCCTTTTAATGTGCACGTTGATGCTTTTAGTATCATAGTCAAAGTTGTGCTTACACAAATAAGATATGGTGGAATGGAGCACCCCATACATTTTATAATCCAAAATTTTGTGTAACATAGAAAAGAATTACACAACAACTGAAAGGGAAGCACTAGATATAGTGTTCACACTATATAAATTTAGACATTATTTTTTTGTGAAACCATTTGAAGTTTCCCACAAATCATCAAGCTCCGTGCTACCTAGTTAATAAAGCCTATGCTTAGAGAATAAATTTCAAGATGTCTAATGCTCTTTAAAGAAGTCTAATTTTACATAAATGTTATGTTAGAAATATTTTCATTGATGTCAAAGGTCTAGCATTGGTGGTAAAGGCTTCATAACATTTATTGTATAAAGGTGTTTTTAATGTTCATATTTTATCTAAATTTTTTTGATATTTATTTAATATTAATGAATATATTTTTGGTTGCATAAAATTCAGAAGAGGGTCCATGGATAAGTCAAAGAGTCACATGGTAAAGACAAAATAGGAATGGGATGCATTTTCCCATGAAGAGTCATCTTGAGAAATTTCAAGAGTCACCAAGTGAAGACAAAAGAGTTTATGACACATTTTTCCATGAAGAGTCACCTTAATGAATTTGAAAGGTCACCAAGATAAATACAAAATAGAAAAGGATGCATTTACTTATGAAGGTTCACCATGTGACTTTTCAAATACAAGGATTTGAAGGGTCATGCAAGTTTTGGCACCATTTTCCATGAGTGAAGAGTCATGGAAAATGACAAAGGTTGAATGATAAAAGTCATTTGGAAAGCTATTAATAAAGTCTTGGGAAGCCATTTGTAGTATTCAAGAGAGGTGCATGGTTTGTAATTATTTTATATAAGAAAAAAGGAGAGAATAGAAAGATAATGTAGATTTCTATCATTTATTGAGAAAGCAACATTGAGAGATAGTTGTGTTTTATGCACAAGAGGGGTTGGTGATCATATGGGTTAGTGCTCATAAATATTTGCAAGGGTTTGGTTCTCCTATGGGTTAGTGATCACAAATAGTTGTGTCGATTATCAAAAAAGAATTTGGTTCTCCTGTAAGTTGGTGCTTGAAAAGTTGGTTATCATTCATATACTTGAGATTATTCTTCATGGTTTTTTCTACTTTGGGTTTCCATGTAAAAATTCCTCTCTCTCTCTCTCTCTCTCTCTCTCTCTCTCTCTCTCTCTCTCTCTCTCTCTCTCTCTCTCTCTCTCTCTCTCTCTCTCTCTCTCTCTCTCTCTCTCTCTCTCTCTCTCTCTCTCGCTCTCTCTCTCTCTCTCCTCTCTCTCTCTCTCTCTCTCTCTCTCTCTCTCTCGTGTGGTGCATATTATTTAGTTTTATTGCATATCTTTAATGTATGGTTAAGTGAAGTTTGATTAAGTAAAATATTTATAAGATATATGATATATTGATTCACTCCACCCCTCTCATTATCTTCTATGCTTAACAATTAATATCAAAGAAGGTTCTTTTGGAAAGAGTCATATAGCTTGAAGGTAGATGGAGGGAAAGCATGATGTCTAGATCACATGAAGGTTTTTCTATAAATAAGACACATTTGTTTAATGGGACAAATTATGATTATTGGAGAATAAAGATGAGTTCTTATTTTATGTCTCTTGGATTTGAAATTTGACAAGAGTTTGTGTAGGAATACAAAGAGCCACAGACACTTATGACTACTCCGGCAAAAAAGAAGGCAAGTGAAAATAATGCTAAACCTTTAAGTGTTATTTATGTGGTTTATGTGAATCATAATTAGTTAAAGTTATGCAATGAAAATATACTCATGAGACTTGGGTAAAGCTCAAAAATATTACAAAGGTGATGGAAAGTTTTAGCAAGCTAGGCTCTAGAATTTTATAAGATTGTTTAAGAGTTTGAAAATAGAAGAGAAAGAAAATACAACTAGTTATCTTTTATAGGTTGATTAAGGAGTTAATATATTTGAGGCCTTGGAGAAAATTTAAAAGAATAAGAGGTTGTAAAAAAGGTTTTGAGATCTCTACCAATGAGATATGATGCAAAGGTTTCAACAATCGAGGAGATGAAGGATTTAGCCAAGCTAAAGATGGATGAACTACATGGTATTCTTATAACATGAGATGTGAACCAAACAAGAAAAACCCTAAAAAGGGAAGATAATTTCAAGGCCTCAATAAATGATAAGGCTAAGATTCAAAAATAAAGTGACAACTCTAGCAATTATGAAGATGACAACAAAGATCTATTCATCCACAAATCAAAAAAGGGCACATGTAAATATCAAGAAAAATAGCCTTTTAAATGTTTTAATTATGGAAAGATTAGACATTTTGTGCTAAGTACCTAGATAAGAGTAATGGTAACAATGAAGAATGAAGTTATACATACAAGAAGAATTTAAAAGGCAAATTTAATAAGGGCTTTGAGAAGAAGAGTTTATACTCTAAAGATCCTAGCTCAGTCGAAGATAGTGGAGTCAGTGATTCAAATGAAGAAGACATTTTATCCTTGACCATACATGAAGATGCCTCCATAAAAAAAATTAAAAATGATCAAGAAGAAGAACAAGATGAAGCTAAAGTGAATTTAGAAGGAGAACTCATTTGTGCCTTAAAATAATTACAAGCTCTTGAGAAGAAGAATCATAGATTGAAGCACCAAATTGAGAAAATGAAAAAGAGTCAAAAGAAATGATTGAAGATCTACAAGCACACATTGAAGAAGCCAAAATATTAAATAAGATCTAACAACTCAATTACAAAAAGTAAGTGAAGAATGTGAAAGGTATGTTGTTGAAATTACCTCTTTAAAGTAGATCTTGAGAAATAAATAAAATAGTCAATGATTCAAAATTTGAGAGTAGTACTAATATGTTGAATAAGATATTATAAAGTTAAAGATCAATGTCAGATAAGATAGGTATTGGATTTGAAAAAGATAAAGGGGATGCCACTACTTTCATAGATAAGGTTAACATAGAAAAAGGAAAGAGCTATGTTAAAGCTCTTACAAAAGAGGAAATGAAAAATGAAGTTAAGAATACATAAGACATCTCAAACAAAGAAGGTTGGAAGGAACAGAGCAACAAAAGGAAATCAAGTCAGAGATACATAAATAGGTCTATTTTTATGGTTACTATTTTTATTGTAATGGATATGGTCATAATAAAATAGAATGTCAGAAAATGGCTAACAATTTTAGAAACAAGGAGAAGGAAACTCATGCAGAGTCAAGTAGAAGCCACAACTATATTTCTCCTCTATTAGGCTTTAATGAAGAATCCATAATATGTTGAAAATGTAATAACTTAAAAAACATAGCTTGGTACTATAGAAGTGTATTTGAGTTAGTCAAAAAGGAACAGAGTTTCAAGGCTCCATTCATGAAGAAAAAAGTTCAAATATGTTCATGATAGAAGAAACAACCTAAAAAGTATATGTTGTTCCAAACAACTTTACATAAAATAAACAAAGAAAAGCCATGGTTAATTGATAGTGGATGTTTGAGGCACATGATAGAAGATAAGAGCAAGTTCATAACCCTGAACAAGATCAATGGTAGCATAATGAAATTTGGAGACAATACTGCTACTAGAATTGCTAGAAAAGGTACACTAAGTTTGGATAAGGTAGAACTAAGACTAAAAATTATATATATATATATATATAAGGTCTCAAGCATAATATTTTAATTTTAATTCAAATGTGTGATCAAGGACACAATCTAAAGTTTTATATAGAAGGTTGTGAAATTAGGAGAAAAGATTTAGATGTGTTGATTGCATATGTTTAGAGAATAAACAATAATTTGTATATGTTATCAGATATCAAAGCTCAATAATATTATTTGAGTCAAGTTGAGGAATGTTGGCTATGGAAAAATAGAATGGTATACATAAATTTTGACAATCTTGTCAACATTAGCAAGAAGCAATCAGTTAGATATCTTCTAAAGATTACAAAGCCCTCCAACATGCTTTGTGAACCATGTCAACATGGGAAGTAGGTCAAAAGATAGTTCAAAAAAAAGAATACTCAACCACTCAGATGTTAAAGCTTGTTCACACTAATTTGTGTGGACCTGTGAGAAATAAAATTACTTAAGGTGATAAATATTTCATGTTTCTTATTGATTATTTTACACGTATGACTTGGGTGATATTTTTGAAGAAAAAATCAAAAGCTTTCAGCCACTTCAAAGCATTCAAGGCTTTTGTTGAGAATGAAATTGATTTAAAGATTAAGTGCCTAAGTCATATAGAGGAGGATAATTCATTTCAAATGATTTTTATTGAGTATTTTGAATAACATGGGATAAAGAGACATTATTAAATATCCAAAACTCCACAACAAAATGAAGTAGTTGAGCAGAGAAAATAGAATAGTTTAGGAGATGGCAAGGATAATGCTAAATAAATCCAATATACCAAATAAATATTCGAGAGAGGTAGTAGTTACAACAATGCATATTTATAATATATAATTTTTGAGAGTCAATAATGAAAAGACTCTCTATGAGCTTTGGAAAGACAAACTAGTTATAGTTGATTATTTCAGAGTTTTTTGTAGTAGATGCTTCATAAAGAGAACTAATGAAAAATTGGGGTAAATTTAGAATATTGAATAGATGAAGGTATATTTATGGGATATTCTATCAAATTAAAGCTTATAAATGTTATAATAAAATAACCAATAAGATTTTTGAAAGTGTAAGTGTCAGGATAGACGAAGATGTAGCACAAAGAGCTAGTGATCTAATGGACACTCCTAAAATCATTGAAGAAGAAGATTTTGAAGAATTAGATGAGGATGAGAAGAAAGAGAAGAAAGGACACCAAGACCCCATCCAAATATGTCATAAAAAATCAAAACAAGAGTGACATCATCAAGAACATAAATGAAGGATTTCACACCAGAAGGATGATGGTAAGTGAATCTGAGCAAGTAATTTTTTCTTTGTTATCAAAAATTCAACCTAGAATTTTTTTTTAGAAGCTAGACATGATTGAGAATTAGGTTAAGGAAATGGAATGAATAATTAAATTAGATAGAATATAATGATACTTGTGAATTAGTGCCTAGACCAAAATATCAAAATGTGATAGGAAAAAAATGGGTTTTACAGAAATAAGTTGAATGAAGTGGTGAAGTTACTAGAAATAAATCAAGGTTAGAATGTAAAAGATATGCTCATATTGAGGGTATATATTTTGAATAAACTTTTAAACCATTGCTAAGGCTAGAGGCTATTAGAATGTGTCTTGCATATGTAGTGTTTAAAATTTTCAAAGTGTTTCAATGGATGTCAAATCTACCTTCCTGAATGGGAATCTAGAAGAGAAAATCTAAATTGAGTAGTTTGAGGGATTTATTGTCCTCAAATGATAGCAGCCATGTATGCAGATTAAATAAATCACCATTTGGATTGAAACAAGCTCCTAGAGCTTGGTATGCAAGGACTTGATAAGTACCTATAAGATCAAGGTTTCAAGAGAGGTTTTGTTGACATTAATCTCTACATCAAAATAGAATGTGAACATCAATTGATTATTGAGGTATATGTTGATGACATAATATTGGAGGAAACATTGAAAAGATGACAAAAAAAATTTTGATAATATGAAAAAATAATTTTGAGATGTCTATGCTTGAAAATTTTCATTTTTCATGGGGTTAAAAATATTTTATTTAGATAAAGGAATTTTCATATCTCAAAGTAAATATGCCAAGGAAATGTTGAAAACTTTTGGTTCTGAGGATTGTGCACCAGTTGACACACTAATGGATACAGGGAACAAGGTAAGGATGAAGATTCACCTATTACAAATAAATATTTATATATATCTATGATTGGTAATCTTTTATATTTGATAGCATCAAGGCTAGATATCATGCATACAATAGGCATGGTTTTGAGATATCAGACAGCCCCAAAGGAGAGTCACATTCAGTTGGTGAAGAGAATATTTAGATATATCAAGGGGAAATTAGATTATGGATTGTGGTATCCCATAGGTTGATATTTCACTTTGGTTGCTTTATACATATTTAGATTGCATAGGTTTCTTGGATGAAAAAAAGAGTACAAGTAGAGGATCTTTCTTCCTTGGTGATAGCTTAGTATCATGGCTAAGCAAAAAGTAGAATTCAATATCACTTTCTACAACTAAAGTAGAATATATTGCAATAGTATTGTGTTGTACTCAAGTGCTTTGGATGAAGCAAACTTTGAAATATATCAAGGTAAAACATGATGAACCTATTTATATTTGTTGTGACAACACAAGTGCTATTAATATTTATAATAATATAGTAATACATTCAAGAACAAAACATATTATTATAAGATATCACTTCTAAAGAGATAAAGTTGTAGATCCATGGGTTAAGTTATAATATATTAGTACTATAGAACATATTGTATATATTTTCACAAAGACACTACTAAAAGACACATTCAAGTATCTACAGGAAAAGTTGGGGAGTAATTTATTTTACTTCTTGCCATTAAGGATCAACATTAGTTGAGGGGGAGCTAAGTGTTAGTTCCAAGATAGGCCCTTTTCCATTAATTTCAAAGGGGGATAAGAACATAAACAATTATATAAATAGGTATAGGATGCTAAAATAAGGATTTACTATATGTTTTATAGATGGTAGTATGTGTAGGTTGGCATGTACAGTACAAGTTTCAGGATGTGGTAGTTTTAGTTTGAGGTTTCCATCAATGACAAAGGGGGTGATTGTTGGAAATATTTTTATTGATGTCAAAGGTCTAGCAGTGGTGATAAAGGCCCCATCGCATTTATTATCTAAAGGTGTTTTTAATGTTTATATTTTGGCCAAAATGTGTTGATATTTATTTAATATAATGAATATATTTTTGGTTGCATAAAAGTCAAATGCGGGCCCATGGAGAATTCAAAGAGTCATGGGGTAAAGATAAAAGAGGAATGGGATGCATTTTACAAGAAGAGTCATTCTTGAGGAATTTTGAGAGTCACAAAGTGAAGATAAAAGAGCGTATGGCACATTTTTCCAGAAGAGTCACCTAATAATTTTGAAAGGTCACCAAGATAAAGACAAAAGAGGAAAGGATGCATTTTCTTATGAAGGGTCACCATGTGACTTTTCAAAAACAAAGATTCAAAGGGTCATACAAGTTTAGTACCATTTTCCATGAGGAGTTAAGAGTCATGGAAAATTACAAAGGGTGAATGCCAAAGGTTATTTGGAAAGCTATAAATAAAGGCTTGGGAAGGCATTTATAGTAGCAAGAGAGTGCATGGTTTGTAATTGTTTTATATAAGAAAAGAGGAGATAATAGAAAGAGATACTATAGAGTTATATCATTTTTTGAGAAAGCAACATTGAGAGATAGTTGTGTTTTATACACAAGAGGGGTTGGTGCTCATGTGGGTTGGTCCTCTTGTGGGTTGGTGATCATAAATAGTTATTGTGTTGGTACTCATTAAAGGGGTTGGTGCTCCTGTAGGTTGGTGCTTGAAAACTTTGTAATTTTAGTTGGTGCTCATTCATATACTTGAGATTATTCTCCATGGTTTTTTCCCACTTTGGGTTTTCACATAAAAATCTACTCTCTCTCTCTCTCTCTCTCTCTCTCTCTCTCTTCTCTCTCTCTCTCTCTCTCTCTCTCTCTCTCTCTCTCTT